>VXBW01005459.1:347618-402518 GCA_013400375.1 Thinocorus orbignyianus | reverse complement strand
TCATCAGTTGTTCTCTAGATGAAGGTGGCCCATTTGGCAGCCTTTACAGCACCCTTGGCAGCTTTATTGTCTGAGCCTGGTTGTCTTCAGCCTTGATGATATTCCCCTATCCTTTGAGCTCCTGTGTTGAAGGTTGCTTTCCTTTACTTAGATAACATTCTGCAGAACAAGAACATCATCCAATAGAGCAAGGACATTTCTGACAATTAATTAAGTCAGTCTAATTTATGAGACCCCAGTTAGGCCCCTATCATTACACACATATTGACCTAAATATACAAAGTAGCTGAAGCAAAACTTAGGAACCAATTTCTCGCAGCCTCATTTTCTCAGGGTTAGTAAGAAATTTGGCTTAGCTTTTACATCATGACACACAAAATTCAGCATCATCTTCCTTTTGCCACTTTTCGGCAATTTTACTTTTCGGCTAAGCCTTTTCTAACTAACTGACTGCAGCCTCTGAAATTAACGGCATGTTTTCCAGAGAGTGCTTCTAGCAGAGATAACCTCTGATGTTTATAATTACTACCAAGGAACGGCATGCAGAGAGGCTCCTGCTTAGACTTAACTGCTACAACCACCAAGGTCAGCCAACTTGGGAAGTGCCAGGCTGGCGGGATGTGGCGGGGTCGCACCTGCAGGGAGGAGCGGACAGGGCAGGTGACCCAAAGCTGACCAACGGGGAGATCCATCCCATCCGCACTGCGTTCAGTATAAAGCTGAGGGATCAAAGCGGCTGAGTCTTTTCTTCTTTAATGGCCGGTGTCCAAGGAGGACTCTGGCTGTTCTGCCTTTGATCCCCATCTGTGCGTTCCTGAACCCAGATCTGGAACCCAGTTCCCACCCGTTCCCAGCTCCGGTTCCAGCCCCGACCTCTGAGGTGATCATCGTCCTGGGAGCTCAATAGCGGTTTTGTATATATTTCCTTATTATTACTATCACCTTCTCTTTTGATGTTAATAAGTCATTATAGCTGGTTTAGGGTTGGGGTTTGTTTCAGGGTTTGTTTTATTTTTTCAACCCGTCTCTCTCCCTTCCCCTTCTGGGAAGGAGAAGTTAAGAGAAGCCAATAGGCCGCGTACTTCGGCCAGTGGCCAGTTCGTTAGCCCAAACCCGGCCCGTAGCACTGGAGCAGAAGCCACCGCTTCTCCCAAGGGGGCTTATCATCGCCTAGAGGCCGGGGGCAGCTGGAGAAGCGCCAAGGGACCTCCTTCCCTCTCCCGTGTCCCGGCAGAGGGAGGGAAGAAGGGCGGGAGGGGATGTTTTCCAGGCCCCTGAAGCAGGACAGTCTCGTTCCCGCAGCGGCTGAGGGGGGCAGGCTCGGGTCGGCGCAGCACCCGCCCCCGCCCGGCCGGGGCCCTCCCTGAGGGGAAAAGCGGCGGGGCGGAGCGGGGGAAGGGCCGGTCGCGCCGCCGCACGGAAACGAAAGTGATCGCTGAGAGGAGCCGGCGGCCACCATGGCGGGGCAGCGGCCGGGCGGCTTTCCGCTGCTGGTGCGGGGTGACTGGGGCGCCGCCGGGCCCTCGGCCGCCCTGAGGAAGAAGCTGCTCGGCTACTTCAAGAGCCAGCGGCGCTCGGGGGGCGGCGAGTGCGAGCTGAGGGACGCCGCCGCCCCCGGGGAGCTGCTCGTCTGCTTCGCCCAGCCCGAGGGTGAGCGGCCGGGGCGGCGTGAGGGGAGCGGGGTCCGGGGCTGCCCGCATCCCCCCGGGCGGGGGGCCGGGAGGGGTCGGTGGCTGCCCTGCTGCGGCTTCTGCGAGTTAAAAAAATATCCGGAAGCTTTTAACTATCGGATGTGCAGCTTGGAGAAGAGAAGGCTCCGGGGAGACCTTAGAGCAGCTTTTCGGTATCTGAAGGGAGGTACAGGAGAGCTGGAGAGGGACTGTTTGTCAGGAAGTCTAGTGACAGGACAAGGGGTCATGGTTTTCAGTTGGAAGAGGGGAGATTTAGATTAGATATCAGGAAGAAATTCTTTCCTGTGAGGGTGGTGAGGCACTGGAACAGGTTGCCCAGAGAAGCTGTGGATGCCCCATCCCTGGAAGTGTTTAAGGCCAGGCTGGATGGGGCTTTGAGCAACCTGCTCTAGGGAGAGGTGTCCCTGCCCATGGCAGGGGATTGGAACTTGATGATCTTTAAGGTCCCTTCCAACTCTAACCATTCTATGATTCTATGATTCTGTGGTGTGGTGGATGCTGTCTGGCATGTGTGGTACGCAGCTATAGTGTATGATGTCATATACATCCCCTCATGTGTGATATGGAATACATAGTATGTGTTTGCCAACATGTATGCTTAGTACTGGCCTCTAGATTGCGTTTTCAACCACTCTAGGCTCTAAGGTAATAAATACACCCTACCCAGGTTTATAGGCATGTATGTTAATTTTGACGTGCAGTGATATTCTATGGATTGCACTCGGGGTGGAATCATGGAGTGGTTTGGGTTGGAAGGGACCTTAAAGATCATCAAGTTCCAACCCCCCTGCCACGGGCAGGGACACCTCCTACTAGACCAAGTTGCTCAAAGCCCCATCCAGCCTGGCCTTAAACACTTCCAGGGATGGGGCATCCACAGCTTCTCTGGGCAACCTGTTCCAGTGCCTCACCACCCTCACAGGAAAGAATTTCTTCCTGAGATCTAATCTAAATCTCCGCTCTTTCAGTTTAAAACTGTTGCCCTCTTCCTATCATTACACTTCCTGATAGTGAGTCCCTCCCCATCTTTCCAGTTGGCCTCCTTTAATAATAAATAATAATAATAAAGCTTATGCTAATATAGCTTAATATACATTGTAGTTACAGATATATATTAAAAAGATGACAAATAAAATGTGCATGTATTTGTATAAAGTTGCAATGAAGTGCAAAGCATTTAGCTGCAGTTGTTACATATATACATGTATGTGCATGTACATGTATGTGCATAACAACCTATATATACGTACACTTTTTTTTCTTCCCTGCCTTGTCATGCTTCCCAGTTGCAGACTCAACCCACTGGTAAGTTCAGGACATGCAGCCCCAAGCCATTATTTTTTGACACAGGCTGGAAGAGGGCGTGCAAAGCATGGGGCTGGTACTGGGACCCTTGTGTTGCAGCCCTGGTACAGGTCTGGCTGCCATGAAACATGTGGTGGGGCTGAGCTTTGCACCTCTTTTTTCAGAAATAATATTCTCTGCTGTTCTTCCATCTCTTTTTAAAAGGAAAGCCTTGTGAGCACGGCGTTAGTGTTACAAGTTTAAAGCTCTCCTGTTTAGTGGGACAGTATATGCATACTAATGTGATGGTGGAAAGTGCAACATAATTTGAAGTTGTATTTCTATTTGGATTGTCACTGGGTTCTTTTTTTTTTTCTGTTGTTTTATTTAGTGAAGCAACAAGTTCTTGAGAGAGAGTCTCATCAGCTGTATTTGGGAGAAAGAGGAATACTGAAGTTTATTGTCACAGAGCCTGAAACAGCACTGGCTGCTGAAGGGGAGGCATTTGGAGAAAAATCAGTTCCTTCAAAGGTGAATAAAAATTGTAATCCTAACCAGAGCTTTGAAATAGTGGTGAGAGCGTCAATTCAGTCGCTGATACTTTGCTTTCATTTTATTTTAGGCCCTGGATTCCATGGGCAGCCTTTCAACAAAAGGTAAAATACTATCCCGTGTACTGATTCTTCACAAAATGAAAGTGTTGGTGATTTCTCCACACTCAGCTCCAGCTCTGTGGGGAGTTGTGCTGACAGTTTCTGAGTTTGGCAACCTGACTCAGCTGAGACATGAAGGGATGTCTGGCCAGGGACATGGCAGACTTTCTGACTAAGGATGGAGTTCACCTTGCCAGACTTAGACCTCCTGCATGGTTTTAGCTTCTAAAATAGCCTTTTTAATCAGAGGAGCATCTCCAGACAGGGATTTAGTTCCCTTTTCCTGCTCTAAGATAAGATCTGTGTAGAAACACGTACATTGAAGGTCTTAAGCCCAGACCTGGGGTCTTTGTGCTCCCGACAGCGAAGAGAGGCTGTAAAGGCAAGCTGTGCATCTCCCCAGCACCTCCATGACATCAGTTAGGTCCTCTTTCTGCAATATTCTTCTAAGTTTTGTGATTCAGAAAGCAGTCTAGAAAACAGTACTGCACACCCACGTACACCTGCGTCTGTGAAGAGTAAATAATCAGCTCCATGGCAGACCGGTTAATCAGGAAGATCTTCAATAATTATCTTTTCATTTTGTATGATGTTTTGTTTGGTCCTGGTTTAGGTGGTTTTCCTCCTTTCAAAATTAGGTACTCAAAGTTGTTATCTACTATTTTTTGGTTATACTGGAGAGAAGCCTGAAAAATCTCTAGATGCTGTTCTTAATTGCTTCCTTGGGTCAGCCTGGCTCTCAGTTTTGGCTTTTTTGTACTTTTCATACTTTCTTCGTTGGACATAGTGGAGCAGATGATTCCTGTCAGCAATCTAGAAATCAATAACCAGCATCTGTGGAGGTTTTGCCTCTGTGGTTAGTTCTTTTGTTTTCCTCTTGTTGGGCTGATACTGGTAGGCCTCCAAAGACAGCTGTCTTTTGAAGATGTTTTGGGTTTGGTATCAGTTGTTGTACCTCAGGAGACCTTGTAAACCTGGTGAGTGGGCAGAGCCACCCTGTTTGTGATGCCGGCTGCTTGAGCCTTCCCACCACGTATCTGTCTCTCTCCTTGTGGCTGCCCCCCACAGCCAGTCTGTTGGCTGCTATCCCAGGATTTAGGGATTTTGGAGTGTTCTTGACCAAAAGCAAGCAAGAGACCTTACTTCCCCCACATACCTGGTGAGGTGCACAACTGCTCCACTGAGGCCACTCTCCCCTCAGTTGTTTGTGTCCTCTGCCACAGCCAGAGATGGTGGCCCTGGAGGCTTACACTGAGAGCAGTGAGTGCCAGGGTTTCATCAGATGCTTCTCTCCACCACAGTGCAGGGGTGTGCTAGTTCAGCAGACTGAGAGGGGCTTATGCTCCTGCTTGTTGGGGCAAAGAGTGAAGAGCTGCCTTTGATAGCGAGCAATGGCCATCTTGAGCACCCTGGGGTGCCCTTTGGCCTGTGCCGGTCTCCTGCTACCCTACAGCACTCTGTGACTATCTGTTTCCATGACGTGTAGGATAGTTGTGTTGCCACGCATCTTGGTGTCGGTTTCAGTTCTCTCAGGCAGGTGAAGAAGCACAGTTTCCATCTGGAGGTTCTCTTCCTCCTCTGCCCTCATCTGGCTGTAAAGCTGGAGATGTATGGGCCTTCCTCTGGCAGCTGCTGGACTTCTGGGGTACTTGGTGGATGATGCCTGCTATATTTTCTATCCATGAAATTTTGTTGCATCCCTGCAGGCTTTCTGTGCGCATGGGTCATAGAATCATAGAATTGTCTAGGTTGGAAGGGACAAGGATCATCTAGACCAACCATCAACCTAACTCTGATGGGAAAAAAAACCCCACAAACCAGAAACAAAAAAAATTCCTGTCGNGGGATGATCACTTCCTGAGTCCTCCTCACCACCGGTCCTACACAACAGGGGTTCTTCAGTACTGTTGAGCCACAGGGGATGTGCACGTGGTGGTCATCAGGAGGCTTTGCATTGAGTCCCACAGAGCTACTGGTGGCCTATGGTGCCTGCAGATGCCCTGAGCTCTGTTGGGGCCTGCTACACCTGCACCCACCCAAGAAACTGATGACAGGCTGCAGGGTCTCTCACAACCCTTACAAATGCCTGAGCAGCTGTGGCCAGTTATTTCAATGGATTTTATTTTATTTTATTCATGTCTCCAACACGGAGACATAACAGAGACCTTGGACTTGTTTACTCATGGCTATTTTTGTGCCACCAAAGAAACTGCCTGCAAACCCACAGAATGTTGCACCTGGGCTGTTTTGGATCCCTGCAGTATTTGGTTAGATGATCTCCCTTCTTGGGAAAGGAGAGGAAAGGTAAGCAAAATCTGTTTATTCCAGAAAATGTGTACTGGTATGTCATACAGCTTTGTTCTCTTTCTGTTGCAGGTGATGCAGAACCCTTGCAGAAAGAGGAGAATTTTGTTCCAGACAGTGAACTCCAGGAAGAAGCTGGCTCTGCGAAGAACGTTGCAGAAAAGTCTGCAGAGACCTCACCTTCGGTGGTGTTTGAAAACATACAAGGATGCAACTTAAAATGCTTAAGTATGCTGCTGGAGAGCATCAGCAACCTGGCGGTAGATGATGATTTCACCGTGGAAGTGATACCTGAAAGAAATGTTGCCGTAGCTACCTTTATAAAAAGTATTGGTAAGACAGGCTGAACACTGTCGTTCATTTCCATGTGTATGTATGAACAGTAGCTTTCAGAGCTTGATTTCCTGGAGTGTATCAGGAAGAGTGTGACCAGGAGGTCAAGGGAGGTTATTCTCCCCCTATGCTCTGCCCTGGTGAGGCCCCTTCTGGAGTACTGTGTACAGTTCTAGGCTCCCCAGTTCAAGAAGGATTTGGAACCTGCTGGGGAGGGTGCAGCAGAGGACCACAAAGATGATCAGGGGCCTGGAGCATCTTGTGAGAAAAGGCTGAGGGACTTGGAGCTTTTTAGTTTGGAGAAGACTGAGGGGGGATCTGACCAATGCCTATAAATGCTTAAAGGGTGGGTGTCAGGTGGAAAGGGCCAGTCTTTTATCAGTGGTGCCCAGTGACAGGACAAGAGGAAATGAGCACAAACTGGGACATAAGAAGTTCCATCTAAACGGGAAGAGGAACTTTACTTTGAGGGTGTCAGAGCCCTGGAACAGGCTGCCCAGTGAGGTGGTGGAGTCTCCATCTCTAGAGACACTCAAAATCTGCCTGGACAAGTTCCTGTGCAACCTGCTCTGAGTGGGCCTGCTTTGGCAGGGGGGTTGGACTAGATGATCTCCAGAGGTCCCTCCCAGCCCCATATCATTCTGTGATTCTTCTCCCATTGGAGATTCAGACAGTTTTTCAGATGTACCTGGACTGTAGTCTCTCAAGAAAGTTTGAAGTCTTAAGTACAGCTCCATGAAAATGCCCGTGATCCAAATTGTGCACTAAAAGAAGTAAGTTGTGACATCTTAATTAACTGGAATTGGATGAGAATGTTTCATTGTCTCTGTACATTTTGGGTTAGATGGGGAACAATTAGAAGCGCACTGACTGCAGAGATGAATTTTGCAAATTATTGAAGCATATGAAGTCTCCATTTGAGAAGACAGTGAAGCAGTGAGAAGTTCATCAAGAGATTAATAAGAGGGGAACAGAGAGAGTGGTACAGCATCGTGATAGTGAGTAGTGTGGCTGTGTGTGTTTCCCCTTTTTTGTTCCAACGCAGAGTTATTTGGCATCAAGGAGAGTTTTGCTCCAAATTCAGGGAGAAGTAAACTTGTCTTGTTTCTCTGCCAGGGCTGATAGTGACTCAGGAAAACATGGTCGGTTCACACTGTTCTTCTGTTTACAGATACTGAAGAATTTGTTACAAAGTGTTCACAAAACAAGAGAATTAAAGAATTGAAAATAACCGCCAGGCTTCTGGAATTGACCCGGAGCATCAAGGCTGAAAACGTCCCAGCCGGTGTTTCCACAGACTGCATCTCAGTTCACTTTCAGAATCCGCAGAACGGAGGGGGGCCTGTGTCAGACGTCCAGCTCTTCCCCGAGAAGAACGAAGCGATCATTACCTTCCGTGATCACAAAGGTAATGCTGTCCTTTGCCTGACCAAGTGCTCGCAGGTGGTGGACCTGAAAGAAAATTACTGCAAATTTGGGCATTAGGAGAAGCTTACTGTTGCTAAAGCCAGTGTACACTGTCCTGTTCCTGGGAAGTGCTCTGNTGTGGATGCCCCATCCCTGGAAGTGTTTAAGGCCAGGCTGGATGGGGCTTTGAGCAACCTGCTGTAGGGAGAGGTGTCCCTGCCCATGGCAGGGTGGTTGGAACTGGATGCTCTTTAAGGTCCCTTCCAACTCTAACCATTCTGTGATTCTATGATTCTATGACTTAGAAATACTGCTGCATGACCAGGTTTTTGGAGTCTCTCTGGGGTTTATGCAACTAAAGATTCATTTTAATACCTGCTTTCTGCATGGGTTGTTCCCACTGATGTTTCTTCACTACTTAGAGAGGTTTTTACCTGCAATACAACATTAATTGTTCTTATAGGTAGAGGAAGTGGGATCTGTTAATGACTTCAGCTATCACAGTTAGCTTTCAGAAACTAAGATCAGATATCTTGGTTATCAGGAAGGTTAGAACTAAATAACAGCCTGGTTACTATTCCTTGTGTTGAATCACTGTTGGTTGTTTGCGCCAGCACAACCCCTAGTAAGTATCTCTGTGTTAGGAGACTCCTGACTTAGTAAATTCCTTTACTTTAATTAAAAGATATCTGCCATGTGATTGTTTTTCTTCTGACTTTCAGATTTTGCTTAAGAATATTTTGTGCATTAAGTTAACATGTAATTTGAGTCACTGTAATGTGCTGTTAAGTCCCTGCCAACGTTATAATTCCTTTCCTTTGCCTGCTCAAACTGAAATGGCAAAAAAAGAAAAAGAAAAGTAAAAATGCACTGTCACAAAGAGTTTTATTCTAAGTTGAGAGTAAGAAGCATTTAATAGTAGAACGCTGATATGGCCCTGCTCTGTGGTGGGCTTTCCATAGGAAATGAGAGCAAGGTGTAGCAGATAAATACAGGCACAAGTGTACTTACCATAGTAGTTGGAGCCAAGCCTCTTACCTGGTCCTCTACAGAGTGATTTGGAAATGAGAAGGACAGAAAAATAGCTCTTTCAAATGAAAAAAAAAAATTATTCAATGTAATGGTTTTAAGAACAGAGTAATTAGCTTGATTTAAAGTTAATGGTGTATGTGTGTGTGTGTCCTACCTTTTAGATCTAAATGCTGTCTTGGAAAAGCAGCATTTACTGGAACAGAAACCGATTTCTGTGCATCCCTATTACCACTCCCTGGGAACAGCTCTCTATGGAGAAGCAAGACCAGCTCTCAAGATGCCAGACCCCATTGGGGTGCCACTCGATCCGTATATCTGGCAGTTTTTACAAAAGCATGCTAAACTGATCCAAGACATAAACCAGGAAATGGCAGTTTGCCATTGTGAGCTCAAATGGCCCCAGGTCGTCTGTGCAAACCCAGAAATTACCTTGTGCCCACTAACATCTGTCTTTTCAAAGAAAAAAAACCCAACGATTAAGTTGATCAAGTCGTGGAAGCAAGATGCTTTGGCTGAGTTCTCGCGTATCATGGCACATTACGTAGCTATTAAATGTAAAGTAAACTCAGTGCATTGGAAAGATATGAAAAACAGGTTGTTGAAAGATGTTGCCTTGACCATAACTGATATTTCTGAGGAGATGGTGGTGATTGCAGGCAACAGATCAGCGGTGGACAGTGCGGAGAAGGAAGTGAGGAAATGCATGGAAAAACCCATGAAACAAAGCGAAAGGGAGAAACAAAGCATAGAAATTTCCGTGTCTGTGATCCCAGGGAAGTATGCTGTTCTGAACAACACTGGGCTGGAAAAGAATGTTCACAACGAATACCCCTGCTTAAAGATCTCTTATGACGACACAAAAAAATCTGTTCAGTTGTGTGGGTTACCTGTGGAAGTATATAAAGTCAAAGCTGACTTACTGGAGAAGATATTAAATATGCCATGCACGCCGGTTCCTGTTGATCCCTATGTTTTCAACTATCTACAGCACGTAGATAATAAACCAATGTCAGAGATACTATTCACCAGGAAGAAAATTAATGCTTTTTACGAGCTTGAGGATGATAGTGTGTTGCTGTTTGGACATGCTGCCAAAGATCTTTCAGAAGCAGAAAAGCAAATAAAGACAGGCTTACAGTATAAGTGCATCCACGTGGAGGATGGTGAGATCATTAAAAAGCAGCAGTGGAGTAGTCTTCTTGCCTTCTTGCGTAAGAAGTACAGTTCTCCCCAGGAAAATGTAGTCATTGATGAACCTGTTGGAAAAGAAAACAAAGTGATTATCGCTGGCTTTTCTAAGGCTGTGACAGAAGTTTATCAAAAACTTAATGATTTTATAGATAGAAACATACACATGGAAAAAGTAATTCCAGCGAAGTCGGTGGTGGCAGTGCAGTTTGTAGAGAAGGAAAAAGCCAATGTTTGTCTTGAATTAAGGAAGAAAGGTGTGACAGTGTCTTTTGACACCAAGACACCATGTATTTCCCTGAGCGGGTCAAGAGCAGAAGTGCCAAAAGCAGTCACCACACTTGAAAAAATTCTCTCATCCCTTTGCTTAAAAAGTGTGCCAATTGATACACCAGGGGCCAAAGAGTTCTTCACTGAGAGGGAAGATTTATGTGTGTTTGAGGCAATGCAGAAATTTAGCTGCTTGATTAGGCTGGAAGAACAAGAGCAACAACAGGGGGATGAAAAAGCTGTCAATAAAGATCAGAGAAAGCTCTGCTACAAGAAAGTGCTGCCGGATGGAGTTGTAGTAGCAGTGTATAAAGCTGACTTGTGCACGTACCCTGTTGATGTTGTGGTAAATGCATCTAATGAAGACTTAAAACACATCGGTGGCCTTGCTGCGGCACTGCTAAAAGCAGCTGGTCCAGAGCTACAACGGGAGTGTGACGAGCTGGTGAGGAAGACCGGGCCTTTGCAGCCGGGGTGCGCAGTTATCACGGGCCCTGGGAAACTCCCCTGCAAGAACATCATTCATGCTGTTGGGCCCAGGTGGAGGAAGGATGAAGCAGAAAAGTGCGTGTTCCTGTTAAGAAAGACGGTGAAGAAGAGTCTCCAACTTGCCGAAACGTACAATCACCGTTCCATCGCTCTGCCTGCTATAAGTGGAGGGCCTTTTGGCTTTCCACTGGACTTGTGTGCACATTCGATCATATCCTCCATCAAGGAGACCTTGGAAGAATCCATGGGGGAAAGCAGCTTGAAGGAGGTTCACCTTGTGGATGATGCAGAAGAAGTGGTGCAAGCTCTGAGTGAGACAGTAAAAACAGTGCTTACAGCTAAATCACCCTCAGTGCTGCTAGCACCACACTTGGGAAACGGCAGGCTGAGAGAGGGCCAGGAGAAGAGAAAAGAGGATCTGCAGACAATTATGACAAATGAAGGACTGCTCATCCGAGTGGAGATAAAAAACATTCAGGAGGCCACGGTAGGTCTTTAATTTTCTGGTTCCTTTCTAACTTGATGTCTTATTTAAATTTAAATAGAAAAGGAATGATGGTAGGTTATGTTGTTAGATAAGTAATCAAGAGCTACTTGCTACCTAAAAAAAGGATGCAAATTTGCAAAACTGCTGAATTTCAAGTTGGGACCACAGAATCGCAGAATGATATGGGGTTGGAAGGGACCTCTGGAGATCATCTAGTCCAACCCCCTTGCCAAAGCAGGTCCATCTAGAGCAGGTTGCACAGGAACTTGTCCAGGTGGGTTTTGAATGTCTCCAAAGATGGAGACTTCCCCCCACACACACTCTGGGCAGCCTGTTCCTGGGCTCTGCCACCCTCACAGTGAAGAAGTTCCTCCTCATGTTTAGATGGAACTTCTTATATACAAGTTTGTGCCTGTTCTTGAATTTTCTGCCTTAGGTGTTTAAAATCTCCCTAAATTATTATTATTGTCCTGTTTTTCCAATATTAGTTGGTTCCATTGTTATTTTGGTGTCTATAAAAGCCTATTTCAACAGAAGAGCAGTAGTAGGTGTAATAACACCTTAATATGATGCGTATTTAAACTATTTGGTAATTAAGAGACCTCCAGTGGAACTGCAAAGTAAACAACTGGCTTTGAAGCTTTACCTGTTCTGCTTCATGAAAGCATAATCATCTCCCTTTGCCTTGTTTTGCTGCATGAGGTGCTGCTTTTCTGATAACAGGTAGACAGTCCCACATCAGTGAAAAGGAGGAAGGGGGACATTTAAACTTTCTGCATTAGGTTTATTTCACCTGCTGAGACGCTGGCATCTACTCAGGGTGAGGCCTTGCCTCCACTGAGGGCTTGCCAGCTCTGGATGGATGGATGACTGGCTCACACGTAGATTCCTCTGGTGTTGATACCTACAGTGGGTCTGATGCTGCCTGCTGTGGGTTTCCCACAAGTCCAGGAATACTCAGTATGCAGCAGCTGTGCTGAAGACCAGGTTATTTTGCTGTTGGCACCCTGTTTTTCCTTGAAAAACGAGGCTATAGATATTTCCCTTGTGATTTTGTTGCAGACGGATGTTGTTGTCAACAGTGTTGGTGCAGATCTGAGTTTTGGCACAGGCCCTCTTTGCAAAGCCTTGCTGGAAAAGGCTGGACAAGCGCTTGCAGCAGAGTTTGACAAAGAAGTAGACAGAGCCCTTCCTGATGAAGGGAGCGTGGTCTGCACCACTGGATGTGCTCTGGCTTGCAAGTATGTGCTTCATGCCATAGTGCCCTCGTGGGATGGAGTAAAAAGACAGAGCCTGAAGGNTTCCAGTGCCTCACCACCCTCACAGGAAAGAAGCTCTTTCTAGTATCTAATCTAACTCTCCCCTCTTCCAATTTAAAACCATTACCCCTCGTCCTGTCACTAGACTTCCTGACCAAGAGTCCCTCCCCAGCTCTCCTGTAGCTCCCTTCAGATACTGGAAGGCTGCTATCAGGTCTCCCCGGAGCCTTCTCTTCTCCAGGCTGAACAATCCCAGCTCTCTCAGCCTGTCCTCATAGGAGAGGTGCTCCATCCCTCTAATCATCTTGGTGGCCCTGCGCTGAACCTGTTCCAACAGTTCAATGTCCTTTCTATGTTGAGGACTCCAGAACTGGACACAGTACTCCAGGTGGGGTCTCACAAGCGCAGAGTAGAGGGGGAGAATCACCTCCCGTGACCTGCTGCTCACGCTTTTGATGCAACCCAGGATACGAAATCATTTTGAAAACAGACTTGCTTGGGATCCTGTCATGAAGTTTCAGGATTTAAAATAGTTAGTTTAGATGACTTTACTCCATTTGCTTCTGTTTGAGTGACCTTAAAGATGCCCTGATGTGCTGAGAACTTTTTCTCATACCAACATAGTCTCTGTGGAACTAATAATAAATGATGTCTGTTGTTTGTTTTCTTATCCTGTGGATCTTTGCTGTGTTTACAGATCCTAGAAGATATAATCTATTCCTGCTTGAAGAAAACTGAAGAACTTGGACTGAATTCAGTCGCTTTCCCAGCTATTGGAACTGGAGGATTTAGATTTCCTAAAATCCTTGTTACTGACTTAATGTTTGATACGGTGTTCAAGTTCAGTAGTACTCGCACTCGGAAGACTCTCCAGGAAGTTCATTTTCTCTTGAGCCCACAAGATCTGGATAACATTCAGGTAGTTCTTCTCAGGAACAAAGCTGCCTGTGTTACTTACTGTTCCAGTTATGCTTTAACAATATATTTTAGTTATATTGCTTGCTCAAGGGAATAGTTTAGCAGGATGTCTCTCCATGTGTCATTCAGTGTCTCTGCAGTATAAACTGTCAGCAAACACAAGCTGCAGACAAGATTGGCCTCACTGCTGGCACTGTAAACACCTGTAGATCCTCCCTTATCTTTTGACAGAGGAATTCTGGCAATGCAAAGACAATCTCTCTCTTTTTATCATATGGTTTACCCTGAGGCTTCCAGTGTTGTTAATGATACCTGAACACACCTGTAAAATGCATCAGATGGCTCAGCAAGAGCTACATGACTGTTAATTGTAGAAATATTGGTACGTAAACTCCTAAAAACTATTTTTGGTACCTTTTTTCTCTTCTTAGGCTTTTACCACTGAACTAGAGCGTAGGCTAGCTGAAAGTTGCAGTGCTGCAGCACCGTGGTCAAGTAAGTTGTGTAGGGGCAGGAGGTGGGACACAAGGGAGAACATAAATGCTGTAAAGTGGTTTTATACGTCTGAGGAAACAGATGTAATGTCATCAAGACACAGAGTGGATGTTTTCCTCCTAACAGACTGGCATTCTTAAACTCCATTTCTAAAAATCTTAAAGAGTAATTTCTTTTGTTGAGGGCACGCTCGTCTTCTTGTGAGGCCAGTCTTATGCATGGAATAGGATATCCTGGTAGGAGAACCATCAGTTTGTCTTATTCAAAGAGTACAAGAACTTGGTATCGCTTTCCCAAACAAGCCATAAATAACATGTATTTCTTTACCTTTAACCTCCTGTATAGAGATACACAGAACAGATAATTTCCCTTCCATTTATTAATTGGCTGGTGTGACACAGTAGCAAAAACATGAGTGAACTGTGTCAACAGAGAGGCTTATTCATAAGAGCAGGTAGCTCGCTCTTCTCAGTTGCTGTGAGTATCAGTGAGATGCAGTTAGGAGTCTGCAGATAAAATATGAATTAGGTAAGTTTAGACTGGAAGTAAGGAACGGGTTTATATCTGTGAGGGTAAAAGGTAAGGACAAAACACAAAAGTAGTGTGATGGGATCTGTATTACCAGCAGTGCTTAAGCTGAATGTTCCATTTCCTCTAAGAGTTGATTTAGGGCACGCTGAAACAGAGCTAGTCAGGTCAGGTAACCCTGAGTCCTTTCTGAATTTGTACTGTGTGAATTTACAGGAATAGAAACCGTTTCACAGTATTTACATGGGAAGAATACTCCACCTTCCTGCTTTCAGAAATGGAGTAAAGAAACAGGCAAAGGCTCTCTAGGTCCATCAAACTGATCCGGAGCATATTGCTTAAAAGGATAAGTTGAAGGTTCCATCAATGGAACAGAACAAAACCCCAAACTAGAGGAGAAGAGTTTTAAGGTGTTTTCATTTTCCCTTGCAGGTATCACTAGGCCTGTTTCAACTGAAGTATCGGAAGTTCATGAAATGCAGGTCGGTTCTGTCACACTCCAAGTAATTAGTGGAGATATTACCAAGGAGGATACAGATGTGATTGTAAACATAACAAATTCAACGTTTGATGCCACAACAGGTACTTTATTCAATATGTAGGTCTTCAGGGTTAAGTTTGGGCTAATTTATAGAAGGTGGTAGGGGAAAGATTTGTCCACAAGTGAAACTTTTATGAAGTGTTTTTCAGACGAGAGAGAGACTTGTGATTAGTCAGGAAACAGATCTTAAACAGTTGTTTTGAGGTTTTTTTGTGGGTTCTGAATTTAGTTTCCAAACTATTCAAACAGAAGGCACCTGACCAGATATTTCTTGTTTAAAAACATGCTTAAATAAAAGGGAATTTTTAGCTTAAATGTAATTCTGAAAAACTGCTTTTGTTGTGGTAAGTTCCATCGTAAGCCAAAACCGTGGTTAAGTAAATTGACCTGTAAGAAGTGGAGGATGCTTTGGTGGCGTTGTGAATTGCAAGTATGAAAACATCAAAAGATACAATGCAAAGCAGTCAGAGAATTTGGTGAGGGGCATACTACAGGCTGGTGAAACCACGAAGTGGGAGTTATTCTTAATGATGTGTAATCAATAACGAAGGTGGTGTTCTCTTTGCAGCCAGTGCAGTGTGTTGTGGAGGATACTCAGGGGAACTTAGGAAGGTTTTGCACTTTGTGGGATCTTACCATATGAGAATTTGGATTATTTGTAGCATACAGAAGTTGAGTAGAGTTTTGAGTTGAAATAGCTATGTTGACTTAATGAACGTATGTTATTTTCTTGTATGATTTAAGGGGTCTTCAAAGCAATTATGGATGCTGCTGGTCCCCAGGTGGAACAAGAATGTGCTAAATGTGGTACGTTAAATCACACATTTTGTTTGATTAAGTTTGGGGGCTTTTTCTTGTTCTCTCTGAAATTTGAAGTTATTTTATAATTCCCTGATCTGATAAAAGGCTATTTTATCTTTAAAAATAGTGTTTACTTCTAGGTATTTTGAAAAGTCCTGTTACTGTTTTGATACCAATTTTGAGACTTTTTCTTTTTACAACTACACAGAAAACTGGTACAGTTGGCATTGCATAAATATAAGTGCCAGGAAATTAATGTAATTTAAGTTCACCAATGAAATTATTCTTGACTTAAGAGCAGAAAAAGTCCCATTGACTTGAGCATAATTTTTAAGCTCCTGTATTGTCAGCTGCAAGGGAGGTGAAGTTTTTGAAACCGAACGAAGTGGCAGAAGACTGCCTTTTGGTGTAAGCACATGCAGGGCTGGCTTTTAAAAGCTAGTAGCAAATCTGGCCTTATATTCACAAAGACATAACTTTTTTTTCCCCTTGAAATAATGTTACTCTGCTTATCACCCAGATCATGAGTTCTCCATTCATTCTGCCACACTATTAGAGCAGTAGAATCCCACCTCCCTGTGGCTGGCCTCTACGAGTGCAGAAAGGAACATATTCTGGTTGCATAAACAAATTGTTCCTGCTCTGAGCCCAGAAGTTAACTTTCAGGATGGGGTTTCCTGGATATTTTTCCTAGCCTTTGGCTCTGCAGGCTCTCCCTGTTGATCAGCCTGATCCCAGCACATGCAGATCATCATAAAACCAGCAAAGTGGTAACTCTGTGTTCGTCAATCTGGTCATCCTTACAATGTGACTCCGTTTTGAGGTGTTTGTGATCAAACGTGAGTGGAGTGCTCTGAAAAAACATGTGTGTCTTCTTAAAGATTCCATGCCAAAGTTCTTAGATCAGTTAGTCTTTATCTTAATGGCATTACCTTAACCATTCAGCTCTTCTGCAGAGTCGGAGTTGGAGCTTTCAAGGAATAAGTGGCATAAGAAAGGGTTTCTCAAATAAATGGGTTGTGCACATTTTATTTGCGTGCTTTTAAATAAAAGTGCACTATATTGAAATTCAATTCTTAAGTTGTACTTAATAAAAAACTACTTTGCAGCAGAGATCTTGGGGAAATTAGAAAACACACAATTAGTTGAATTTCTTTCTCGGAAGAATTCTGCAAAGCCAGGATAATATCACTCGCAGTGAATTTCTCTTCACTTTTCCCACTTCTTTTCTAGCATCAATATAACCAGCTGTCTTATCAGAAGAGATAACCGCTTTGAAAATGTTATGTCTTCTTTTTTATCTTCTCTCTTCTAGCTGGGTTGTCTGAAAATAGCATGGTTTTTACTCAAGGTGGAAAACTGCAGTGCAAGAAAATCGTGCACTTGATTAGCGGTAACAACGTGAAGAGTCAGGTCTTTGCTGTGCTTGAAAAGTGTGAGCAAAGGAAGTACAAATCCGTCTCCTTCCCAGCAATTGGAACAGGTTTGTGTTTTCTTGGGAAAGAAATGAGGGCTGTGATGGAGGTAGTTCCAGAATTGGGACAAAGTTAATACCTCCGATATGCATAACTGTAAACCCTGATTTGTGAAGGTTCACTATAGTCAGTTCAGTCACCGCCTACATACCTCAAAAATGCTGCTGTTTTCAAAGTATAAATATTACAGTCAATATTGATTGAGCAAGAGCACCTAAAGAAGAGCTATGGCTCCATAAAAGAGATTCTGCCCCAAAACAGGCTGTGTGTCTCACCTGGCCACCCTGCACCTTTCTTCAGACTTCCCATAGACCTTGCTTTGAGATTTGGAGAGGGACTCTTCATCAGGAAGTGTAGTGACAGGACGAGGGGTAATGGTTTTAAATTGGAAGAGGGGAGTTTTAGATTAGATATTAGGAAGAAATTCTTTCTTTCCTGTGAGGGTGGTGAGGCACTGGAACAGGTTGCCCAGGGAAGTTGTTGATGCCCCATCCCTGGAAGTGTTCAAGGCCAGGCTGGATGGGGCTTTGAGCAACCTGCTCTAGTGGGAGGTGTCCCTGCCCATGGCAGGGGGGTTGGAACTTGATGATCTTTAAGGTCCCTTCCAACTCTAACCCTTCTATGATTCTGTGATTCTATGATTTCGACCCCACAGAAACGCTGGGGTTGAGCTATGTAGGCAAAGAAAAACGGAGTTGTTCAGAGACCAACACCGTGCCTGGCTGACTATGGAAATTGTGGACTGAGTACAGAATACCTGGAGTTTATACCTTTTTAAAGGTCTTGTTTCAGCCTCCCTGCTCCAGCAGTGGGCTCAAGGCAGGCCAGCTTATTTGGCTACAGCTTCTGATTAGCTTGGGGAGCAGGGCTTGAAGAAAGCAGGGTATCTTTCTCACACCAAGGCTCCCCTTGACTGGAAAACAAAATTATGACCTGGTCCTTGCTCAGCGTGCCAGGTTAGGGATGGAGCTGGGGTGTGGGTCAGTGTTTGGAGTCCACAGTAATAGTTATAGTAGGTCCCCTGGACAGCCAAAGTGCTGCATGCTGGTGTTGTGGTGGCTGTCCAATTAGCAGGTGTCCTGTCAACATTTTAGGATAAGATGTAGGTTCTGCTTCAGGCTTGTTGTAGGGGAATGAGAACAGTCATTTTGAGCTTGGTGTTCCTGTTTGTATTTTGAAATACACTGCAGGGCTTGGGCCAGAATCCTCCGCTGATTTTGATTTTGGTTTTACTTTGGTACCCAGTTTAAAGAGAAGAACAGAGTAGTGATGCTAAGGCTTGTTGGAGCCTCAGAGTAAACAGGATCAAATCCCAGAAGGGCTTCTTGGCTCTGTGTAGGGTGTCAGCTCCTGGAGCTTGCAAGCTTAGGTGTAGAGCTGAGGTTAAGCCTGGGGCTTTGGTCAGAAAGCATAATGGGGGAGGAAAGGGAGACACCGGTCTGCGTGCTGGGGACTTAGTCTGTTTCCCTCTGTTTTCTGGACACTGCCTTGATTTAAGTACTGGTCACTAAAATGTGCCTCTTGTTTTTGTTTAGGTCAAGCAGCACAGAGTCCAGCAAAGGTAGCTGATGAGATGTTGGATGCTATAGTGGAATTTGCAACCGAAACATCCGTACAGCATTTGAAAAAAATTAAAATCATCATCTTCCAGACAAATATGCTCAAAGACTTCTATGAAAGCATGAAGAGAAGAGAAAGTTCAGATTCATCCATAAAAGGTTTGTGGTGTCTATGTTTAAATATAAGCAGATGGCTTTTCCTTGTGCCCTGGGCACATAAAACTAAGGATCTTTTATTTAAAACTAATAATTAACATGTATTTCTTCACAGTGTTTTCAAGGGGCAAAACACAAGTCATTGAGAAGAAAAATCCTGCAGGTTTGGAGAAGAAAGTTGATTTAGCCACATTTCAGATTTGTGGAGAAAGCAAAAAAAATGTAGATGCAACTGAATCATGGATAAAGAATTTAATTTTAAAGGAACAGTTTGAAAATATTATTTCAGATGAGTTAATTGAAAATTTTGATGAGAGGCAAATTGATGCTTTGGCAGATCTGCAGAGAACAAAGCATGTTACCATTCAGCTTGAAAAAAAACATTCCCCCTATCACATTAAAATTTCTGGTATTAGCAGGGATGTCTGCTTTGTTTCTGTGGAAGTTCAAAAAATGATCCAAAAAATCAAGGATACCGAAGAAGAACAATCCAAGGCAGAACTTGTTTATAATCTGGTAGAATGGAGGTATCCAGGAAGCAATGGCAGCTTTGTTGCTTTTGATAAACTGACAAATATGCAGCTGGAAGATGCCAAAATAGCTAAAAAGACACATCTCACTGTCAAAATTAACAAGAACAACTACAAAGTGGATCTGAATAATCTACAGGCTATTGATAACCGAGGGAAAACTATAAACATTCAACGTGTGCCAAAGAATCAAGGTAAGTTACAGCCTTGTTAATAAAACAAACAAACAAATGTTTAGTAGAGATTATAGAATGATAATTGTGATAAATGCAAACTCAGATATTCCAAAGAAGTAAGAATAGCATTTTATTCCCCCTCCAGCAGTTTTAGCTTCAGAATTAGCTGCAGGTATGACTGAAATCAGAACATTTGTTTTAAATACAACTATTATTTGCATGCATGTGACTAGTGAGCACAGATTTCATGCTAAAGTCTGACAAAGGAAGTGGTGTATGAAGAATGTGTAAAATTCTGTTTTCAGGCTTCTTTTAGTTGGATATTGGTATGGGAATACTTCGACTAGAGAAATTATAGTCTCAACAGTGCATTACAGAGAAATGTTGTATTGAAATGACAGAGTATTCTCGGAATGAAGTATTGTGTAAGGTACTATTCTTTCAGCCCTCTATGTGCAGTTGTTTTGTAAGAGATGTCTACAAAACTGAGCTAGATATCTGTGATAATAATGCAATCTTTTTTTTTCTTTTTTTTCTTTTTTTTTTTTTTCTCTTCTGCAGATAAGCAATCAATAGAGCTCCCTGCGCAGTGGGAAGACATGCAAGAGGAACGGGTCAAACTGGTGAATCTCAAGACATCGAGTCAGGAATACCTGGAAGTCCGGAACAGATTTAAGAAAACCTGTCCCAACTTTACCATAGAGAAGGTGAAATCCTGGGGGGGAACAAAGTGAATTCTGGGGCTGAGAACATTAATATACTCTCTAAATATGTGTTTGTAAGTTGCCTGCAACTTAACACACCTCTCATATATCAATCTTCAGAGCACTCTACAGGATGGATATAAATCAAATCAAATTTTCTAAGACTTCCCATACCATTTCTGCCTTCCAATAAGACAAAAACAGTGACCATTAGTCTTCAGGCTGACTCTGTGTTCAACTAATGTGGTACTCACTAGTTAATGTAGTATTTCCAATTAGGAAATTCTATATTGAAGCATGAGCAGATGCATTCAGAATACAAAGGAAAATACAAAGTCCTTGCAGAACGGCCGTAAAGCAGTCCCAGAGCCTCTTAGGCTAGAACGTTGTTTTTAACCAAAGTGTCAAGATTTGATTCTGGTTTTTGAAAAGTCTGCACCACAGTAACCAGAGATTTAATTGACAGGGAGAAGATGGAATTATTCAGAATCAGGAGTGATAAATAGGAGAAGATGCAAAGAAATTAAGAATACATGTTTGAAAGATTGTCTTCCATCCTGTAAGACACAAATAGAACAAAATATTAGTATACAATGGAAAAAATTGGGTAATGACACGAAGTCTTTTTCCATTGAAAATGGAAAGCTGTTACAGCAACACCTTTTACATTGTACCTTGATGCAGATACACTGTTTTCTCCTAAGCTATATTCACATTGTTGGCATGGGGAGCCAGCAACATCTATCATCCCACCAGTTTATTTCTGTATAGGAATTTCTTATGGGTTGCTAAGCTACACAGGGAAGGAAGTAATTTTGACTTCCAAGCTGAGATCTGAAAGAGAAATTGAAATTCAAC
Organism: Thinocorus orbignyianus; assembly: GCA_013400375.1. Classification (NCBI taxonomy): domain Eukaryota; kingdom Metazoa; phylum Chordata; class Aves; order Ciconiiformes; family Thinocoridae; genus Thinocorus; species Thinocorus orbignyianus. The sequence goes on along the minus strand of VXBW01005459.1, from coordinate 381,380 downwards.
GTAGTGCTATTGCTACAGTCTACCTTTTAGTGAGAAAATCATCAGTGAAGATGATTAAGATATGCAGAAAGCATCTGCCATCATTGCTTCTAGCAGTGCTACAACAGCCCGTTTCTAAAAACGGCAACGCAGGGCTCCGATGATTGCCTGTGTACCTGGAACACCGGGCAAGGCAAATGTCTGCCAAAAATAATCCATCATGAAAAACTCCTGGAAGCCACTTTGGTTTCTCATTTTTCATGAGGCTCAGGTATTCGGTTGCCCAACCCAAACTGCACACTAACAAGGGCGTAGTGAAAGTCGCTGTTGTTCTTCCAGTTTGGTTTGGTTTTAACACTTTCCTGCCATGATAAATATCTGTCTCTACCAGTATAAATATAGTTCTATTTCGTACCTTTGCAGATTGAAAGAGTACAAAATCCCTTCCTCTGGCAGACATACCAAATTAAAAAAAGATCTCTCTGTAAAAAGAACAAGTATAAAAGTAACGAGAAGTTGCTGTTTCATGGAACGGCTGCATCCTCACTGAGCGCCATCAACTACAATGGATTTAATCGTGGGTTTGCTGGAAAGAATGGTGAGTCATTATTCAGAGCAGTTCATTTCCTAGAGATATATGGAGAACTAGGGAATGTCGATATTAGAGTGCTTTTAGCACAACATGGAGACTGGATGAAGTTGGAGAATAAAATGGTAAACAATTCCAGAGCATTCCTATATGGACAGAGAGATTAACATGTTAATTTAGTCCCATGTTGATGAACGCCACCAGCTAGAGATTAGGAAAATCTCACCTACTCTGAAATCAAGCCTGGGCAGCTCTTGAGAAGTGTTTTGTATGATCTGCCTACAGAAAGGAGCAAGGACTGCTGCTCAGCATCCTCAGCTGATACACCTACCGCTGGGTGCTGATATCTCCTCTATTCTTATACAAAGGCTTGTAGCAAAGTAGAGGTGCAGATGATTGTGCTGGCCTTATCTTTGGAGATACCAGAAGTAATCAGAAGTGTAACTAGAAAACTGTAATTATAATTACATAGTAATTTTAAGTTGAAAAGGCTCTGAAGGTTTGCAATTTGATGGATTGCAAGCTAAACAACAAGGCTAAACACAGAGAGGAACCCTTTTCCCCATAGGAAAGCACGGACAAAACCTGGGTGTTGATAATTATCCAACATCTGAGTTGGATTTTATTCTGATACAAAGCATTATTACTAGAATTTGTTGTTTAAACTCTAACCAAATTCATAACTTCTGCAGAGGTAAAAAAAAACAAAAAAAAACAAACACCAAAATAAAATGAGGTGGAGCTTTAGAGATTCTTGTGGAAATAAGAATGCTAACTCTATTTGAAAATGTTGTCTTTCCAAACAGCTGCAGTCATTGGAAACGGAACGTACTTTGCTGTTGATGCAAGCTACTCTGCTCAGAGTACTTATTCCAGACCAGATATGAACGACAGAAGATACATGTATTTGGCTCGTGTCCTCACTGGGCAGTACTGCACCGGCAGCAAAGGCCTCATCACCCCACCACCAAAAGACCCAGCAGATCCCACTGACCTGTACGACAGCGTGGTCGATGATGTGGATTTTCCAAAGATGTTTGTCATATTTAATGATATTCAGGCCTATCCTGAGTACCTTATTACTTTCAGAAAATAGAGTATTTTTAGAAGTCTGGAAAAACTTAGTGCCTTCTACATGTGGAAATTAACAGGTCGATTCTTGATTCTTGTTTACATCTAGGTTTCTCAAACTAAGTGGCTGTTTTATCTATCTGTTTTAAGGATGTCTTCAAATTACTAACCCAGTGAGGCCGGGATAAGCAAGTATTTTAGAAGATGCTACTTCAATATTCACATGTTAAATTCAGTGATGTGGAGGTGTAACCAAGAGCTGTGAGAACATCCCTGACCTTTCCCTGTGCGAGGCAGAGGAGACCTGGGGCCCAAAGTAGGAGGTGTAGAGTGGGCCAATGCATCCGTGCGTGTTCCTGTTTCCAGTTACCACCGTAAAGCACCCAGTGGCTGCCTCCCTGTGAGGGTTCATTTAGAATGTTCCATGTTGGGGGAGTAACCTCTCTTGAAAGCAGAGTTTTCAGTCATTCTCGGGCATCCACTTGCCCTTGTTTGTGCTAAGAGTCTTAAAGGAAAAAAAAAAATCCAGTATTAAACGTACACTTTGCATTCCTTGTTTCACTCCTCCTTATGCTGTTGTGGCATACTCTGTTATTTTCTAGGTATAAGTTTCTATATTCCTACCCATTTCTTAGGGGCATTTTCTCTGGTTCCCTGTGTTCTGGACATCTAACATGCACATGTAAAGTCATTGCTGCTGGAATTTTTAAGGCAATAAAGGGGGACTTTTAATTTCTTCTGGTCAGTCCCAAAACATTAGCCCTTCTGCAGAATTACCAGTTTGCAGAAAGTCATCCATAGGGGCATACTCAGTAACCACATTTAAACCACTTGAAAATTTTTAAAAGTTCTGTGAAACAAGTGAATAATGGCCTTTGTACATCTTTGCAAGTTGTACACTTAATTACAGTGATAATCTTATAACTGCTAGTCAAAAGCCATATACTTGTCTTTTCAATAAAAGTAGTTTCAAACAGCTGTGTTGGATCACAGGGTCGGTTCTTATGCAAGGGGACACACTTCAAGCTGAAGTGTCACTTACATGTGAGTATCTGTATGTTAGAGTGATGCTGTAAATAGTGAGAAGCTGAAAAGAGGTAGTGGTGTTTTCTTCTGTTGTCTAGGTGAGAGATGTACGGGAAGGGATTGCGAGTGGAATTGTTCTGCCATCACCTGAAGGAGACCTGTGCTGTGAATCACTGTCTGAAACCCTGCTGGGATGTTCCTGTTGCCTGCACAGGTGGAGGGAGGTCATTCTCCCCCTCTACTTTGCACTGGTGAGGCCACAGCTGGAATACTGCATCCAGTTCTGGGCTGCCCAGTTCAGGAGAGACAGGGAACTGCTGGAAAGAGGCCAGTGTAGGGAAACAAAGATGATTAAGGGATTGGAGCATCTCCCTTAGGAGGAAAGACTGAGAGCTGGGACTCTTTAGCCTGGAGAAGAGAAGGCTGAGGGGAGACCTTATTAATGCTTCCAAGTATCTAAAGGGTGGGTTGAAGGAGAATGGAGAGAGACTCTTTTCAGTGGTTCCCAGTGACAGGATGAGGGGCACTGGGCACAAGCTGGAACACTGGAAGTTCCATTTGAATATGAGGAAGAACTTTATGGTGAGAGTGACAGAGCACTGGAAGAGGCTGCCAGAGAGGTTGTGGAGTCCTCTTCTCTGGGGACCTTCAAGACCCACCTGGATGCAGTCCTGAGTGATGTGCTCTAAGCAATCCTGCTTTAGCAGGGGCTTCGACCAGATGATCTCTAGAGGTCCCTTCCACCTGTGACAATTCTGTGACAATCTGTAAGTGGCCGTATGAAAAAAAAAATCTTCCAGAGACTCCTGTGTGGTGCTGAAGATGAACGTTCTGCTTAAATTCCCATTTAAAACAGAGCTTAGTAATGGATTTTGGTTCAGAAGTTATATATATTTTTTTGCTGGCTTGTGGCTAAGTCGGGGACTGCAAAAGAAGACTGAAGACACATCGTTCTGTTTCACATCCTACTGAAGGGGAGGTACCTTCTGCGGTGTCTCAGCCACGTCCCAACTCAAACTTCTTGAGAGACCTGGAGAGACATGATATTCACTTCCAGAGCCTGAAGGGGGCCTACAGGAACGCTTGGGGAGGGCCTCTGTGGGGGAGTACAGCAGTGGGATGAGGGCGGATCGTTTTGAACTGAAAGATGGGAGACTTACATGAGGTATCGGTAAGAAATTCTTTCCTGTGAGGGCGGTGGGACACTGGAGCAGGTTGCCCAGAGGAGCTGTGGGTGCTCCATCCCTGGAGGTGCTGTGGGAGCCTCCCTGCCCACAGCGCCCTCCGAGCTCCCCTCAGCCCCAGCCGCTGCATCGCACTGCGGCGCCCCCTCCCCGCCGTGCGCTCCATCCAATCAGCAGCGCTCTCCGTCCCCACCAGCGTCCCCGCGCTCGCCCATTGGCCGAGGCCGCTACCAAGGGCGCTGCCTCCATAGCGACGCGGCGGCCGGGCAGCCGAAGATGGCCGCCGAGCCGGGCGGTGGGCGCTCCTGTTCCCACTCCTATTACCGACCGCTGCTCGCCGCTTTGGCTGCCGCGCTGCTGCTCTCTCCCTCCTCTTCCTCACCCTGTCGCCACCGTGTGCCCAGTCGCGAGGAGGTAGGGACGCCGCGGGAGCTCCTCAGGTGGTGGTGGTGTGTGTGGGGGGTGAGGGGTCCCCCGCTTGCTACTGGCCTTGTGAGGGGGGGCGCCGGCCCGTCCCCTCAGGGCTGCCCCGGGCTGAGGCCTGCCGGGCTGAGGCCTGCGGAGCTGTTTATCGACTGACTGGAATGAGGAGAAGGGCGGGAAGGGGTTTTGCTTGGAAAAGGGACAAAAAGGCGGCGAAGGACAAAGGGCAAAGGGGCCTGTGGAGCGCCCCTGGGCGGCCGGGTGGGCCGCGTCCCCCAGCGGCCTGTTCCTCTCCCCGCCAGGTGGTCTACAGAGTTCCTATAAGGGAAAACCGCGTCTTGAAGAGAAATGTGGACCAGCAGCTGCGAATCAAGATTATATATGACAGAAGCGTCGAGGAGTGAGTATGGTGTTGTGGTGACTTCTTTTATCCTCTGTCTCTGATTGGAAATCCTATTAACTAAAGCTTGGCTGTTTGTTTTTTGTTTGTCTGTCTGTTTGTTTTAAATATAGTTTGCTATCTGAGAAAAGGCACCTTATAAAGGTATGTCATATTTGCTTTTCTCTTTTGTTTGTATGTATTTTAATATGTGGATGAAGTTAAGGCTTTGCTTAGTTCAAAGCCTTTAATTAAAGACTTTAAATGACAGCCAGTTTGTATCCTCTAGTCAGGGAAACCAAGGCTTTGTGTACGGATTATGCCTCCTTTCCAAATACTTCCAATCTTCTGATGAATGTTTGACAGGTGCTAGCTATATCCCAATGTATAATAAACCAATATAGTTTTTTAAGTGGGTTTTGGATTTTTTTTTGGCGCTATTAGGAATATTTTAAATAAATCTCCTTGCTTCTCTTGAGATCCTGTGCAAGTAAGGAGTAGAAGACAGTGCAGCAGTCAGGCTTGAGGACTGCAGGGAGACAGGAGCTCCTAAAAATTTGAATGGACTGTTCACAGTGACCAGTAAGTTTAGGGCTGAAATAAATTCAGCCTCTTTGAAGCTGCACATTTGTGTTAACACTGAGTTCCTTCTCATTTTGTCATTCCAATAAAATACAGGAAGACAGAAACAAAACATTTCCCAAATATATTGATAAACATAGAACTTCTTATGAAGCCTGGATTTCCACTATTGTTCTATACTGCAGCATCTGGCAAGTTTCATGTAACTCGGTAGTTAATGCTTATAAGGTGAGTTATGTTTGCACTGCTACTCAGTGACTGTTATTTGTGTTCTATTTAGAACAAACTTTTCCCACAAGCTATATCTTATTTGGAGAAGACATTTCAAGTGCGCAAATCCTCGGGTACTATATTGCTAAGCAGGTATGTACAAGCTTCTTGACAGTCACTTGTTATATTTGATATTTAACATTGTCTTGTGTAGACTTTAGGAGTGTAAGAAATGTGCTCTAGAACTGAACCAGTGAACCATCTGCCCCAGGTGCTATTTAGGGAGAATACACAAATCTGACCTTCCGTGGTCAACATCTACATTTGTGTCAGAGATTTAAAGGGTATATGTGCCCTTTATTTAGGTGTTTAGAGGTTTAGGATGGATATTAGGAAAAATTTATTCACGGAAAGGGTTATCAAACATTGGAACTGGCTGCCCAGGGAAGTGATTGCATCACCATCCCTGAAGATACTTAAAAGATGGATAGACCATGCTGCTGAGGGACATGGTTTTCAGTGTTAGGTTAATGGTTGAGCTCAATGATCTTAAAGGTCCATTCCAACCAAGATGATTCTATGCTGCCTGTTTCCCTTTACATATACACTTATTTATCAGCTTAACCTCCCTTTGAGCTGATGGATGCTCCACTAGCAACTGGAAGCATTGCATCTTCCAGAGCAGGGTAACTTAACAGCTCTCACTGGGGAAGTTACATTAAATACCTGTTTTACAGTATTGTTGGGTGCTGGAATACTATTCTGTAATTTCTTTTTGATCATTAAAACTGTGCTGACTTTTTTTTGTGTTTGACTGAAGGCAGTGTGCGACAAACCAATATTTAAGGAGGAAAGCTGACCCTCACAGATACTGCCTTGGAGCCTGTGCACAGCATACGAGGTGTGGGCCAGTTATAGTTCCTGAGAAACACCTGCAGGTAAGCCAAGCCATCCACACACTTCTTGACCTTTGAAGTGTTATTGCTTGTGGAGATTACTAAAAAAGGTTAACATTGCTAACAATTTGTAGGAAATAGAAAATTTCAAAGAATTTGGCAAAAGCTCCAATGTTTCTAGTGTCTTCTAAATCAAAAGAAATAGTAGTTTGAAAGTTATTTCTTGGCTCTGGTTTTGTTTACTGTCTTCATACAGAGTTTTCTCATCTTCCACTGTCACGCAATGGGATTTATTCTTGACTTCAGGGAGGTTAAACTTTGTCATGCAAAATTTCTGCCATACCTACTGTATTTTAATTGTTCCATTTGAACATTGTCAAAGCAATGCAGGGTGTGCAATGGGAGCGAGTGGCACTGCAGACCCACGGGCTTGCCTGACCAAGAAGGGGTTCGAGATGCTGATTTTGTACTTTACGTTAGTGCTCTCACCACTGAGAGGTGCGGCCATGAAAACATCATCGCCTATGCAGCCTACTGCCAGCTGGAAGCTGAAATGGACAGGCAAGTATTGGCTTTGCTACAAATCCTTTTTTAATTAAACTTTCCAGTTTTTTAATTGTTTGCATGTGGAGTATAATTGTTTGCCTGCGTTGTATAGAGGTTGTTATTGAAATGAAGGCGAGCACTACCTTCACATAAAACCACAAAACAATCAGGTAGTGCTTAACTTGCAAAGTTAAAGGCATTTAAGTCAAAGTTAATCCTCTGTTCTTACTGTATAAACTTTCTCTCAAGGTCAAATAAGTGAATGTGATACTTTCATAGATTTAAAGGAGAACGTGAATGGGTCCTACTTACGTGCCTCCTGTTTCTGGTTTGCTTGTAGTCATTGTAACAGACACTTTGTACCTCTCTAGCATCTTACCTAAAACTCAGATCTCCTCTACTGTTGTCACTAACACCTCTGCAGAAAACTGAATATAGTGATTGATCCCATCCCATCCCTCCTCAGTTCAACAGTAAACTTATTAACAACTGGGGAGGTTGTTTGGAAGGACTTATTTTTACATTAGTCACCATTTTCTTTTAAGTATTCTGCCTCTTCAAGTGAATATTATTTGAATTTGCTACTACTTTACTGAAAGCAATTTAACTGTAAAACTGTCTTCCAGGCCAGTAGCTGGATATGCGAACTTGTGTCCAAATATGATTTCAACACAAGCTCAGGAATTTGTTGGCATGTTGTCTACAGTGAAACATGAGATCATCCATGCACTGGTAAGGGTTGATGTTCTAAAATATGTTTCCCTGATATTTGTGCCTGCTTTCTTACACAACTCCAGCTTGTTGCAAGAGAAGGATGTTTGGTGGAGGAAAGCTCCTGCTTTGTCTCCTTCAGTTTGTGTGTTAATTGCCTTGAAGTGTTGTACTTCCAGTGTATGTGGTGTGGGAGTGACAAGTCTTTGACTAACAGCATTTGACTTTGAGAATGTCTTAGCAAAGGTTTCTGTGTGCTTGGTTTTTAACTTGAAGGGTTTCTCTGCTGGACTGTTTGCATTTTACCGCGATGATGATGGAAAACCTTTGACAACAAGATATGCAGATGGACTCCCTCCTTTTAATGAAAGGTATTTTGTTATTTTGTCCCTCTCGGTACTTCCATTTAAGGATGTTTTCACATTTCCTTTCTGGGATGTGTTCTTGCCTGTTGAAAATCCAGCTCAATTCCATTATTAGAATGCTTTGCCTTTATTATGTTGAAACTTTGGCATGTGGTCATTTTTTAAATTCTTTTTTTTATATTGACATTAAGCACTTATATCACCTGCATATATTAGAAACTAAAGCAGGATATCATTTATCAGGAGATTTGAAGTTTACTGTCAAAATTACTCATGCTTAAATTTCGATGCTTGGTGAACACCATACTAAATTGAGACTTGTATTTTCTGTAGTCTGTCTAATGTCAGTGCAGTTGATTTTTAAGGTCTGTATAATTCAAGGTTTAAAGTCATGCAGAACTGAAAATGTGTGTAGTTTGCTGCTTGATTTTTCTGACTTGTTTATTGGATCAACAGTTTGCCTTCAGTTTTCTTCATTTAATTGATGTAGAAATGTTCTAGGGTTTGGTTGGGAGGTGGAAGGGTTAGAGAGCTTTTGGGTTTGTTCATCTTCCTTTTTATAATAGCAATTCTGAGGATTTTTATTTCATTTCTTGCGCTTTTGGTAACTGTAGAAAATCTGTCTGGAGCCTACAGACATCTTTTTAATAATCTTACTTTGGCTTATCAGATCAGAGTTGCATGTATCTTACAAAGGAGAAATGTTGCATAATAAATTTAAACTTCAGAAAGAACGAGAAAGTGTAGAGATTACTTATTATTCTGCTTCTTATGGAGCACAGTAGCATGGATTTGTGGGAAAGATCTGTGGGAAAGATCTGTAACCACGACATTCTTCCTACAGTCTAGGTTTGTATCAGTGGAGCAATAAGGTCGTTCATAAAGCAGTGAGGCTGTGGGACGTCCGTGGTGGCAAAATGCTGCACCATGCTGTGCATCTGCTGGTAACACCTCGTGTAGTTGTAAGTGTGGATTAACTTAAATTTATACACTTTGTATGCCAAGGTTGCCATTGCATTCTCAAACCATAAATATTCTTTAGAAAGTAATAACCTAACGTTGAGTACCCATTTCCTGAAGTATGGTCCAAATACGATGCAATTAAGATGTTGTAATTGGTTGAGAACCTGTATCTAAAATAGAGTGGAAAATAGTTGACAGACAGTATGAAATAAATAGATTGCCATAGTAAGAGACAATGAAGGGACTGGAAAGTAAATTATAAGGTTAGGCAAAATTGATACTGAATAGTTTCCCTAATCCTACTATTTAGATGTTTTCCTACAGACTTAGACACTGAGTACTCCTGTTGCCATAACAGATAGCATTGTCACTGCTTTTCTAATCATAGAATGGTTAGAGTTGGAAGGGACCTTAAAGATCATCAAGTTCCAACCCCCCTGCCATGGGCAGGGACACCTCTCCCTAGAGCAGATTGCTTAAAGCCCCATCCAGCCTGGCCTTAAACACTTCCAGGGATGGGGCATCAACAACTTCCCTGGGCAACCTGTTCCAGTGCTTTACCACCCTCACAGTAAAGAACTTCTTCCTAATAACTAATCTAAATCTCCCCTCTTCCAATTTAAAACCATTACCGTCCTGTCACTAGACTTCCTGACAAAGAGTCCCTCCCCAGCTCTCCTGTAGCTCCCTTCAGATACTGGAAGGCTGCTATCAGGTCTCCCCGGAGCCTTCTCTTCTCCAGGCTGTAAGTTCATCCTGTTTCTACCTTTCTCTTCAAAAGCATTGTTTTAATCTCTGTTTCTAAATTAGCAAGTACAAAATAACACAATTACTTTTTATCATGTTTAAAAAATTCCTCAAGTATTCTTGGAAATCTTTCTTGCTTCCCACACCTCTGACTCTCTTCCCTGCCCCCAGCAGAGCATACGCATAAGTGTAATCAACAGGTATTGGAAAGAAGTTACAGTGTTAATTGCATTTGACCACAAATAATCTTTTTTGTTTGTTTTAAATTGAAGAGAGTATATAAAGTAAACTTGGTTTAGTTACCCCTGTTTGGAAAATTGGCTGTGTGGATCAAGCTCTTTGGAGCATTAAAGGTGCTCCTGGGTAGTGCTGCACTGGCAAAGGCTGGGTGTCTGACTGTGAGCCACAGCTTTGCTGTGATGTCACTTAAGATTTTTCAACTGTTTTGCAGAAAACACTTCCCCATGCAAGACTAGTTGACTTACGGCTTCCTCACAGAAAAATGTTTTTCTCTGAAACATTAGATTGGAGTGTTTCTACATTGTTTGGATTTCTTGTTGTCTTTTTATATGGTCGTTAGTATGTGCATGGCATTCTCAGCTGATTCTGTTGCTGTTTTATTCTTATAAACTTCCATGTTTTATTTCCAGGAGATAAGTAGACAGATTGTTAGGGTTTGTGTCAGGGTATTTACAGGCTTAGTCAGCCTCTGAGTAGGAGAAGTGTTTTGCATTTGGAGGAAAACAAGATGGTAGAAAAATAAATGCTGGAATACTTTTAAAAGGTAATTCTAGAAGATGAGGACTGCATGTGGGCATCCATCTCAATATTTTGAGAATTGTGTTGAAATGTTTTCTTTCTAGGAAGAAGCTCGAAAACATTTTAATTGTCCAATTCTAGAGGGAATGGAACTTGAAAATCAAGGTGGCATGGGCACTGAGCTCAATCACTGGGAGAAGAGATTGTTGGAGGTTAGTACTGGTACTGGGAATGGACGGGGTGTGGGAATGTCTGCTCCCCTGCCTTTATTTTCAGGCTTTTAGTGGTACCTAGTGGAGCCTTGAAAATACAAATATGTCAAACCTTACTGAAATAAATCACAAACAGTACTAAACTACAAATACTTAAATGTTCAATATCTAGATAGCAATGAGGCGAAAAGATAAATCTAAGTCTGAGAGGATGAATTTGAGAAGCTGATTACTGAAAAACTAGATGTATCTTAGTTTTGTCTGCCACTTACCCTTCTGAGAAGGTAAATTCCCTTTCTGGGGGCAGTGGGTATTCCTTTAAGTCAATTCAACTTTGTCACCCTCTTCCTTGTACGTCTTAAGTATTTGGTGGTTCTGTCCATTCATTACCTTGACTTTATTCACATGCTCTAGGGTTAGCTTTTGCCATCTCAACCCCAAAACCTCAACTGACCAAGGAAACACTTCCCTCCTGACATTTAATCTTGGTTTTAGTTATGTTTTTGTGTTGTATCTATCTTTGGCAGAGACACACTTTGTACAGACATGCATTGTTGCATGCAGTGAGGTAAACAAAAAGGGAAATGCTTCAGGACAGACCTTTTTTGTGGAAGTAATCTTGAAAAACGTGTATTTCTTGAGACTGAAATTGTAGCTTTTCCTGCTTTTCTGAAACTTTTGATGTGGAAGAGTATTTTAAAGCCAACAGGAAAGACTGCTGTTAGAATGTGGATAATTCTAAGGACTGGATAGGATTAGCAAAAAGGAGATAATTACTTTTCTCCTTTATACCTTTCCAAAGAAAGTTTGTATCTGGAAAGGAATCCACATAGTCTGGTTTTGGTCTTGATCCTGCCTCGTTAAGTATGGTATCCATAGGAAATTTGGTGCTAATAAGTGTGCTGGTGCTAACTCCTCCTAACCATGCTGGTAGAGAGGGAAGCCTTGAAAGCTACATGTTTTGAAGAAATGACAGAAATGAGATGAAGTTCAGTAACAGAAATCCTAGAGTTGTATAATTAAGGGTGAGTGACTGTTGCTGTGAGCCTGAAGTTTCTCAGGTGGAAATGGCTGAGCAGGAAAAAGACAGAGGTGTTAAAATTACCAATTATAAGATGATTAGGAAACTCCAAGGTGGCTAGAATTGCTCTTTGTGGGTGGTGTGAACTTATTTTTAAAAAGATGGAAAATTTCTCTGCCACACTAATAAAGCTTCCCTTGAAGTGCTTTGTTCCTTTACTTGTGTCCTGTGCAGCATGCTCCTGAAAAGAACTACTAGAAATTCTAGGAAAATTAAAAATCAGTCTTGCACAAGACAATTAAATGAGCTTGGCTTCCAGCTTACCGAAAGGAGAGAGAATTGGGGGTGTGATTGCTACTGATAAATATGCTAGAAGGGAGAGTTTTATTTTGCCTCCAGAAAAATGAGCACATTGCTCATGAATAAGGTTTCCCTGAGATTTGGAATGAGCTTTCTGACTTCTAGAATTCTGAATCTTTGTAGAGTGGAGTAGGGAAGTGAATTGCACCTTTGATCCCTTCTATGAAAGAGGTGGAGATTTGATTGTCAGTAGTAAGAAGGGACTGGAAATAAAATGCTTTTTCATAGGAAGCATTTTCTGACAATGATGATTTTCGGTGACTTGTAACTGGTGACTTTCAGAATGAAGCGATGACTGGATCCCATACGCAGAATCGAGTCTTTTCCAGGATCACCTTAGCACTAATGGAAGACACAGGGTAAGAATTCGTAAGAATGGGATTGGGTTCTTTTGAGTTTTTTTGGTTCTTTGCTGTATGATTTTCATTGTACTTCATTATATTTGGAAGCCATATATTCTTAATCTAGTCTTTAACACACCCCCCCGTGCATTGCAGTGTGCGATACTATTTGTAGTGTCTGTTTACTTTTTTTTTTCTCAAATTGTACATCTTCTCTTAATTGCATGCAGTACGTGTTGATTGTTTTCTCAGCTCTTTTTGCAGAGAGAAAACGTGTGGAGGAAAAGCAAAGTGATTTAAGACTTCATTTTTCTGTATGTATTGTTGCTTTGCAGCTCATGATGCACTGCTATTGAACAAATAAGCAATAAAATTATTTTTCAGTCCATTGTGACTTGGAAAATAGTGGAATTGTAATATATTCTGTTGCAGGCAGAAAGGGATACAATTTCCCTTTTTCTTCATTTGAAAGTCTTCAGGCATCGTGTGAAGTCCTTTGAAGTGCTGTCTTATTAATCAGAACATGAATTTTTGAAGTAACTGTGTTTTAATTTCGAAATATCTTTGCAGCTGGTATAAAGCAAATTACAGCATGGCAGAGAAATTAGATTGGGGACGTAATAAAGGCTGTGACTTTGTAATGAAGAGCTGTAAATTCTGGATCGATCAAAAGAGACAAAAGTAAGAATGCAGTCTTTTTAAAAAATTAAGAGGAAACTCTGATGCTTGTTTACATTTGTTCTTCTAATACAACTTGATAAGAAGAAATAGAGGTAAATACAGCTTAAGGAGGAATGCTGTCCTAAGTACCTTCAGAATGCAGGAGCACACCAAACGTTTTAAGAGCAGAAGCTTTCCACCCAGTAAATACAAAACCAAACATTTTAGGGTGTAGAATGCTTTTACACTCTTAAGATGGCTATGCCTAGAGGGGGCAGGGCGGGGAAGAGACTTAATCTAAGTGTTGGCTTTCTTATTTTGTTTCCTTTAATTGGAACTGTAACCAGTATCATTTTGCAGCCTGTGCTTAAAGCAACAACAGGAGATGATAGCCAGCTTCAAAACAAAGAAACAAAGCCTTCCGAATTTGTTTGTTACAATGCTCTTAAGTTTCTAGGACACAGCTGCATAGTGGGCCTGTTTTTCTTGTATGTTTTTTGCTTTAAAGTTTACAAAGCAATGTCATAAAAACTAACTTTGTTTGCTGGCTTGATGTTCTTTAAATTAGAAAGGTCATAGCCAGACAAAGAAGAGTAATTAGCTTCCAGAGAAGAAGTTGGTGCTGCTTTGTGTGATTGAGTGTGGGGGAGAAAGGGAACAGAGCACCTTGACAGACTGCTTAGTTAAATTAGGAAAAACAGTTAAAAGGGATTTAATGTGGCTTTTTTTTTTCCTTAAGGAGGCAATTAATCAGTCCATACTGTGACACTTTGAGGAGTAATCCGTTGCAATTAACCTGCAGACAGGACCAAAGAGCAGTAGCAGTGTGCAACTTGCAGAAGTTTCCAAAGCAGTTACCTCAGGAATATCAGGTATGATGGGTCTTCCATTACAAAAGAACTGTTTTCGTTCTTTCGTTTGCAGCCAGGTGATTATTTGTGGTTGTGGGTTTGGTTTTTTCTTTCTGAACTAGTGGGTGACAGTAGATTATGTGAGAAGCACCAGCTCACGTGTAAAATGTAAGAGAGGACAAAGACATCGAAGAAAAGGTTAAAAACAAGGTATAAAAGAAGTTTATTAAGAATAATACGAAACAGCGCTGAATCAGGTGCATCTCAGGCAAATGCACAAATTCTCTTTTCCTTTTTAGGTTTATATACATTTTAATCCCGGCCAATTATGTTTCTGTCTCCCCTCTCATTGGTTGAGAAGTTAGAGCTCACATTCTTCCTGACTGCTTGACCTGTGAGAAATAGAATTTACACCTTTTTACCTTGCAAGGTCTTAACACACCTACTCCAAGGAGTCATTATCCTAAACGAGACTTTGATGAGTTGATTAGGCTGCAAGTTATCTCACAGTCTTTTGCCCCCTTCTGCTGCCCATTGTTAGTAGTTACAAGCACTCTGGTGGTCGTATCTTCCTCTTCATCAGTTGTCCTCTAGATGAACCTAGCCCACTTGGTAGCCTTCACAGCCTCCTTGACAATGATGGTCCAATCCTGGTTGTCTTTAGGGGAGTGTCACCACAGCCATTCTTTAAGTTCTTGTTTTGAAGGTTGGTTTTCCCCCGTTTGTTTCCTTTACTCAGCATTCTTTCCTTTGCTCAGATAACGTTCTGCAGAACAAACATAGTATTCAACAGAGCAAGGACATTGATGATTTATCAGGAAAGGCTAATCTATGAGACTCAATCCCTTGGCCCCTTTCAGTATACACATCCTGAATAAAGGATATAAAGTAGTTGAAGCAAAACTTTAAACCCATTTCTCACAGCAATGTGGAAAATGTCTGCTTAGTTTATTACAAGGAGTCTGTATGCTGAGAAAAAGCCTTGTGATCTTAGCAAGAACAATAAGGATGTTGCTTGACCATCTAACCAAGTATCAGACAAAAATGTTGCGGTGTAGCAGAAGTCTCCCAGAATGTTTTGCCTGAGGTATTTCCTACACCCAGTCTGCCTTGTGTCACTGCACACCAAGAAATTTCTTGTCTTTCATGCCGGAGCATGCTGATTTGCAAAGCAGGGGGGCAGAGTAGGGAGTGATACATGGAAATGTGAATCTCTCTGCCGTATTTAAGTGTTCTTAAATACTTTTGGCTCACCTGGTTCATGGGTTGCTGTTAATAGCATTCCTCCGGAGTAATAGCTGGTGTCCTTGGAGCTGTAGTGATTGGGTCTATTTAAAAACCAGGTTCTATGCTTGGCTTTGCAAAAACTGCTTCACTGCCTGTTTTGCTTTGCAGTATTTCGACGATCTTAGTGGAGTACCAGCAGAAGATTTGCCTTACTATGGTGGCTCAGTAGAAATTGCTGACTATTGTCCCTTTAGTCAAGAATTCAGCTGGCATTTAAGTGGTGAATTTCAACGCAGCTCAGACTGTAGGATAATTGAAAACCAACCAGGTCAGTTTTCAAGACTTCTGTATGGTCTTTAATACACTACATTTGTTAATCTGGAATGGGCTTCCTGTGTATCCAAATTAACTGGATGTGAAATAAGTTTTACAGCACTAGCTGTATAAAAACTGGCTGGGGTGAGGAACGAAGCACAACTCCCTTGTGCACCTAGGAAGCAAATGCTCACATCCAATATAAGAATTCCATAAGAGCTGAACAGAAATTAACTCCAAATAACGTAAATGCAAGACAAAGAGTGGGAGTGGGGTGTGGTTGGTGTTTGCTTTTGAGCCTCTGAAAAATAATTCAGTTTTCCAGCTTTGTAGATGTTTATTCAAGGCAAGGAGCTTTCCAAATTACCAGAGAAAGGGCTTGTCTCCTAGGGTAGTGCGGGAACTTTCGATATTGAGGAGCTCCAAGGTGCTGTAGGGCATTACCTGTCTGTGCAGTTGTCTCAGAAAGAGGTGAATAAACACCCTCTGCCCTCAAACCAGCAATGGCAGCCTAGGGGCAAACATATCTACATAGGTCTGATGAAAAGAGCTTTTTTTTGGGTTTCTTCCCACTTTATCAATTTGGCAATTACACTGTCTTGAGTATGGTGATTAATGGTCAGAAAGAGTCCAAAAATAAACCTCGACTTGTGTGTGGAGACATCAACTAGTTTAAGTTGATGTGGACTTTCTGTTCCCCTAGGAAGTTGCAATTTAGTGTGTTCTTTCTACCTTAGATCCTACCAAAAACTATGGTGCAGAGAAATACGGCCCAAACTCTGTGTGTCTTATTCAGAAATCTGCTTTTGTCATGGAACAGTGCAGGAGGAAACTCAGTTACCCTGACTGGGGCAGTGGGTGTTACCAGGTAAGTATGTGTTGGATTTTTATGCTTATTTTTTTAAAATAACACCAAAGGAAGAGCCAGGCATAAAATGTAGCCTCCTTGTTAGAGCTGTTAAAACTTTGCGCTGGATGCTGCATGTGATCTCTGCCTTAAATCACTAGATGATATGATATGCTTTGAAATATCTTTTGGCCACAAGCCTGTGGTTTAGATCATGCATCAAATTAAGCGTGTGGTTAATGGCTGCTGTGCTACTTCCAGGCTTCTTAGAGACTTAATCTGTATTATCCCTGTGTCAATTTCTCCACAGCTTAGGAATACCTATCTAGGAATCTTCCCTTGCTGAAACTTAATGTTAGTCGCTCTGATTTTTCCAAGGTGGAAAGCGCTGTGCACACATCACTTATTTTTCAATTATCCTCCTTCTCGGGACTATCTCACTAAAGTTTTCACTCTTAACAACAGCAGAACTCTAAAAAAAGTGGTCAGTAGACCAGCAAAATTTTACTTGTTCTCAACTGATGATCTGCAGAATTGCATGAAAGCAGGATAGTCAATTCTTTAAAGCATTCCTGAACGATGTAGTTTCTCTGAGTGCATTAAAATGCTTGCAGTTAATCTAAGCAGTAATACCAGCTGCTTACTGAATGTTACTTCTTGACAGAACCTCCAAACCCCAAAACTGTTTCTGATAAATCATAATACAGTCTTGTCCTTTATTCTTTTATTTTAAGGTTTCTTGTTCTCCACAAGGGCTACACGTTTGGGTGAAGGACACGGCGTACTTGTGCAGCCGCTCGGGGCAGGTGTTAACTGTGAGCATTCAGATGAATGGCTGGGTGCACGTTGGGAATCTGATTTGCCCAGCCTGTTCTGACTTCTGTGACTCCTGTCCCCCAGAACGGGATCCTCCAGCTTCCAACTTCACAAGAGCTGCACCAATTGGTAGGTTGCCTTATTTGTTGAAATGAAACTTTAATATTAAAGGTCTGAAAACTAAAGGTTTATGTCAACTCTGACTGTCGGGAAAGAGGAAAGGAGTTAACTTAGGTTGTAGGAGTTAAAGGAAGATGGCAAAGGTGGGACTGTTCAGCCTGGAGAAGGCTCCGGGGAGACCTGATAGCAGCCTTCCAGTGTCTGAAGGGAGCTACAGGAGAGCTGGGGAGGGACTCTTTGTCAGGAAGTCTAGTGACAGGACGAGGGGTAATGGTTTTAAATTGGAAGAGGGGAGATTTAGATTAGATATTAGGAAGAAGTTCTTTCCTGTGAGGGTGGTGAGGCACTGGAACAGGTTGCCCAGGGAAGCGTTTAAGGCCAGGCTGGATGGGGCTTTGAGCAACCTGCTCTAGGGAGAGGTGTCCCTGCCCAGGGCAGGGGGGTTGGAACTTGATGATCTTTAAGGTCCCTTCCAACTCTAACCATTCTACGATTCTATGGCAAAGGTGCCCAGCTTTTTGCTGTGCCGTCGTGCAGGATAATGTGGAAATGTGTCTGGAATGCAAATACTTCATGTCATATCTCCTTCTGGTAACCATCCCAGAGATCCAGCTTTAGCCTAGCAACTTACCAGAATATCTGATCTGTGTTTTGAAGGCTGTATCGTTTTTGTAACCTTCAAAATTATCACCTTGGTGGGAAGTGACTTCTCGTTTGTGTAACTTCCTGTTGACAATGTTAATGCTGTAATCCAGAACATGAAAGGCGGGTGTCAGGTTGTTTTTTGAGGGAGGAAAACTCAATTGGCTGACTACCAGCTAATGTTTTGTTAAGAACAGATGGTGCTCTAAAAAGCCACTTGATGAAAGAGACCAGTCTTCACAGTATTTTGCACTAGTGGCTTATTTTTAAGCCCTTAACCAGTTCTTTAATTGCTGGGTGTCCTGTCTGTGCTGCAGTTTTCAAAGAAAAAAATAAACCTGTTGAGTTTACCTGTACACACAATGATTTTTTCGAAGTGGTGCAGCTGGATTTGTGTGTATCATTCCAAATAGTCTTGTTTTGTCTCGGAGACAGCAACATCTCAGTGGCTGGTGGAATGAGTCCTATAGGTTAGATTTTAGAATGAGAAATCTGTAGCACAGGAGATTCACATTTTCTGGCATTTATTTGAATTCATGCTTGGGGTTTCTCACATGCATCTCTGTATGTGTGTGTGTTTACATATATGTAAATAGTTTTCTGTTTTGGTTTGGGGTGTTTTGTTTTTTTTTTATCTGGGCAAGTTGACATTAGTGTCTGTGTATTTCTTAAGCCTGATGGCTGTGTGATTAGAAGAAGCTCTTTACTGTGAGGGTGGTGAGGCACTGGAACAGGTTGCCCAGGGAAGTTGTTGATGCTCCATCCCTGGAAGTGTTTAAGGCCAGGCTGGATGGGGCTTTGAGCAACCTGCTCTAGGGAGAGGTGTCCCTGCCCAGGGCAGGGGGGTTGGAACTAGATGGTCTTTAAGGTCCCTTCCAACTCTAACCATTCTATGATTCTGTAATTACCTACAGTATGGACAAACTCCCTGATTTATTTATTGAGGTCCCCTTCTCCTCACTTGATTTTATTTTTATTTTTTTCCTCTTCAGCTTAGTGTTTTGTGGCTTGGGTTTTCATACGAGTTGCAGCCACACCAATAATCTTTAAGAGTCTATGGCTTTGTAATGCTCCTTCTCCCCAGTAATGCCATAGGGAGCTTCCTGCTCATTTCTTACAACGCCAGTAAATTTTTCTCGTTTGTTCTCCTAATTGCTATTAGTGAAGGGATGCAAAAGTTCACTTGATTGTAAAGGGAATAATCATGTTATTTGCTTGATTTTGAATTCCTAGTCTTGAAAGCTAGAATAAATCAATGCAGATTACTGCAAGTATGTTTCTGCTCTTTGGTCTTTTTTTAGTGTTCTCTTTGTTATTTTACCTTGTCTTTAAAAACAAAATTTATAAGCTTTATGGTGTTTTGTTTTTTATTTTAGATTTGTGCTCCTGCTCGTCTTACCTGGCTGTAACCCTTTGGCTGTTGGTAGCCAACTTAATTCCCCTGCTGACAGGGTTATTTCTCTGCGCATAGAGTTAAGCATGGAGCAAGGAGCTGTTGTGAGGTGATGGGCCATCATGTTGCACTCCTTACTGCGGAGCACTGAGTTTTTGCCTCTGCAGGAAGCTGTCTTCTGCTGAACCTCAGCTCTCCTGGCAAGTATCGGTGCCGACAGTAGTCAGGGAGGTACTGACGGAAGCAGCCAGGGTCTGAGAGGAGGAAAATTGACCTTGTCATCTCAATAAGTGCCAGTATTTTCCTGAATTGCAACTTTCGATTATTTTATTTATTTATTTTATTTTTGGACATGGTAACGAGATCTGCTCTACCAACTGCATTAGACTACCTGGCAACTCGGTCAAGACTGGAAGTGAGAACTCTTCTGTGATGGAACTGAGGGTTGTTTTTTTGTTTTATCCTCTGTGTGACTGGTAGCAAAGCATCCTCAAGCTGGAAATATACCTCAGTGGTTTAGTCTAAAGCCATGTGAAAATCAGTTATCATCACTGCTAGTAACCAGGCCTAAACAGGTGTGGGATTTGTTTGTTTGTTTTGCCAATTCTTAACAATTTATGGGGGGAAGAAATAATTCAATGGGATAGACCAGTGGTTGGTAGCTTTAAGGCTTCATGGAATTCATATGAGTTTGTAGGAAAGCAACTAATTCTTGGGGTTCACTTAAACTTTCCTGCCTGCCCAAAGTGGGCTCTCAGGCTGGTAACCAAGACAACTCTCTAGAAATCCCGTTCTCATTTAGCATGTGCCAGTGTTACTGTGAAATTCAATACATCAAATGTTTGAATATTCTCAGAGTAATTTGCTAGGCAAATGCATTTCAGTACTGACACCCAGTCTATAAAATTGGGGTAGGTTTTCTGGTTACTTTTAATTTTGTTGGTTTGTTTCTTAAATAATGGCATTATTATTTTTTTAAGTAGTATGAACATAAAGACAGCTGTTCTCACTTTAAGGGAAAAACCCATAGTGATGGCAGCTGTGATAATCTTGCAGGACCATATTGACTTCTGTAGACCAAAAACTACATTGAATGTGTAAAGAAGTCTGATCTGTTGGGTTTTTTTTCAGTTGATAATCCAAATATTTGAGTATTTGTAATAAGTTAGAGAATCAGACATTTTGAACCACACAAGGGCACACCTTGGTGCAAAATTACTCACTTGAATGACAAAATATGTAAGAGGAAGGAAATGAGCAAGGTCTGTCTTGCAAGAGACAGCTGCTCTTTAGGATGCTTTTAAGGATTGTTTGTTTCTGGTCCTAGATAATGTCTTACAAATAACCCTGTTTGGAGTGAAAGGAACTCGTACACGGTGCAATCCCTTGTCTGTCCCGTTAGGATAGCTTTCATTCTTAGAAAAGCATTAAACTTGAGGGAGCAGGCGTGCCCAGTGCACTACAAACAGCAAATATAGGGAGAAGGGTGAATTTACTCTGCTGCTTAAACATCCTGTGATGTTAGAATTGTCAGTTACTATATCCCTTCCTAAAATGAAAGGTGAGGAGATGGATGGGCTAGGGAATAAAATTACTTTAACTACAGTTAAACTTGTTTAATGACAGGACTTCCATTGTAAGAAAATTTTTGTGCCTACTGGACTTGTTCTTATTTATTTAAGGAATCTCTTATGATACTGCTGAGGTGAGGAAGCTGCTCCCTAGAACTGTCTGAAGACATCCCAGCTGAGAAAGTACCTTGCACTGGGTTGGTTCCCCTTCTAGACTGCAGGTTGATTTTGCTTTGACTTATCCAAGGCCTAGGCTAGCCTTAAATAGGTGTTTCTGAGAAGCAATAGGAATTAGGAATGAAATGCTTTAAATGTGTAAAAGTTCCAATTAAGAAACACTCAGACTAATAAGTAAACACTGATTATCTCAATATATGCACAATCAACAGTTGGTGTAAATCGATTCCTTGAAACGTAAAGGTTTGAGAAGGCATCTTGGGTCGCAGAGGTTGATATTGTACTTCTTGTCTGTTGTGCAATAATACAGTTTAAATAGTATCATTCAACAACAATGCTTTTGATACTTGAAAAGAAATTATTGGTTATTTTTTCTTACTGTGAAATATTTGCACTGTCTGAACTTTCTGGTTAACTTTATAACTGTAAAACTTTTTTACTGGTGTTAATTTATTGTGCTTGCTATTTGATATGCTCCTGATAGTCTCCTGTCTGTGGAACTGTGAAATTTGTCATATTTAATTGAATCTTTTTATTCTCTACACAGTTGTTTGTCTTGAGGGCTTTTCTTCTTTTATTCTCTCTACCTGAGAATTAACTGAAAGATGGCTTAAAGAGTCCATGCTTACGTACTTCTGAATTGTTTGTGTTATTTGAAGGACGAGGCTGTAGAGTGTTGTACCTGCAGGGAGAGATCCATCTGAGTTCTTGTGGTCAGAGTCACCACCACCTGCACCGGTGAAGTAAAACTATCACTGCCTTAATAATCTGAGATTTCGGTCCTAATTTCTTTGACGTGCAGCCCTGCAGCTGGCTGTGAGCAGAACTGGCCGTGGCTCTGGGGAGTTGGTTGGGAGGAAGATGCTTTAACCAGCAACATCCAACACGCTCTGTCCCATCAGTTTGGGAGCAGCTGTGGCCGTGTTGGGGTTCTCAAGTTGGGCTTGAAATGAATCAGTGGCTGTCACAAAGAACATTGGAGCAAACTGACTACCTCAGTTCTGTTTGAGTCTTCTAGCCTGCTGTGATCTTCCAAATCTTAAGCTGAATTGAGTAAAAACATGTCTCAGGTTCTTAAGGGCAAAATAAATACAGTAGGAAGCATCGAGCCATTTCTGAGCGTAGAAAATAGCTGAAAGTGTAGCTTAAACCGCTCAGTTATGTAGCCTTAAATGTAGTTTCCCCCTGTAAAAGCTGGTATTGATTTTAAATAAATGCAAAGTTAGTGGACACCTACTTTAGGTGGCCTGACCATATTGTGGCAAGTCCATCCTGCTGCATCTCTTACCTGTGAAACCTTTGAAATCTGGCCCAGGTGAGCCTCTGTGTTTTCACCAGGGTGGACAGGGCAGCAGGAGCCCTGAAACTAGTGCTGTGAGATAAAGGAGCTCGCTTGTCTGTAGTAGAAACACTTTCAGTATATCACGTTCATGGTTTTAATCTTTTAAAAACGTTCCATATTTGCTTATGGAAGTAAATTAATGGTGCAGTCTCTTTTTACCCCTGTATCCCAGATCTTCAGTTACAAGTCGAGGCAAGTCATGCTTCGGGAACACATTTTTCTAGTTTGAAACCCTATAAAACAATTCCAAGGAGGAAGGATAGTGTTAGGCTGGAGTATGCAGCAAGTAAAATTACACTGCAAAGCTGACAATTTGTTCCTCTTGAAGTGAGTTGAGGTCTTGGGAGGCTGTCACAGCCTTGGGCGTGGGTTAATTACCCCCATTAAATGACCATCAGTGCAATGCAGCTGGCTCTTTCTGCTGAGCACTAGTAAATTAGGAAGACTGATGTCACCCAAGAGCAGATTTATCCACAGTCCTTTGCAGGGACCGGTGGTTTTTAATTCTTCCTGTCCTGCAAATCCTTCTGCTTGAATATATTTTGTCCTTTTGTCTCCACATGTCAGAGTCTTCCCCCTGCGAACCTGAACAACCAGCTTGTGCTTGGCTGAATGTATCGCGCTCTGGGATTTGGGATTTGCCTCTATTTGTACATTAAAAGAAATGGGATCTTGCACAACCAGACTTCCAAAGTGCAAATGTTGCCTTTTTAATGTGAAGCTTCACCCTGGAGATAAAACAACTGTGGCTGAGAGAGCTGGCTGACCTTGAACATGTGTTTCCTATTTTGGTACAGAATGTAAATATAGAACAAACTATTTTACATAGATTTTGACTGGATTGAGATATAAGGGCTAATTTTTGTTATTTATGGAGTAAAATTTTCCTTATTTTAATGTGTAAAAGAAAAAATTACGTCATACAAAAGAAGAAAAAATTGTTCATGAATAAAATGGCTGTAGAAAATTGAATTGTCTTGGCCTTTTTCTTTGAGAGCTGGCAATTATTAGTGGCAAGAATAAGTGCAATAAGGGACCACCATGACAGTAGCCATTTATTTTGTGAGAATTTGGAAAAATGGAATTACATCAAGTCTGCATATTGAACACTTTATTAGTAATTTGATACCCTCTGAAAGTGAAATGTTTTATATTCTTCTTAGCTCATACATGACTTAGCAGCAGTTCAGCCTCCCCATGAAAACAAGGAGGTTCTTGTATGTGATCTTACAAATTATGCAATACTTAAGTCTTTTTTTTCTTTCTTCCTCCCCTTGAAACAGAAGATCACCTCTCCCTGTTTTGTGTAAAGGATTTGGCCACGCGATTCCCGTTTTGGCAGCAGGAATGTTGTCCTGGGGAGCCCCGAGCTGCTGCCTGGGACCAGACCTGGAGCTGGAGAAGCTGAGCCAGCGGCAGGATCCGTGATGCTGCGGCTGCCCTTTCTGGTACCTGAGCCAGCTCTGCCAGTGGTGAGACTGAGATTCTTACAATATAATTGCAAGTAATACATTTATTTATAAATATTACTCTGATAATGTGAAAGACATAACAATGTTCCTCAAAAATGCAGAGTGGAGACAATTTATAATCTAGATTTTTTAAAATATATATATATATTTTCTTTATCCCTAAGCAATATGTCAGTGAGTACATAGATTAAAAAAACCCATTTGCCTCTCTCTCTCTGCTATTTTGGAAAATCAGATAAAGCAAAGCAAAAGTAGGTTACTCTTCGTTTGCCTGGTCTCAAAATAGAAGTCTCTCAAAAGGGTATTAAAGCTTATAAAATGTGCCACTGTTCATTTCATAGATGGCTTTAACGCTGAAAAACATCAGGTGTGTCAAGTTACCCACGTACAGCCACAAGGTTTAAAAACTCTTATGTTTCTGAAGTCAATGCCATTGGTAGCAAAATAAGAACAAACTGGTTTTAACTGTGTTTAAAATTCAGAAGTAGATGGAGATCTCTCTCTCCTGGAGTGTAAGATGCGTTGCTTAAGCTACAGCGGGGCCAGGACATGGGTCTGCAGCCTGGAGGGACGCAGGGGTTGTGTGGGTGTCAGTCTGGCGGAGTCTCCCAGTGGAGTTAAAATGCAGCCCGGTTTCAAATGCATTTTTACAGGTTTTCTGTGCGTTTACAGCGGACTTTTCCATGTAGGTATTAAAAAAAAAAGTATCAGAAAGGGTTTTTCACTGTTACTTGTTAAGAGCGTTGCACAAGCTGGAGCTGTGTGTGCTTCCTCCTTGCCAGCCTCCCACTCTCCCCTCTCAGCTACTACTGATTAGTGACTTGCTGAGAAATCCTGATGCTAACATAAATGTATTTGGTTATTCTACCTCTTTTTTACTGTATTCAGTTGAAATACAGAAAGTGTAATGAAGGCAAGACAACTGCTGAGGATTCCTAGTGTCCTGAATTTAAAACAAAAAACCCCAAACCTCACAACCCCTTCTTTCTCCTTCCCCACCCCTTAAACTGTTTGATTTGTACGTCTGCTGAACATTCATGTGTGTCAGTTAATGATACCGTTTTTTTCCCAAAAAGATTTATGCTGGGAAGTGAAATCAAGGAAGGGCTAAATGTCAGAAAATACAAAATATTAATGTTTGAGGGGAATGATGAAACCCAACATTAGCCCATGTGATTGTATCTTGTTGCTGTCACCTTAGGGATTCTTTTTTCACTAGAATTTTTCTGCTTGGATGAGTTCTTCATTATTTTTTTTCCTGCACCTTGTGCTGTTCTGCAAGTGGAATTAGTAGGCAAAATGTTGAGATTCACGTGAGCGGAACTGAGCTCTTGTTCTGGAAATCATGAGGGGAACTGTTTTCATTTAACAAAAAAGTAGTCCCAGGCAAATGCCGACATTCGAACACTGTTGCGTTGTACATTCGTTCCCTGTTCCTTGGGTATAATGTTGAAATTAGAGGCAGATTTTTACCCCTGGAACGAGGATACTCAAATACATTCTCCCTTGCTCTGACAGCAAGCGTTGTCACGCAGCCCCCTGCTCTGCTTTATTTGCTGTGGAGTGGACAGACGTCCTGGAAGGAGGAAGAGACGGCGAGAAGGTGACCAGGAGAAGAGAGCAGGACTCTACATGTGCTCCGGGTGGTTCTGCAGGCACCTGATGAACTCCTGGACCGACTGCCCCTCGTAGCAGATCTTGTAGATGGTTGTGAATAACGGAAACCTAAAAGAAGCACATAGCAATGAAAATGTTTTTTAACGTGTGTATGAACATTTCCAGTCCATTTATGATGGGGAAAAAAAAACCACCTCTCTTTTTTAAATGTTATATTTAAGGTGGAAAACTTTTCTTTATAATTTAAACTTGGAGGTACTTTTACTGTGGAAGACTATATAGTCTTCCAGTACAAAAACAAAGCAGTAGGAATGAAATTAGGGCAATGATGAGGAGCTAGGGCAAATTTTGGGGGGTGACAGCAGAGATGAGCTGCTGTGGAGCTAAAATTCTTATCCAGTGTTTTAATTTATTGAAAAAGTCTTGAATTGTGCATCCCCCTTTCCCTCCTGTGTGCAGAATGCATGTACTACTTGTATTCATTACTGATATCTGAAAAACTAAAAATAATGAAAACGTTTAATTATTTTTCTCATGGCTTAAAGGGTTCTTTTCCCTTTCCAAGCTCTTAGTCATTATGTGGTAACAAATGAGCCCACTGAAGGACTTGGAGCTGAGTGTGTAACTAAGTGCAGTTATAGGGATACTTATTAGATCAAGTTTTGATTTAAAGTTCACATCCTGTCAAAATGAGCTTTTCTTGCCCTCGCTTTTGAAAGATAATGCCACTTCTATATCTGTTATAATTCTAATAGGGTTTCTTTAAGTATTCATTTAGCAATGTTTGACCTCTGAGTCCTGGTAATGTACGAGAGGGAATAGGATGGAGAGAGAAGTTTAGCTCTTCTATTGCATAAGATGAGACAAAGGTTTCAAAGTCTAAATAATCTTTACCCCATCACCCCAAGGCACTAGAAGTACTTTTAACCTCAGCAGTATTTGTCACACTAAAGCACTGATATCATTCAATGCATGTAAATTTGTTTGGTTAGGAGTGTATTCCTGAGCTCTGTGCAGAGATAACACGTTCAGGTTTCCACTGAGAGCAGCGTTGCTGCAAACTGAGAACAAGAAACCCTTTGACTCATTGATCATGTTTATAAGCTGACTCTGTGCGTGCCTTTCAGCCTTATTTAGGGAGACAGGGACCTCTGGGTAGCTCCTTTAGATTATTTTTGTTTGTTTGTTTTCCTAGATGTCTATTTTTTCTGATGCTGTTTAGCCTTCATCCCATTCTACCAACCAGAGCAATGAGGAGTCAGGCTAAGCTGAGCTCTATCAGTAGCCCAGGATGTAAAAAGCAGTTGTTACAGAAACAACCAAGATAATTAAACACAAGTACCATTGAGGAGGTTATGAATCATAGAATCATAGAATGGTTAGAGTTGGAAGGGACCTTAAAGATCATCAAGTTCCAACCCCCCTGCTATGGGCAGGGACACCTCTCCCTAGAGCAGGTTGCTCAAAGCCCCATCCAGCCTGGCCTTAAACACTTCCAGGGATGGCGCATCAACAACTTCCCTGGGCAACCTGTTCCACTGCCTCACCACCCTCACAGGAAAGAACATCTTCCTAATATCTAATCTAGGATGAATCACTCATCATTTGTTGTTGATTCACTTTTTCAAACAATTAAAGCACTTACTTATCGAGCATGTTTTTCTGTTTCAGAATCTTGTAGACTTCAGCTGAGGTCTGAGGACCTTGCAGCTTTTGGCCGTTCAGCATCTCGTTCTCCAGTTCCTCAATGGACTAGAAGAGAGGAGACTGATTACTGGCTGCCAGGCCAGCAGTTCTCAAGAAGGCAAACAGCTACCAATGCCTTTGTAAAACATGAAAAGACTTCTTCATTTGCTAGTGTAAACAAAATCCTCCTTACTTTTCCTGTGCGAGCAAAGGCTTCTGCCACTTTTCTGTTGCGCCCCCCGTAGCAGGTGGTGATGAGGTCAGCGACGCCGCAGCTCTCCAGGAAGGTGGCTATTGATACCGGTCCCCTGCAGAACATCTTGGCAAAGGCCACCATCTCCATGAGGCCCAAACGTATAATTGCTGCCTTTGTGTTATCACCACAGCCCAGTCCATCGCAGAACCCGGCTCCCACCGCCACGATGTTCTAACAACAGGGTGGTGTGAAACACAGAGGGGGAAGGGAAACAGTTAGGCAAGGTGTGTGGTTCATGTGTGCACTGAGCTTTCAGAAAATCCCACAAATCCATCTTTACCAGAACAAGGTTCAATTTCCAATGGCAATGAGTTTATCTTATGAAGAAGGTAGACAGCTAATTATTGTAGAACAAAAGTAGCTGGACTTCTAGAAAATCTTTATGGAGTATCCACTGTTTTTTCAATAGGCAAAAATCAAAGCAACTTGTTTTACATAGTAATCTTGCAGTCATGTAGCATGTATGCAATTAACAGTTTGATCTTCTACCAGTTCCAGGCTGGAACTCACAGACCTTTCTGTTTTAACTACTTAAAGTATTCCACAAGGAGTCATGCCTTCCTAGCTTTGCTCTAAACAGACAGGCTCTATGTATAGATGCTGCAGTAGATCAAATTTTGGGTTCTCCTGCAAAAACGGTAGAATTGCCCTTTTCTACAGCTCTAAACAAACCTCTCAGGATCCTAAAGATTTTTACAACTCCACACCATTGTCCTGCTGAAAAGGGAAACCTGGGGGTATTTGGTTTTCTACGAGAAGAAACTTTTCTTTCTGTATATTAGGTTAAACAGGAACAATGTTTTGTCCCAGTGATCTTGACGTGGGCATCGCTGAATGCCACACTGATGTGCTGCCAGCACAGAGTGTTGCTTCTGATTCAAGCTTGCTAGCAGGTTACTACTAATGCAAACCACAGAAATAAGTTGTTAGTGGGTGCTACAATCTGTAGTAAAAATCTTTGTTCTGTGTGTTTACAACACGCAGGCAAGAAAACAGTGGACTAAATTCTGCCCTCAGAAGCAGAGGTGCTTCCAGTAAGATAAAAATACAACTATTTTTGAAATGCTTTGCCAGCAGTTATATTTTTAAGTAAAATTTGCTTTTTTTTTTTTTTTTTTTTTTTTTTTTTTGCAGGTTGGAAAACTGACACACGGAACACACGTCCTGTCCGTGCTCAGTGACAAAGTGGCAGGACTCATACCAGACCCTGTGGCTTGTGGAAGATCAAATCAGGTGAGGGTAGAATTTGACCCTAATAAAAATGTTTTGGTTTGAAATTACTCACTTTTAAGGCTCCACAAATCTCCACGGTGTCCGAGTCAAGCACCACAGTTATCCTGAAATTGGGGGTCTGCATTAATTCTTTAAAGATTTCCCCATGTTTTTCGTTTTTGCACCCTGTGGAGAGGAGGAGTGAAAGTTAGAGGGGTTTTGACACGTTTCAGAGTACGCACAATTAACTGAAACCCAAAATAGGGTCCAGGGATCACTTTAGGTTTTGTGGTCCCAGTAACAAACAAGGGTGTTTGTGTGACAGCAGTCACAGTGGTAAATGTCTGCAGGTCCCCGGGGCATTGACCAACACTTTAAAGAACTTCAAAGCAGGTAGCCCTCATGCAGCTTTCTGCCTGAGAAAGCTTGAATAACCACAAACCTTGCAAAAGACAACGTTTACAAATGGCTTAATGGTGTAATTGCTGCTTTGAAATTGTAACCCGGTATAATTGCTAAATGTTATTACTGGGTACAAATGATTAACGCCCCGTTAATCCCCAATTACAGAAGGAGCCACAGATGATGTTGGATGGTGGAATTGCTCAAATGCTTTTGTTACTGATTCTATGGAGGTCAGGTGTCGTTTCACTACGGTGCTCACCCCAGGAATTGAGAGGAAGGGCTCGCCAGCTGGGTGGAGACTTTTGAATGGAATTTTGCTTCATTTTTATATAAGACAACTCAGTTTCTTTCAGGGAGAGCAGTGAGGAGCTGTATGTAGTGTTTTCCATCTATTCCTCCTGGAGAGGTTCTGAGCACTCAGTGTTTTCAAGTATTAAAGAGCCTGGGCAATGGCTGCTCTGGAACCTGTAGGATTTCTGCCCCATCTCCTGAGAAACTTTGGCTTTGCTTCTTGTCTTTAACAATAATTGATGTTGGGGGATACCCAGCCTATCTGGCTGCCTGTTTCTGGACTATCTGACTTTTCACAAGGACAGAAGTGAGGGCCAAAGCTCTTTGCACAATCATCATCACAGCATGGCTTCAAACTGAGCCAGCAGAAATTAAATTACCTCCAAGAAAAACGAATATTACTCAGCTCTCGGAATCATATCTCGCCCTATTGGTGCCCAGCTCCTCTGCCAGCAACAAATGTCCCACCGGGAGGGTTTCACTGTTACTGTAACACGAGGCAAAGGAGCAGTATTGCAACAGCATCTTGTTTTGGTTTGTTTTTTTGCATTCCCTATCTATGGAAGGGATGTAACTTTAATTCTATCTGACTTTAAAAAAGCGATGGGCTTTAAAATCTACTGGATGAACTTTCCAAATGAGGTCAGACCCAGCTCTGGGAGGAGCTGAGGCTCTGTCCTGGCAAGCAGACTGGACGAGAGGAAGGAACAGAATGTTACTGGGGTTTTTTTGTGTTTTGTTTTGGTTTGTTTGTTTTTCTGGTTTTCTTCTTCCTGTTTTTTTTTTTTTTTCCAAAGAATAACATTTGAAGATGGAGACATACACCTTGGGGAGTGTAAGCTCATACGAGCTTCTGATTACACTTCTCTATCCAGACAGTTTAATGTATCAACTGCTGATGCACTTTTTTGTCTGTGCTGCACAGACAAAAAAGGTAGCTCTTGCCAACTCCTACAGAAGCAGGATTAAACTGTATTTTTTAATGGACTCAATAAGCTCTCGGCACTGAGATGTGCTGTCGGCTTGGATATGATCCTGCCAGCACCGAACTCCTTGGAAATCATGCTTGCCTCCCTCAGTGAGCTCAGTGGGCTCCACTCGGGAACCACGATGGGATCCATCTCATCCCCCTGCTTCCTCCAGAGGCTGTCCTGCTTCCCATCCACTGGTGACACCAAGACACAGGTGGTGGCTTTAACCGGCTCTTTGCGATAGTTACCGATGGTGGTTTCACAGAACTTCTCATCAGCCACTTCTTTGGCGATGTTGGCCCCCATGAGCACGCTGATCTCTATTTTCAGTTTCTCTCGAATGAGGTCAGATATGAGCTTCAGGCCTTCAGGACCCTCATCGATCCCCTGAATAAAAGATGACAGTCAAAGCCAAATGTATAGAATAGGAAAACAACAGCAGGAGAGCACCCATAAAGCAGAGAGTGTCCTATTGCCTGCAGCTCTGGTTTTAATTGGAAGGATTTGAGTTTTACATTCACTAGCATGAGCCGTTAATACAAGTGCTCTGGGTTTGTACTTTGATAACTGCAAACTCAAGGCAGTTTCGGGGAGGAGGCAGCAACAGTCGAGGCAACCCTGCAAGAGGCCTTGTGGCCAGTGCTGCTGTCCTGAGGCTTTTTTGATGCTGTTTTTTCCCTTTGTGTTAAATTCCTGTTATACAGAACCAGACTTTTAAATTAAGGCTCTGAGCAGTGGCCTTTTTGTAAGAACTAGGTATTAATCTGGGTGCTTCATTGGTATTAAGGAGCATACTAAACTATTGTTTGTTTGTTTGTTTGTTTAAGCTAAAGAACAAAGTAAATTTGCCTGAATTTTGTTCCTGTACCACCCTCACCTTCTTCACGGTGCACTTCTGCTTGTGAAAGAATTTCTATGGGGCGGTGGAAAAAGGGGTAAGAGCTGATATTGCAGCCTGAAAACTTGAATTACGTTTCTGTCATTACAATTTTAAATTAGATATTTCCTGTAATGCAATCAAAAGAAGAAGCAGTAGCTCATATCCCTCTGCTTTGCCTCTGGCTTGTAGTCTGAGATTCTCTTAAAATACTAATTCCTTCTAAGATTCTGAAAATCTGCTATCTCTAACTTTAAAAAGAAATTCCTCAGTTCATGCCAGATTGAAATTGCTGTTATTCTGCAAAATCGTTAGTATTATTGGGAGTTTTAATGCTGCTGAGAACAGCTTTAGCATGTACTTGGCAGAGGCACTTCGACCGGTCACAGCAACCCCAGGAATCATTACAGGCTCCAGGAAGAATGGCTTGAGAGCTGCCTAGGAGAAAAGGACCTGGGGGGGGTGGTGGGCAGCTGAGCCAGCAGTGTGCCCAGGTGGCCAAGAAGGCCAACAGCATCCTGGCTTGTATCTGGAATNCCATCCATGGAAGTATTTAAGAAATGTATATGCAGGGCATGCTCTAGTGGCTGAGATTGTTGGGTTGGGTGATTTGTTTTGTGGGGTTTGGTTTTTTTTGTTGTTTGTTTGGTTTGGTTTGGGGGTTTTTTTGGGTGTGCATATGGTTGGACTTGATGATCTAAGAGGTCCCTTCCAACCAGGAAAATTCTGTTTCTGTGACCCAGCACTCTTTCCAGTTAAGGGTTAATTGAAGCTGAGTCTGATGAGTATTTTTTCTGG
This sequence comes from Thinocorus orbignyianus, assembly GCA_013400375.1. Taxonomy (NCBI): domain Eukaryota; kingdom Metazoa; phylum Chordata; class Aves; order Ciconiiformes; family Thinocoridae; genus Thinocorus; species Thinocorus orbignyianus. The sequence goes on along the minus strand of VXBW01005459.1, from coordinate 349,470 downwards.
CAGCATCACCAGCTTATGCAGCCCTGTCTCTGCCCATTTTCACCTCCCTGCTTGAAGCTGAGTCTGATGATCCAGCAAGTGGGAACTGATCCAGGCAAAAGATGGCTGGCAAAGACGATCACCCTTAGCCCGGATGGGTTGCCCCATCCTTTCCCCTCCTGGTTCTAACTGGGTATGTTCTAACTTTTGCAGAAAGAGAAGCTCATGACTATGCAGAGCATGCAGCTGAGGGCTGGAGCTCCCACCCTGACCCTGAAGGTCATTATTTATCCCATAAAGATGGAGTCCTGTGGGGATAACAACTTACCTTGATCAGGGAAATCCCAAATGTCCCGGGTTTTATGTGGCCATCGATCTGCTCACAGATTCGGCCAATGAATTGGTGTGGTAGAACAAACACCAAAATATCTGCCCCATTTGCTGCTTCAGCTGCATCTGGTACAGCCACCTGGGACGAGAGAAACAACTGAAATGAGTCCCAGTAGGAATTCCTCACACCTTGCAAGATACCAAGAGGCCCAAACCGTTGCAGATACATTGCAAATGTCCTTAATTTTAAGGTCTGTTGCGGACCCGTGATCTCTTCCCATGAGCAACTGGAACTCTCTTCTGAGATATGCAAAGCAACTTGATTTCTTTTAGGTTTGGATTATTTTTTAACTTTATTTTTAACTTCCCTCTCATCCCAGCCCTGTGTGGATCATCTGGGGAAGAGGATATACTTTCTGAACTTGCACCAGCCTGGGAAGCCCCTTTGGTGGTTTCTGAAGATGCTGAGCAACCACGTATGGTTCTGCTGGAATGAATGGTGCCACCGGGGAACACGGGAACAAAGGAAGGTGGCAAGACAGAGCCTCTTCTGGCAGTGTTTAGTTTACAGAGGTCAGCAGCTGAGAGCTACTTGGGAATAGACTATATCAAAAAGCAGAGATTATTGTTGTATTTGGGATGGGATGGGTTGGTTGTCTTAAACAACTTGGCCAGTAGTTAAAAAAATCACCCGATATGCCTAATAACTAACGTATCTTAGAATCATAGAATCATAGAATGGTTAGAGTTGGAAGGGACCTTAAAGATCATCCAGCTCCAACCCCCCTGCCATGGGCAGGGACACCTCTCCCTAGAGCAGGTTGCTCAAAGCCCCATCCAGCCTGGCCTTAAACACTTCCAAAATCTTCCTCCAAATGCTGGTGTTACTCAGAACAACAATTCAGTCCAGGCTACAGAGGGAAGGGGTGGGTGAATCTGAGCCTGCTGTCACAAGCAGTTGACAATCAGAGCAAGAATTGTCCTTGGAGCAGGCAGACTTAGAGCCAGACGTAGAGCAGCGAGGCTGCTTCTCTGGGAAACCAGCAAAGGGGGACAAGGGCAGAGGCTGGCAGCTCTGCACAGACAGTGCTCCTGTCTCTCCAAAATGCCACAGAGCAACACAAGGAAAAAAAACAGTTGGGTTTTGGTTTGGTTTGTTTTATTTTCTCAGTTGGAGATGAAGATGTGAACATCCCTCAAGGCTTTATGGCAACCTCCTGATTTCTGCTGGTAAAGCCTTGGCCTTTGCTATAGAGAGGATGAGGTCGATCTCAAGTGATGATGAGGGATGGAGCACCTCTCCTGTGAGGACAGGCTGAGAGAGCTGGGACTGTTCAGCCTGGAGAAGAGAAGGCTCCGGGGAGACCTGATAGCAGCTTTCCAGTATCTGAAGGGAGCCAGCAGTGTGCCCAGGCAGCCAAGAAGGCCAACAGCATCCTGGCCTGGTTCAAGAACAGTGTGGTGAGTAGGACCCGAGAGGTGATCATCCCCCTGTACTCGGCACTGGTGAGACCCCACCTCGAGTACTGTGTCCAGTTTTGGG
>VXBW01005459.1:238339-326572 GCA_013400375.1 Thinocorus orbignyianus | reverse complement strand
CCCGGGGCTGCTTCACGCTGGCCTCTGGCTCTCCCTGGCAGTGCCCTTTCGTCGGGGGGGGCCGTCAACTGGTTCCCTTAGTGTTTTTATACCCGTGTATCGGCACAAAGCCCCTCGCCGCCGGGGGAGTTGTGTGTCTTCCCTCCCTCCATCCTTCCTTCCCTTCTTCCAGCTCTTCGTGTTTCCCTCAGGGAAAGCGGGGACCGCCCTGAAGTTGGTGCTTGGAGGCGCTGCCGTCGCTTCCCAGCCTTTCCCCAAAAAGCCAAACTTTGTGCCGAGTTGTACCTCGGAGAGTTGTCTTCTCGGAGAACTTAATGGCAGCCTTTGGGTTTGATTGATGCTGACGGCGAAACTGCGGGCGGGCCTGGGGTTTCTCTTTCTCTTCTGGCTTATTTTAAGAAGGGCTGCGCTTAGCATGAGTCGAGGGGATTGCTCGGGTACAGCAGATACAGCAGGAGAGAGGGGAGAAAGACGGAGAAGCTGCGCGCACGGCGTTAGTTTGAGATGGATCCAAACTAAAATGCTTCCTTTGAACGACCTGTCTGTGCGTTCCAGGGATTTGGGTGGTTTTCCCCCTTCATTTTCTTTTCTGATGTGCTTTCTGGTTGAGTTTCCACTCACACGCTGACAGTGGGCTCTCTGAGGCATCGCTTAAGAGATTCCTGAGTCTCTGCTTTTAGGTCTCTTCTCCTTGACTGGAGTTCTGCCATGTTGCTGTTGAAAGTACTCCTGTTATGTGAAGTTTGCGCGCTTCTCCCCCAAAATGGATTTGGGGTTTTTCATGTACTTCCCCCCTCTCCCAACATGCTTTCTGACTGAGTTTCCATGCACATGCTGACAGCGGGCATCGCTGGAGAGATTTCCAGATCTTTGCTTTTAGGTCTCTCGTCCTTGACTGGAGTTCTGCCATGTTGCTGTTGAAAATACCGCTGTTAGGCAAAGTTTGCACACTTCTCCCTCAAATGAAGACTCTCCAGAGCCGTCATCTGTCAACCCAGATGGACTGGCTTTCTGTTTCCAGTGTGCCAAAACGGGGAAACTGGAGTGTGGTACATGTGTGTGCGATGGATGGAGGGCCATGGGATGGTGTGGGCAGAGGAGCGCCCAGGCTGTACCCACACTGGATGCCTGAGGATTTTAGTAGCTTGGTCATCGCTCAGAACCAGGGTTGTGAGTCATTTACCTTTCTGGTGACTCATACCAGAAAGAAAAGCAATGATTTTAGGGCTAATCTTTCAGGGTGTTAAATGGGCAAGCTTCTTGTCCAGTTTGGTTGTCTGTGTTATCTGTTGCTTCCAAACTTTTAAAAAATACCTCTGGATTCAAGTATAACTGAATTTTCTTGTGAAAATTCCTAGTACTGTGACCAAGGGCTTAGTGTCTGTGTGTTTTGCATGTGAAATACAAGGGTTAATTTATGCAATCAAAGATGGAAGTACTTAATATTTTTATGTGGGATCAAGAGGCAGTGGAAAGGATGAGATACCTGATTTGCCTGAACCCGTTTTTGCTATAGTACGTTTTAGGTGGTGGTCACAGAGCGGTGCTCTGCAGTGAAATTCTACTTTCTAAAAGTATCCATCTAAGTGTTTTATTTCTTCTCTCAGTGCTGTGGCTTGTAGGATGGAAGTTGAACTGACTCTCTGAGGGGTAGTCAGTTTGGTGGTGGCTTGGCAGCTCTAAGCGGGAACTGTCCATGTTTTCCTTGCACCTATCAGTATCTGGTTTGATTTGCTCTAATAATCTAGTACAAATTATTATTCTTTGTTGGGTTTTTCTGGTTGGTTGGTTTGGTTGTTTTTGTTGTTTTTTTTTCTCTTTTTCTTTCTAGATCGTTGGGACAAGTTTAATGTACTAATGTTGTTATTGTGGACACTTGAGGTACCTTGCTGTTAATCTCTGCTCTGTTGGGAATCAATTATTTATTCCTATGTTTGTCTCTCTATCTGATTACTCACAAAATATCACCTTTTTCACCTGCTTCCCTAGGAAGTTCTCCTGGATGGGATGCTGTAGTGTAATTTTCACTCTGGATTACGTCTATTCTAAAATATATTTGTCAAAAGAAAGACCCCTCTAATAATAAATCAATGTCTAAAATACAGGATTTAGAAATAGATTTGCGGGAAGTTCGTGGTGGAAGTTTTATCTTTAGTTTGTACAGCATGGAGTGAGGAACGTGTGGTCCCACAGCTTGGCACAGGTAGGGTCCTGAAGTACTCATTCAGCAGAGGCTGCATCTGGTGCAGAAGTGTAACTGTATTTGGTGAAGCATCTTCTCAGCACAGCTGTAGCATAGCTTTGTCAGACTAAGGGGACAAAAGCTACTTGATACTTTCACACTTGAAATGGGCAATTATGAGTATGGAAAAACCTAATCACCTCCAGCACTGCTGGAACCTGAAATAATGAGATCTGAATCTTTTAAAGAGGTGGAAAGTCACACATCTTTGGGGTGAAGTGCATGACTAGAAACTGAAAATGAAGCAGAAAGTCTAACTTTATATTTTGTCGGGGAATGATAGGGAGATTTTTAAATAGCTATGATAGAGCTAGACCAAATGTTTGTCATAGTGGGGAAGAAGAGACAACCAGAGGCTGCCAGACTCTTCAGATGATGTGGAGATATGGCTGAACCTCTCTGCAGACTTTCTGCCCGCAGCCTGTGTATGGTGAGTTTAGGCAGCCAGTACAGTGCCTCCATTGAAACTTTTAAGGGCTCAGTTTTTCAGAGTGTAGGAAGAGAGGGATTTTTAAAAATTTTTTTTTTTTTCCCCACTAATTGGAAGTTAAGAGTTCTTGAGAGACTGTTTTTCTAGACCTCTGATGGGAAATGACCTTGTTTACTTGTGAATATGTCAGGGTGCGTCTGAAAGCCACCATCACTCAGCTGCCTTTTGCTGACTGGGGTTGGAAACAGTGTGAGTGTTAACTTGCAATTAAGTAGGTAAACAAAGCTGGAGAAGCTGTTACATGTTAAACTCTTTGTCCCTATTTTAATTTAGAAAAATAGTTACCAGAAGGTGAGACTTCCAAATACCTTCGGATTAATAAAGATTACTTGCTAAAATAATTTAAGATTATAACATTTTTGAAGCAGCTGCTAGCCAAACTAACAGTGTTGCCCATATGGAGAGTTATTTGTGTTCAGCAATCTTGTTTTACTCTTGACCATCTTCATTTGGTTTCTGCTTTGCTCTAGGTTAAATGAACAGTGTAGTTTAAAAGCAGTGAGAGAAGGGAGACAGCCTTGTCAGGTTCTTCTGTGACATGTGAGTTGCAGTCATTCAAATCGTGTAAAAATTTCACAACCAGAAAGCAGAATCTGTGTCTATGAGCTTAATAGAGAGCCGGTCAGAATGCGTGTCGGAGAAGTCTAACAAGTCTTCCAGTCTGGCTCAAGGGGCTTTCAGATAATTTTGAGCGAAATGACTTGCGATAACTGCTTCTCATCTATCTACAAAATTAAAAGTTCAAAGCGCTGTGGTTGACTAGAGAAACAAGATTGTCTTTCCCAGTTGGAGGCGTGCTAATGTGCTGTACTGTTATGTTTTTCTTAGTGGTTCTGCTCTCAAATACATAAATCAATTCAACTGCTATTAAAAGGATTCCCAGCATTTCTTCCTGTGCTGGTAGAAACATGTGTAAAATGTTCATGAATTTCCCAAGTGATTGTTGATTTTTAAGCTTACAAGTTATATTTCAAAACCTGTTTCCTTTTCGGTTCTGTGTGTATTATGGTAGGTATTAAGGTAGGTTCCCTGTTTCTGAGATGGTTTTAGCATCAGCTCACTGTGGATTTAGCCATAGATATTTATAAAATGCTACAGGTTGTCGTCTTCTCCTTTTTTTTTATTTAAGGGAAACAAGTTAACTGTTAGCTGTTTGTGAAGGTTTATTTTAATTCTGCATTTTGAGACAATCGAGAACTTTTCTTCATAAAGTGATCCCACAGCAAATGTGTTTTAAAGGAAACGCTTGTTTCTGAGTTCGATCCCAGTTGTCCTGGAGAGTGGCTGACAATCCTTTGCACTTCAAATGTGTGGAAGCAAAACATGTGAGACACAGAGAGACTATGGAAGTGTTTATGGTTTTTACTTATGCCATCTTATAAAAAGTATCTAATTAGTAGCAATAAAGGGAAGTATCTTGAAACTGATGCAATCTTCCTGAGATGTTGATAAAAATCTTTCATTAAGGATAACGTTGATGTCAGTCTTGGTTGCAAGAAAAACGTATAGAGATTTTCTAGTTTCTATGCATTTCTAGTAACATTCCAAGAATGTTTGGTCTCGGGAGGATACATTTCATCTGTTTGGCCTTTAAAGCTGAAACCAGCTTGGTAGAAACAGACACAGAAGGCAATGGCATAACAACGCTTCATGTTGCCAGCCTCTCCCTTGCTGGTCCTCCTTTCTTGTGTTGGAACTTAACATTTCTCATCACAGTATTAATGTAAGGATTGAATTCTTGCTTAGTCTGCAGCAGAGTGTGTTAGCTGACCTAATTAACTCTAGTCTCCTGAGAGCTGGCCAGAATTTAAGTTAAAGTCCCCAGCACTTGTGAAGTAGAAGAAAAGAAACCTTCCCAACCTTCATGTAACCGTTAGTGTCATCCTAGGTCAGTTCTGTCTAATGCTGATACTCCTTGGGCTTCCTCTTTATTACCAATCTCCCTCCTTCTGGGGTTTCTCTCTGCAAAGAAAATTCTGTGGGATCCTGTGTGGAATTTTTATATATTCCAAGTAATGGATGCCCCCTTCTTTGTGTGCTAGAAGGCAGAGAGAGGCTGTCATCTTCTGGTCTTACCTTGGGAGGTCTGGTGAGAGCTGTTCCTGATTTGACTTTCCGCTGCTCTTGCAGCCCGCCCCACTTCCTCGGTTTCCTGCTGGCGTTGTGACATCAAGGCACTGGCCACCAATGGGGTGAGAGTTTCCATTGCTCCTTGTCGTGGTTCTAGCCAATCAGAAAAGACAGATTATGTCCTCCCCTCCCCCCTTTTAGTAAAAAAGAGGAGAGGAAGAAGTTTAGGAGTTTAGAATGAACTAAACTACTTTAATGAAGTATTAAAATAAAAGTGAGAAGAAAATAATGAAGTAGACACAGTATATACAAAACCCTACCACGCTCCCAGGATGAGCATCACATCACCAGCAGGCATCAGGTAAAGTCCCAAACTGGACTCAGTGATTGACAGGAGCTGTATTCCAGGTCTGGAGTCAGGAATGCTCGTGTCGGGGTCAAAGGCAGGCGAACAGGCAGGGTCGTCCTTGGACATTGGCCATCGAAGAAAAATAATTGACCCTTTGATCCCTCAGCTTTATACTGAGCAGGATGCGGATGGGATGGAATATCCCAGTTGGTCAGTTTTGGGTCACTTGTCCTGTCCGCTCCTCCCTGCAGGTGTGACCCCTCTGTGCTTTTCTGCTTCCAACCCTCCAACGGGGCAAATAACGAAATTCCCTGACCTTGGTTGTTACAGCAATAAGTATAAGGCAGGGCCTCTCTGCACACCATTCCTTGGTATAATCGGGTCTTATCACTGGGAGAGTGAAGAGTTTTCTGAACAATGTGCTGTTAATTTCAGAGTTCAGTTAGTTAGAAGAGACCCAGCTAAAAAGGTAAAATTGTAAAACAGAAAACTGGTTTGTTTTACCTCAAATCAGTGCACTCCTACTGTTACACATCTGCTGGCAGCTTTCGGATTGGCTGGTGATGCCAAGCTTGTGTCAAAGTGAGCCCTGATCATCCTTGCTCCTGGTGATCTGTAGAAAAACCTCACAGCTGTGTGGCCTTCAGAAAGCCCTTCTTGTTTGTTTTCTGATGCTTGATGCTCTCCTTTGAGTTGTGATGAACTGGGTGGTTTCTCAAGTGGTTGCGGTAACAGAATTCCCCCCCACCCCGTCCCCTTAGTTTTGTGTGTTGTATTCCTTTTCATTGCTAAAAATCAGATTGGGAAGGCTGTCACATTTGTTTGATGTACTGGAGAGAAAAGACTGAAAAACCCAGTGCCTGTATTTCTTTATGCTCGCTTGACTCTTTGCTTAAAGAGTATATCATATTTACATAATGCTAATTTGAAAATGCAGCACTTCACATAATTTGCTCATTAGAATAGACAAGAAGCCCATATTTAAGATGCTCAGCTGGTTATATCCATTCCATGTTGTTAAAATCTTAAGGTCATCTTTTATCAAGCTGATCTTCTGCTTGCTGAAGCCCTGAGCACTTCTGAAAAGGCAGGTGAGCCATTCGTGTTCACACATGTGTTTATGACCTGGAAGAATGGGGTTGGAGCAGATGGAAGCTCAGACATGTTTTAAATTAAGAGGAGTAAATCAGCGTGTGAGGGGTGGATAGAGTTGGGGAAACAAGTTTGGGTAATTTAAACAGGAGCTTCATGGTGGTTGATGTGCAAGCAGGGAACCTGAACCCAATTCCTGAACCAGGTCAGCAGGGTCTGGGTTCCCTTCTCCAGCCTTGTGTCCCTCTCTCCCTTCCTGGAGCATCCCCTGTGTTGGATGGGCAGGCTGTGAAACTCGCTGGGGCAGGGCTGACAAAGATGGGAGTTGGTTCTGGCATAGCAGCATACTTGTGTTTAAGACTGAGATAATTAATTTGGAGTTCAAATGAAGCTGAAATGAAGAATCACAAGCTTTTGAATAGCTTCTAAACATCAAGTAATTTGTGCTTTCCATGGAATAAATTTCTGCAGGAGTTAATGGCCTTTACAAATCTCTATCCTTCTCTAAGTGCAAAGGGTATTTTTCAACTTCACTTTCTCTAATGTAATCATGTATCACCAAGTTAATTAAAATCACCTACAACATTAACATCCTGCTCTGCCACATACGTTCCATCCCCAGAGAGAAGGAAAACAAACTGCATGCGGCCGACCTAATCACCTTGCATTCTTAATGCAGAAGCAGAAGGTGCCAGCTGCTGCTGGTGGGTTATCCCAGGTGGGTTCTCACACTGTGTTCCTCATACCATGAAGATGAAGGCATGTGTGCAAGGACCCCTGTTTGCTTCAGGACCTTGCCTTGACGTGCACTCTGATCAGCTGCCAGTGCTGATGAATTCTTGTTGAGATCACTGCTGCCTTGTAATGCTGCCAGACAGCTTTCTTTTTAGGGTGCTTGCAAAGCTTGTAGCATTTCAGTTTTTCTATATTGTGTGTCTAAGACCGAGAAATGCAGTGTCTTCGTAGATGTTCAGCTGACGATCTTATATTTGTCTTATAAGTTTTGATGAGGCTGGAAATCTTGCAAATCTTGATTTGTGTTTAAGCGTTGGCAGATAGGCTTCCTGAAGAGCCCAGTTTTTGTGTTGGGAAATGGGTTTCATTCATTCCAGTGGCAGTGTGACAGAGTGCTGGGCTCTGCTGGGCAGAACTGCTGGATGCTATATTAAGAAGCTGGCTTCTGACCCTGGCTCTGGCTTCCTCTGTGGCAATAGTTGTATTGTTTAAACTGGTTTTCTCCTGTAATCACTAATTGTATGTTCCTCTTTTTTCCTCGGAGGCCTAGTTCAGAACAGTTGGCTCTGATTTTGCAAAACTTTTGCAGGGTCACAGCTGCAGCTGAAGTCAGCACAAGCTGTGATTTGAATGTCTTGAGTAAAATGGGGCTGTGGCTGTATTAAAGTTAGGCTGAAAATTCATTGTGCCTCTTCCATGTATGTGAAAAGGGATGGTAATGTCACGTCCTTTTATTGTTTGGTATTTGAGAGACCTTCATAAATGCCAATAACAAGCACATGAGAAGAAAGCCATAACAAAACTTTATTAGTGCATCAGTGCCACTTGAATAACAGCTGCTGCTCATTGCATGATGAAAAGAAGCAGCTATGAATAATTCCTTATCTGAGAATTGCTGTCCATTTAAAACACTGAACAAGAAACTAGTCCTACTCTTTTTTTATGTATTGTCATAATCATAGGTGGTTAAGTTACCACATGTGCTTCCTTAATTAAAGTTTAAGCCTTCTGGCACTTTATGCCTCAATGTTAATGTCAGAATACGTTTGTTTAATTTCTCTGTACCTAGGAATTACAGAATAAGTTGAGAGCAATCTGTGGGAAATCTCTAGTCCAGCCTCCTGCTTAAAGCCAGGCCAGGTAGAAAAGAGGTCATTCAGGGCTGCTGGTTGAGGGTTGGATGTCTCCAAGGATGGAGATGGCACAGCCTTTCTGGGCTTGTGGCCCAGAGTTCAACACCCCCACCCCACCCTCCATTGTGAAGAATTTTTCCCTGTGTCAAACAAGGAATATTACTGTACCCCAGGTTTAACAGTCTTTCTGAATATTTAGATAATTTAGTGATATTTAGATAATGATAATTTATTTAGATAATTTAATGATATTTAGTCAATTAAGTGTGTTTGTTCTTGCTTGGAAGATGATAACAATTGTTATCTTTTGTGTTTAATCTGAAATGTCTCAAAAGTGGCTTAAAACAATTAAAAGGCAAGAAGCTTAGCTGGAGTAGCTGATCAGTGTATTTACCTTCCACTTAATAGCCAGGGTTTTATTGCTGCAGAGTCTGTGATGGCCATGTGTAATTGTCAATACAATATTTTTAAAGTTATAAGCACAAATGCATCTTAAAACTGGAAGGGCATGGCTTTATTTTTCCGATAGGATATTTGCTACTAGACCAGAAACAGACCAAAATGTTGGAATGTGTAGTTAGCTAAAGCATGTTGGGCTGTGCTTAGAGTAACTGAGCGATGCAGAGGTTTGCTCCACTGGTTTCTGTGAGTAGTGTTTACCACGACCCACTGCTTTCTGAGGTGTCGTAGGTAGCAGTCAGTCCAAAATTGTGAGGAAGCTTATCCATCAGTGTGTTTGCCTTGCATTTGTTGTGCCAGTACCATTCACTGAGCAGAATAACTTTAATTTCAGAAAGCTCAAGCAGTCACATTAGATTTCAGGGGAAAACTGGGGGTTTTGGTAACAGTAATATGTGAAACTGTGTGTTATTGTCTATGATTATGGTGTGCTGATGTAAGCTGGTAACAGAAATGGTAGCAAAGCTGCAGGCAACAATCATTCTTCAGAGATACCAAGTGGAGAGTTCAGACCTTCTGAGGTGCCTGGGTTTTGTATGCTCGGGCTCTAAAATGTTGTTAACTGAATCTACAGTTATTTTCCCAGTGATAGCTCAAGCAGTAGTTATCACTGCGGAAAAACCTGCAGGGTTGGGTGCTGACTCTTGGGTCCAGCTTCAGTTGTGTTGTGCTGACACAAGTCCCCAAATAAATTGGATGTGAGTGGAGTTCTTGCTGACTTGAGGTGTTCGTGTATGTGTGAGAGAAATTGCTTAGCTGAAATTTGCTGCGTTTTTTTTCCAGATGTATTTTGAGAGCTAAAGAGTCCTCTAAATGATAAAGTAGTTAAATAATCAGCTTTACAGTGGCACAGTCAGAACAGTGTTTTGCTACTTATTAATTAAATATTATCTCTTTGGTTTTTTTTTCACTTGCTACTCTGCAAAAGTGCTACAATACAGTTTCATTTGTGTATAATTGACCTGTGTCATTAATGCACAAACGAGGAGAATCGGATGCAAGTTTAATTTGGATGGTTTTAAAAAAACCCAACATGACAAAACAAGCCTGAACTGTAAGCTTGATTTGTCATTCCCCTTGAGCACTGGTGTTGACAGAAGCTGTGGGTGCAAAGGCAGCTGTGGGGCTGGGAGCTGGGGCTGGGGGAGCTGGGTGGTTGGGAGAGCCCCGGTGGGAAGCCCGGGCTGTGTCACGCTGGGCTCAGGGACAACCGACAACTTGTTTCGGCTCTACAGCACCTTTCCTTCCTGGCAATCTTCTCTTCCAGCACACGTCTGCACTCTCAAGGGTTTACAAGAGTGCATTTTAAGAGAAGTTTTTCTATCTAATGAGGATGTGTGTGTTGCTGGCACGCTTGTGGCCAAGCGGTAGATATGCTGAAGCATCCCCAGGCTCTGCTGTCAGTGTTCTCGTTGTTGTTGAGCTTTTTCTCCTTCCACTTGTTAGTTTCTAAACCTATAATTGAATAGTCATAAGCACAGCAGCTTTGCTGCAGCTTTACACTTGGCTGTGGGACACTGCTGGTGAATTCCACAACAGGTTAGTTCATTCATTCCTTCGAAAGTGGTTTGGAAAAGCAGAGCTGATTTATTGATACAGATACTCTCTAAGCAACACATGGAGGCTTCTACCTTGCCTTGCTGGGTGTACTGGGGAGCCCACACTCTCAACAAGCTGTGGGACTGGAGTGTGCTTAACGTGGTGGTGGTTTCTTGGGAGCAAGTGATCTTCACGGTTGCAGAAGATAAGCCCAATGTTTCTGTTGCTGACAGTGCTGGTTTTGCTTTTCCTTCTCCCCCGCCCTTCCCTTCCATGTAGCAAAAAGGGGAATGGGTGGGTTGTAGATAAACACTTTGCAAGGATCAGTCAGGAAAATGAGAGTTGTTACAGAGGGTGAGCCCATGGGCAGATGAATGAGTTCAGTGAAAACTGTTGCTGCTTTTTTCAAATTACATAGTCAGACCCACTCATTAGTTTGCACTGCTACAATCCCAATTTCTTTCTCCCCTTTCCTTAGTGTTTAATATGAAGACAGTCTCTTTTACCAGGGTTTTTCCATTTTCCTGTGAGCCTGGTGGAAAGGAGCCTTTTTCCTTGGTGAGGGCCTGAAGGCACTGTCATAACAGTGGTGGTGGCAGCTACGGAGGCTGGACCCTGCCTTCAGGACTCCTCCCCAACATCAGCATGCACTCCAGGCTCCTGGTCATCATTCCTGCTGGAAGGGAACGCGTGCATCCTCAGCTGCTGCTTGAAGGCAGGCCTTACGCAAGTCTGTGGGGAAGGTTTGGCTGCTGCAGTTGTTCTTCAAACAGCTCTTGGGTCTTCAGAGACCTGGCTGCTGGAAGCATCCCGCCTGGTGCTGTCTGGGTCTTAGCAAAATTAAAATCATCAGAAGGTTAGTCTTGGGAATTCTCTGTAACACTTTCATAATAGATGTAATTTTGTGCCACTGCTGGGAGTGGTTTGTTTCTGTGGAGCTTTTGGGGAGAACTGTACCTCGAGGGGTCAGAAAAAAGGGTGGAGAGGCCTTCTGTGTTGGTGTTTCTTCTTGGAGAATATCTTGGCCTGGTGCTTGTCAGGTGTGAGCCTGGGTGTGTTGGCTGAAGCTCCTGGACGACGTCATTCTGAGACTTGTTCCTCACCATCTGCGTTCAAGTATCGGATGCTGCACGTAAACAGGATATGGGAGGGAATTTGGCCTGACTATCACTGTCTTAACTCTCATCCAGGACAGGACACCAGCCTGTAAGGCACTGACAGCTGCTGCAACTTAAGAAGCATACTAGAAAAGGATAAATAAACCTAAAAAAATATAAGGAAACTAACAATAATTGTTTGTGAATGTTTTATTCTTACAGTATTTTATATAGAAATCTGGCTTGTGGTAAACATCTTTGAAGATGGGGAGGGACAGTTTTCTGGAAAGAGTATGAACTGATTTCTGTTTTTTCACAGACTTCAGTCACTTGTTTACAAGGACAATTTCAGTCCATCTCACAGTATTTATAGGTGAAGTAAGTGTGATAAATGGGCAGCCAAGTTCAGTGGAGTTCAGCCTTTGGAAAAAAAAATCACAGATTTTTGTGGGGTGGTAAACACGCTGGGCTGGAGTTCAGATATTATACCATGAGTTCCTGCATAATTTTTTCCTGGATTGTGATTTGCACAGTATCCTTACTTAACATAATCCTGCAAAAGTGAAAATGAATTTTTTTTCTTTTTTACATCTTTTGGACTGTGACAGGTCTGCTGCAATGTTTAAAAATGTTTTTGTCATTCTTTGACAGAAGGGCATGTGAATTTCTACAGAAAAATGGACTTCAGGGGTTGTTGACTCATTGTTACTGAGCTGTTGCTGTTCCTTTGACAATGTGAGACTGCTGTGAGTGTTTTGAAGAGCAACATGATCTTGGCTATGAAAGGATACACGTATTCATAGGTACATGTACGTGCACGTAGGCAGCAGCATGAATGGAAAGGTATTCTTAAAGTTGGGAAGGATTCTGGTGCAGCCAAGTTTCACTGTCAGTGCTGAGATAAGCTGCTCAGTGTTTTGTGTCGTTCACTTCTGAAATCTGTTTTCTGTTTCCCCAGTGTGGGGAATTGTGGAGGTTTCTGAGGTACACAGGTGACTCTGAAACATGTTTTGCTGTTGTTTCGTTAGAAACATGCTGGCAAGAGCTTGAAGAAAGATCTCGCTCCTGTTTTACAAACTATGATTATCTGTGAACAGAGTTAGTGCCTGAACTTCAACTTCCTGTTCTCAAAGTCTACCGTCTTTAAATCTTTCTGTAGTGCTCTGAGGAACGTTATTGCTAATTCCATACTAGTGAGATATTACTGGGGGATTGGGCTATTTTGGTGCTTTTTTTTTCCCCTACAGTGTTAACTGCCTTACAACACTGTTCTAGTAGCAACAAATATTGTAGTTTAACTCTTGCTGTGGAGATGCTAATCTTAAAATAATTGAAGAAATGCTCTAGTTGTGATTCCATGGCCTTGTTATTCATAAATAATACTGGGAATGTTTTTCTGTATTCATAGAAAAATACTAGTGCTTACCCAGAAGAATAGGAGGAGGTTAACTGCTGTAGCTCTGTACCAGGCTTGTGTACGGTTGTAAGATCTACCTTTTGAAAATAAGCCTTAGTTCAGATGTTGAAAATTCCCTGGCCCATGTGGTGTGGGAATTTGTGCTGGGAGAGTGTGATCAGCACCTGTAACATCTGTGCTTTTTACTCTTCTGTTTGCTTATTTGTTTGCCTCTAGGCCCTTGTAGTGTCAAGGGAAATGTTTTAAAAATGAACCAAGTTTTTCACACCCTTCAGGCAGTTACTTGCCTGGGCAGTAAACTCAGCTTTTCACAGGGTGAAAACTAAATACAGTCATTTGGGTTTGTGCAGTTTTATATCAGGTATGTGAACACAATCAAGAAGTAAAAGGATTTAATCAGTGTTGTTCAAGAGGCGTTTCATTTAACAGGGACTTCTGTTTGTGCTCCATCTCTTTGGACTTTGGCTCTTCTAACATTCTCTGGTCTCCCAAAAAGCAAGCCATGGCTCAGTCTGTCTCCCTTGCTGCAGAAGGTAGTTTCCATGATCCTGGGCAGGTGGATGAGGTCTTTTTGCTTGTGAATGGGAGATACCTGCTACATGTAATCTCAGTTTTATCTTGTATGTTGTGTTATAGTTCTTTTTTGTGAGATAAGAGGTTTGGGGACCCCCGAGTGCAAAGGTAGGGATTCTGAAGCACAGCTGGTCAGCACATTTAACATCTTAGAATCATGGAGTGGTTTGGGTTGGAAGGGACCTTAAAGATCATCCAGTTCCAACCTTTCTGTCCTGGGCAGGGACACGTCCCACTAGGGCAAGTTGCTCATGAACTGGTGCTTGCTGCAACATGTACCTTCCAGGTTGGCGGTGCCCACGGTGCTGCAAGTGGCTGGCTTGCTTCTCCTTACTCACTTTCTCAGATTTCTTAGGAGGGCTGTTTTCAAAGTTTTTCAGTTAAACTATCAACTTCTGGGACTGCGGAGTCTAGAGGTAGCAATTATTGAAGAGGGTTGGATGGGGCTTTGAGCAACCTGCTCTAGGGAGGGGTGTCCCTGCCCATGGCAGGGGGGTTGGAACGTGATGATCTTTAAGGTCCCTTCCAACTCTAACCATTCTGTGATTCTATGATTTAGAGAAGTTTGGATCTAGTCAAAGTGAAAATCCAAGTGGAGAGGGACCTGTGGATGAAGGCAAAATGTACTCCAGTGCTCATTTGATGTGGAAGTACATCACGGAAAGGGCTGCATTCCCTTCTATGGTGACTTTTTCTAAGGATTGACAAAATCAGCTATCTTATCTGTCACACTCAAAAAAACCCACACCAAAACCCAAAACCAAAAAAACCCACCCCAACATAGTTGTCAAATGGTTTTAATCAAAGACTGTTTAATTTACCTGTGGCAGATATATGACCTTGGATGTCCATTCATGTAGCCCTCATGTATTCATTGCAGTCTGGAGTTACTTTTCTGATTTTTCTTGGATTCTGCTTGACATAGCTGGGATTTGAGCACAGTAGTTCATGGATAAGTACAGCTGAGTGCACAGGGCCTATGTACAATGTCTAACTGAGAAGCACAGGTGAAGCCTGCATTCACTAAAACTGAAAAACAATTAGCTGTGACTAGGGACAATTTTCAGGCAATTAAAACCAAGCTCATACATTTTTATGGCTGTGCAATCTCATAATTTTCAGCTAAATTAAGGCAGCGAGCACGTCTAAACTGTGCTTCTCTTGTATGCCAATAATAACAAATGAGAGGCGTCTGCAGAGGATGAGTTTGGCTATGTCTCCGTTAGCATTTTTGTACATTTAAAATATATGATATCCTGAACACCCTCTGCTCTCCTTGGGTTTATTTTTATCTGTAGTACCACTTCATGAGCTATGAGAAATTAAATTCCTAGACAGTCCCGCTGGCTGCTCTCCATGACAGGATATTACTGCAGTACTGATTGCTGCAGAAATAGCTAGGACACACATATTTGTTTTTAAATGTTACTTCTAAAAAGTCAGCAACTTGGTTTATTCCTTCAAAAATGTACATACTTTATTGGCTGCTTTGGATAGTGCTACTGAATGGCCCCGATTCATATGGCAGTGCTTTCTTTACTCTGAGGTTGTCTTCATTAGCAGCATCCTAAATAGCTTCCTTTAGGATGAAGCTTATTGTGTTTTATTTACTGCATTGCCAGGTATAGCACTAATCTGGTGATACTGACACTGTTTAGAAATGAAGTGCAACTTCAGCCAGTGTTGAAAGTTTACCCCAATAGTTCATCTGGCTGTGTTTACAACCAGAATCCACTAATGAAGGTGATCCCTTAGCTCTAGTAATCCTTTTTCTCCACCCTTTTCCCCTTTTGGTGACATGGGGATACTTTTTCTTCTTAATGACCAAGACAGGCTGCTGGTCCAGTGAACTCTAAATAATTTTCATTTAATCTTTAACATACTATGAGCTACAAAAATCATAGTGTAAAATCTAAGCAAGATGGCTTGAATATAAACTTCTTTTAAAAAGCACATAGTCCGTATCTGGTATTTGGGGCATTGTGTCCACTCTTCATTGGAGCAATAGGAATTTTTCTTATGCTGGACCTGAATTGTCTGTCAAGAGTGTGTTCTTCAATGTAAGATTGTAGCCTGCTGTAAGAGGCGAGGGCGTTGAGATGGCATTTCTAGGATTATAAGAATGTACAGTATAAAATAGGTTTTTAAACTGTCATTTTAAGATACTTAGTTTGCAGATGTAAGACTTGTAAGCCTTATTTAGGACAAGTGATTTTGCCTGTGGTGATAGGAAGCTTCTGTGCTGAGCGCTCTCCATAGGTTTTAGGTTTTGGTGGATGTTGCAAGTTGAGGCTTCAAAAGAGAAACTACTTGATTTTCCTGCCGGGCCAGAGGAGATGTTTCAGCTCTTGTTTTAAGTTTCAAAATATCTTGATGTGACCTGCAACCATGTGTTTGGTTCTGCAGAACATCTACTCAAGACCATGGTTGTTTGTGTAGTTGGGAAGGGTTCTGGACCTCTGGTGGTGGAGGGGTGCCCGTGGACTGATTTTGGTTAGTCACTATGATCAAGTTTCTGTTAGTAAGCTGGTGAAAGTTAATATTGTTCAGGAATCCAAAGCATAGATATTATAATTTTAGTTACTCAAAACTAGTACAAATGTGTCCAGAAGTGTCTTCTGAATAAAACTTAAGTATTGGTGAAACTAAATATGTAAAACTATTTGCAGTTCAGTAGGTCTGATTAAATTATCTTAAGAGATAATTTTAGAAATAAATCTGGAAAATCTGGTAAGTGTTGGTAGTTTTATTAAAATGATAGTGCCATTCTAAAAATGAAGGTGAAAACTCATTTTCTGAGAATAGATGATGATGATCAAAAGCTGGTAAGATCTAAAATTTGTTTGGTCTGATTGCTTGCCCTTTTTTTTTTTTTTTTTTTAATAGTGATCACATGGAAAATATTTGTGGCTACTTAATGAAGTACACCAATCTCGTCACTGGTTGGCAATACCGGTAAGTCTCTTATGATGCTTCTTAGTAATGTTGGTCTTTGGGCACCTTAGTTAACATGTTTCAGATTTTTAATAATATTTGGATTCTCTTTTTCTGTTAAGCAAACTTTGTGGAAGAGTCTTATGCTTTTCTCGATATAGATTAAGTTGATATGTAGGTGAGTTGTATTAAGGAGTGGGTAAGAAACAAATGGATAGATAGTGTGAAGCAGGAAACTCATTTGGTCATTTATAACTATGTTTGTATGCATAAAAAGCATGTACAGTGTTATTTTTCTTTCTCTTTTCGATTGAAAATATTGTCTTTGTTTTTTCTCCTGAGTTGTCAGCTTTATGTCAAATAATGCCATTGTTTTAAAAAAATGAATAAGACTTCTGTACTGAAAATTCACACTTGAGCTTTTCCATTTAATTCTCCCAAATGTCTGTCCCCCCTGGAATAACTTGCTTTCCTTTGACAGGTAAACTCTCTGGTGAGGCTTCCTGCCTGATGCTGTTCCTACCACAGCACAGTGCAACCCTATGTTTATTGGAGAAACAAGTCCTTAGCACACCACACTTGCCAAATTCCTGTGCTACTACTGGCATGTAATGACTTGTGTCTGTACACTTATTGCTAAACTTGGTTGAATAGATGAAGCATGGGTTTTTTTGGTGGTTTTTTTTTTGTTTTTTTTTCTTTTTTAATCTGGAATTGTTTCAGTTTCAGTTTTCTATCTTGACTGTTCTGTATTTGGGACTGTTTTACCCTTAATTTATGTAGTTTAAGGATGTATTAAGCCTTGGAGATTCGGGATATTTGGGGAGATTTAGATTAGATATTAGGAAGAAGTTCTTTGCTGTGAGGGTGGTGAGACACTGGAACAGGTTGCCCAGGGAAGTTGTTGATGCCTCATCCCTGGAAGTGTTCAAGGCCAGGCTGGATGGGGCTTTGAGCAACCTGCTCTAGTGGGAGGTGTCCCTGCCCATGTCAGGGGGGTTGGAACTTGATGATCTTTAAGGTCCCTTCCAACTGTAACCATTCTATGATTCTATAATTCTATATTCTTGTAATTCCCAAAATCTTGCAATAGCACTTTTCAGTGGGCACAACCTTTCTGTTGTGTGATAGCATCCCTGGTCTCCAAGGAAAAAATTGGTAAGAACTTTATTTTTGTGGAGTCTTGTTGGGGACATAATTCATGTGTTTGGGGTTGTACTGACTCAAGTCTTTAAGTCCCAACCCAATCTGTGCCAATTTGTAATGAAAGACTTCTCCCTGTGCCCACCCTCTTCCCTGCCAAAAAAAGAAGAATGAGCTGGTTTTATTTAGTGTGTTTGCTTTGTTATCATTGCAGGTTTTTTGTTTTAAACAATGATGCTGGCCTGCTGGAGTACTTTGTGAACGAGCAGTCTAGACACCTGAAGCCCAGAGGTACCCTGCAGCTGGCGGGAGCTGTGATTTCACCCAGTGATGAGGACTCTCACACCTTCACAGTCAATGCTGCCAGTGGGGAGCAGTATAAACTAAGAGGTAGGACCTAGATTCTTGGACAGGGGATTCTTCCACTAGAGGACACTCCTGGCTCTCACCTGTGGCTGCTCTGCTGGGTTTGGCAGCAGGTCCAAAGCAAGAGAAAATGTTTGGCAGAGTGCTGCAGTGATAGCTATATGTGAAACTTTTATCCCATTCTTCACTTAAGAACCATCCTCCTTTATGAATGGTCCCATACTTTGGGGTTGACTTTTGAAAGACCATGAACTTGAGATGTGTAGAATGGGGTTTAATCTTCATGTATAGTGTCCTTAAACTGTACTGATTCAGCATTTTGTAAATCATTGTAGATAACAGTACGGTGTTGGTGCTTTGACAAAACTACTTTATTCCTGATGTTCAGTATGTTAACCTTCTTGAGATGGTTATAGAAGCCCGTTCTCTGATTTTGCAGGCTATGGAAATCTGGGCTAATGTCTTACAGTATTTCTTCCCTTGAAGACTTGCTGTCATTATCTAATTCTGCAACATTAATGTCCTTATGACTCATGTCATTAATTCCAGGAAAATGTGTCAATGTTGTTAAGAATTAAAATGTGTGAGAGGGGAGTTATTGTTTGTTGAAGCTATTTCTATGTTATAAAATTATAAAAAGAATATACTATTTATTTTGCACTTTATTTAATGTTATAGCTAATTACTGGTGAGCTGAGCAAGTTTTAGGTAAAACCTACTTTGTACTCTTAAGATCTTCTGTCTGTTTTAAAGAATTAAGCTGACTTTTGCCTATCCTTAAAATGTTGTAATCATTTTGGTTTGCTTTTGTTAGCTACTGATGCTAAAGAGCGGCAGCACTGGGTTAGCAGGCTACAGATATGCACACAGCATCACACAGAAGCTATTGGAAAGGTATCGTATGACTGAATACTTTTATGGGCAAAAGTAGCATAGGCTGGTGATAGAGGTAATTTCAAATACAACTGTTTTATTATCAAAGAGGAATACTACAAAAGGACCTGAGCTTGACACTTGTCTTAAGAAATATTTTTCTGAATAATAGACAAGTAGTGGAAACGTGCTTTAGGAATGACGCAGAGTGAAGTCAGTTTGCTGCTGAACAGCTGGATGATCTTCCTTTCCAGTGGTTTTGCATTTTACTTTTTTGTTCATGGCTAAGGAAGCAGGTCTTCAGTGTTATTGAAGCCCTGCTCTTTTGGGAGCTTTCATTTTATCTTAACCTTTTTTTTAAACCGCTCAACAGCCCATAAATATATTTGGGATGAATTTCCATGTCTGAGAAGGAAATCCTCAACACTGTATCTGAGGGTCATTGCTCCATTTGCTAACCATGTGTTGGTTGCAAATACCCTGTATTTGATAGAACCTCCTGATTATTAGAACACCTATTCTGATACCTGAATAAAGCCTTGCTTTTAAGATAAGATTATCATCTTGTAGCTGGCTTTGTTGTAAGAGATAAGTTCAATGAATGATTCTAAATGAAATACTATTATTTTAAATGTGAGTTCTATCCTTGCAGGATCTGTTAGGAGTCAGTTTCTAGTACTGTTGCAGATCAAGGACTCAGTTTCATGTCAGAAACGGTGCATATTGATTGATCTCATTTCATAGTTTGTTCATAATTAGAGTATAAAACAGGGCAACTGTTAGTAGATTGTGCAAAATATTTATTTTGCAGTTGCCACTAATACATTACTAGGGCTTTGTCATCTGTCTATGCTCTATAAAAAAATCAAGGATTAAATTGTTCTGCTGTATTTTTCAAATTAGAATATTTGCTGGTTATTAGGAGTTAATTGTAAATGTTTCTCCCTATGCTTATTTATTCACTAGAACAACCCTCCTCTGAAATCTCGCAGCTTCTCCCTTGCATCCCAAGGAAGTGCCAACTCTCCTGGTGTGCAGAGAAGACCCAGTCAAAATGCAGTTTCCTTTTTCAATGTTGGTCATCACAGATTGTCAACTGGAAAAAGAGTTCCTATTATGCAGCCAGATCACCTTGTAGATGTTAGAGAGGTTTGTATGCCTTAAATTATCTAATAGTCTTTTGAAAAAGCTGTCCTATTATTTATAGGATTGCAGAGAAACCTGCTATTCTCAGTTCAATATATTGTCACTGCCATGTCCTAAGGTGTTATGGTATCGCTGTAATTGGGGACTGAAAATACTTTCCCTGGTGTAGTGTGGTACAGGATGGTGCTGTTGTCATTGTGCCTTGATTTAAATGAAGTCCTGTGGCATAATTATTAGTAGGCTAGATGAGATGGCTGCCTCTTTNAAGGCTGCTCTCAGGTCTCCCCGGAGCCTTCTCTTCTCCAGGCTGAACAACCCCAACTCCCTCACCCTGTCCTCACAGGAGAGGTGCTACCTCCTGTTTATGTCCTCTAGTAACAGTAACGTCTCCTGTAGTGCAAAGACATGTGAGGTCCTCTCAGGTACCCAGAAGCCATTGGAGGTAGTTTTTGTGGTTTTTACGATCTTGTTCATCGGCTTTATCCTCTGAAAGAGAAGTTTTTCTTTCAGATTAATTTTGAAACTGAGGTACAGGTAGCACCCTTTCAGTTTGATTCATCAAGTTGCATCTTACTTCTGATAAACTTCTTTCTAGTGTGGGACAACAATTGCAACATATGACAGATAGTATTTTCACTTTCTTACCTGTTGCATGAAAATAGCAACACTACAGAATGTGGCATTAATATTTACAGAATTCATGTGTATAGCTCTTAGCACTTTTTCTTTCTCTTTTTTTTTTTTGTATTTTGGTGTTTGAAAAGCTATCCTGTTTAAGCGAGATAATGTTTCAGAAATTACTTTTTAACTTCTGGCCTTTTCAAATGGCAATATGGCATTAAAAATTGGAGGGAGGAAAGCGGGGAGCCTGTGAGCTGGAGCACTGAAGCAGTGACTTGCATCTTCTAATTGGGATTCTCGATGGATGGGAAGTGGAATGATTTTTCTTAGCATTGCAAAGAGCAGAGAAAACTATTTGTGTCCTCTTTTGGCTGCTGAGTTTGATGATGCAGCATGTTAATTAATGACTTAGAATGCCTGTTTGAACTTCAGTGCTTGGTATAACATGGCTTGGCCTGTTGTCTGCCCTGATCCTGGAATGAGGTACTTGAGTGCTACCACATAGTAAATTGCTAAGAGTGATGATTATGGAATAGAATCGTAGAATGGTTGGAGTTGGAAGGGACCTTAAAGATAATCAAGTTCCAACCCCTCTGCCATGGGCAGGGACACCTCCCACTAGAGCAGGTTGCTCAAAGCCCCATCCAGCCTGGCCTTGAACACTTCCAGGGATGATCACCAGAAGCATTGCAGTGATTTGTCAGCTGATTATTTTTGTTGTCTTTATGGATTTTTTTTATGTGGTGGTTTTTTTTTCCCCAGCAGATTTTTTCAAAGTATTGGAAACAAACTTGCACACAAATACTCATTTCATGTTCATGGCTGAAAGAAGGACACATGTTCTGGTAGTTATACAGCTTTGTCTACACAAACCCTTCAGTTCCTGAGTGTTTTATAGCTTTCTCTCTTGCCACTATTGCAACACGATAAGGGTGACTGTGCACAGTTAATTCCACTCCCAAAGAGCCAGTGCTCTGTAAATTCACACCATAGCGTGCTGTGTAGTCAAGCCCTAAAATGTTCCAAATACCACATACCGTGAACTTGGATGAATACATATTGCCTAAGTATTTATTGCATAAAACCTTGGAGGAGTTCCTGGAAGGGATTATAGGGAAAGGTACTTAAAATAATAAAAAATCAGTAAGATACTGCTGGGATTGGTGATTTATAAAACTAGGCAGTTGAATGCATGAATGCATCTCAAATTTTTTAAAGAAATTATTCTTCTGCTCTACTAAATCAGTCTGCTATTACATTTCACTTAACTGTCAGAACACGTAATGAGGGCAGAGTAATGCTGTTGAGATAATTAGCACTGTTTCTTGCACCTCCCCAGAAAAGGGACACTAGCCTGTGTAGAAGGTTTGCCTTCGTCCCAGTGATTCAAAATCAGAAAGTGCTTTACTGTTGGGAGTACAAGAAGGAAAGAATGTGGGTTTTTGAAGACCACAGTGTGCTGCTTGGCACTTGGTGTGCTTTGGCACCGTACCTCTTGCAGGCTGTCGCAGGTTCTGTGATGTAGGGGTGCTCTGAGTCAGAAGGAAGGAGAAAAGGATCTTGAGGGAGAAGGGGAAAGCTGTAATTTGAAGTTGATAATTCTGTCTTGCCACCCCCCCCTGCAGAGGAAACAGTGAGGTACTGAGATGTGATCCCAAGCGTGGTGGCAGTGCAGGCAGTCAATGGGAATCCTGGATGGTTTGAGCCAAACTGGTCTTGTGCTGGATCTGTTCTTGTAGGCAGTGAGAAGATCTTCATACCCGTAGATAGTACTTCGTAGACCCTTTTCCAGGCTGTGCAGAGCACAGAGCTTAATTACTCCTCACAGAGAACAGGGGGGGCTGGTTTCCTCCCTCCTCCCCCCCAGTCCCTATCAACCAAGCATGAAAGTGTTTGATACTTGCTACAGCAAGTATTGTGTTCGGTTTCCTCTTTGCTTTTTTTTTTCTTTTGAAGTCACTTTGATATTCTTTTGCTTATTAATAAGGTGCCATGTATTGCTGTGGGAATTTTATCGTGCATTCAATGGCTCTTTAGTAGCTGCATCAAGAAAAACAAGAGTACAGCTAACTGTACCTAATTATTACCTTTTAGTTTTGGTTATTGTCATAAAATCATTTGGGATCCTCTGTGTGCACAGCTAAACATGTCCCACACAATGCAGTTCCCTGCCCTGACAAGTGACTGTTGTGTTTGACAGATGATGTCTCAGGCTGAGGGCCAGCAGAAAGACTTGATCAGGAGCATAGAATGCCTTCCTGTCTCCGGTCACCTTACATCCTTGGATCAAGACCTGTTAATGCTGAAAGCAACTTCCATGGCAACCATGAACTGCTTAAATGACTGTTTCCATATTCTCCAGTTACAACATGCTTCTCAACAAAAGGGATCCTTACCAGCAGGTGGGTATGGATGCTCACAAAGAGCTGAGCCCTGTAACAAGTACAAGCCCTTTCCTTCTTGCAAAAATATTTGTTGCAGTAAATCCAGTTTCACATGGGTGGAGAAGAGTGCTGGCTGCCTGGATTCTTGAGAGGTTTTCTAGAGTTTGGCTTCCTGGTGTTGGGCATAACTCCTGTGCTATTTATTTATTTGTTTGTTTTCTCTATTCTATCAAGAAGTCTCTGGCAGCAGCTGCCTAAATGTAACATGTAGGTGTTGGGAGTATCTCACGACAGAATAAAGTACACAAGGCACCACAAGAAGGCTGCCTTTGGGGTGAAACTGGCTACTTGGAACAGTAATAGTGGAAGGGGGCTCTTAGGGGATTGCAGATTCTAGGATACATGATGTCCAATACAGCTCTGTCAAATGTCATGTTTGGTTTTATTTTTCCCACGCACTAAGTACCCATCAGAAGCATCAAAGCATTTAGCTTTCATTTCTGCTGAAGTGTTAAAATGCAAAGCTTGGTGTTTGCCCAATTATCAATGCTGTTTATATATCAGCCTGTATTTTAATATCCTTATTTTAACATCCTGGTCTGTTGCGTTCCATTCGGAGGCCGGAACAGACTTGTAAGCAAATGCAAGTTAGTTTAAAGTAAAAATTAAAAAAGTTAAATCTCTTCTTGTAACCAAGCAACCCACCAACAAACAAGCAAAAAACCCCACAAGCCCCACTGCTGGTGGATGTGGAATAACATGCGTTCCCAGGCAGCAGATAAATATGTTGCACAACTGATTGCTTCATGGAAATAGGTGCTTACCAGTATCGTCCCACCTAGTTTGTGTGCAGTGTGTGGAGCTGAGTGTGTGCTTTCCTGCTGGTGAATTCTTCTGCATCTTATTGTGACTTTTTTTCCCCCATCTATTTACTTTGTGGCTTTTTGTGAACAAAAAGCTTTTGAGTGTCCTCGAATGCTTCCTTTATGCAGCAGATAGGGTAGATAGGGTAAGTATGTAACAAAGTACACTCCTAAGTTGTCTCTTACCTTATGTTTCCCATATTCCTATCATATTTGTGGTACTTGCTTTGCCAGTGATATTATTTGAGAGCTGAAACAAGTTTAGCTTCTAAGATGAGAAAAGATGGTGTATGAAAGTATTAAAACTATATAGAAACGTTTTGTGATTATTTTTTTTTAAATCACTGTAGGTATTTAAAGAAAATACATTAATATTTTATGTGAATTAGCTTTTTCTCTTTTGTTTGCTGTATTTTGGTTCAAAATCTCATTTTAAAAATGAGAAAGTGGATGGCATCTCTCCAAGTCTTTCAACTCCAAAGTTACTCACATTTTCACATGATTACTACTAAGGTTTGTTGTTTAGTTTTGTTTTGTTTTTTGACCCATTACTGTGTCTGGGGAAATAAGTAAGACCAAATGAACACCACTGTAATAACTTAAGAAGATGGGGTTTTTTGGTTTTGTTTTGTTTTGTTTTTTTTTTTTTTGAGTGCTTATGTTTAAATGTTTAAGCTGTGCAGGGAAAACCAATTCATCTGACTGCTATTTAGGTGTTATCTGTCTGTTAATGGCCAAATCTAAAAACATTGCTTGAAGATGTTTAAATCTTGGAGATTTCTGGTGATGTTGTAGAGAAATGGATGGAGAGGGGAGGAGCAGCAGATTGGACGATGCCTTACTGGAGTCAGAATTAAAAATGGACTGTTAAAGAAAGTGTATGCTGTTCTGCAGCTTTCCACTCTCCCACTGGCCTTACTAGAGACACTGTAATACATTTGTTCCTTTTAAGGATTGCAAAGAATTGTTTTGTTGTTTTATTAAAGACTATTTAGCTTAGATCCTCCCTCCCTCACCCCATTCAGGAGGGATACTTATCCTCCTGGTTCAACTGATGGAGTCTTCTTGCTGGGCTTCAGAAGTTGTTATAGAAAGGAAAGGGGTTGTGGCTTACTTCAGATGCAGCAGGAGACACTGTTTTGCTGGGGAAAAAGGTGCCTGGTCCCATTAGTAAAGCTGGAATTTTTCCTGCCCATGTATTTTCCTGGTGAAAATGCTGCTGTTTGTCTGAATTAAACTCTTGTGGTGGAGGATGTGACCTAGTTCCAGGTAACAGATGTCTGGAAATAAAGGATGGTGTACCATATAGGAAGAGGCAAGAGCTACCTTGGTGTAGATACCTAAGCATAGGAAACTGCTCTGTGGTGAGAGAAATTTGGACTTCCTAAGAATTTCTGTGCTCGCAACCAAGTCAAGATGGTTTGTTAGTTCGTGGATTCTTCAGTAAAAGCCGATTGCAGTCACCTGTACATTTATTAGCCTTTGAGAAAGAATGGAACATTTGTATTATTAATGAGGGACCTGATATGTCCTGATAAATTAGCCGGGAGTAACCAGAGATGCTGGAATCATCAGGGTAATAAGCCCTGCAGCTTTTTTTTTCTTTCTTTTGAGCAACTATTATTTATTCAGCAGCGTGTGCCTGCTGCCTTTGCAGACAAGTACCCTCTCCAGAGAAAGCACTGGTGACAAACTTTATGCTTTAGCTCTTTTTACTCTAGAGCTCAGCTGGGTTTGAGAAGCTAAGTGTGGGGCTTTATTTTTTATATTTTTTTTAACCAGTTAAAGAAAATTGTAAGGGTTACTTAACGTTCCCATGATACTGGGTTCTTCCTAAAGTGTCTGATTACACCTTTCATGACACCAACTAGTTTCTCCAGTCCAAGTTGCATGTATTACAGCTCACCAATCGCAGTGTTTGTGCTAATGATCGCTGAAGGTGGTGTCTCATTGCACCACCTTTGTTTAGTGGCTGCTGAAGGGATTGGCTGCAGGAGGAATTGGCTGCTTTCAGCTTATTCCTTAAAAAACCCAATAAATAGCTCTTTTGTGGAAATTGCTATTTACCCACCTTCCAGAGGATGAGCAAGTTTCAGCGCAAACTTTCTTTTGCTTCAGGAACGACGATCAATTGGTTGGAACCAAAGATCTCTCTGGCAAACCACTTCAAAAATGGAGCAGCTCAGAATTTCCCAGCAGAGATAAACAAGCCAGCATCTGTCAGAGAGGAGCAGTCTGTTGCAGAGCCCTGCCAGCTAACAAGGGTAAGGTAATGTGAACATCCCGTTTCTGTGGGGAATTATTTTGAGGAATATCTCGAAATGTTTCAATCGTATTGTTTGAAAATGATTTAATGACAGTTCTTCTCACGCTTTTTGGTTAGTTGAGTTGGAGGAAGAGTGAGTGCAGTTGCAGTAAATGAAACTTTCTACTTTGCTTTTGAGTTGGAGGAAGAGTGAGTGCAGTTGCAGTAAATGAAACTTTCTACTTTGCTTTTTCAAGAAATTTTTGCTGCTTTCTGTAACTACCTGTCAAGTGGAGGGAACTAATTGGAATGGCAATGGAGTATTCCCTTACATTTTGATCTAAAACAACTGGAAATTGAAGTGTAAAAAACCTAACTGGAATTAATGACACTCCTGAAATGAGCCCAAGAAGTGCTAAGTAGATGAGGAAAAAAAAATAGCTTGTCTTCAGCTATTAAATCTCTCAGTCTTTCTTTTCTAGCTCTTGCTGTGTCTGTTTTCCTTAATCTAAACAACTCTCATCACTTGACTTCAGGATGGCTTAATGTATTTGAAATAACAGCTACAGTCTGTGTTATTGTAACTGTCAAAATTGATTGGAAGCTCAAAATACTAAAGTAAAAAAACAGCAGGGGTTATGATAAATAGTGTGTTTTGCTAACTAAGCTAGAAAATCATAATTATGTTCTTTTTATATTAGTTGGTTTCACATGGCTGTTTGGATGGGACTTTATCACTGTGAAAAGATAATGTGCTGTTTTATGTCTCTGCAACAGCACTGTGCAATCTTATAGCAAAATCGAAACAGAAGAGTTGTTTTTAGTTGATAGATCCATTTAAAAGCAAGAGCAACAACAAAATCTGAGTAGTTGCTACTAAGTTAAAAAAAGAAAATGAAACAAACCAGGAGCTTTCAAATAAATAATTCCTTTCTTCTGATAATAATTGAGTTACAGTTCAAGTGCTTAATGTATATCACTATTTGGGATATGACTAGTCTTATTGCTCCCCTTAGATATTCTCAGCTCTCTCGTTTACAGTAGCAGCACGGTGTAGCATCCTTGGAAAGGAGTCACCTGTGTGATGTTGCAGTTTTCTTCAGGGTTTGAGCTCTGCGAGGACTTGGCCCCTTGGTGGTTGAATGTTCACAAGTTTGCCTTGAGCTGTGGCAGTGGGTCCAGGACAAGGGGCTTTACTCAGGCAGATGGATATTGCTGCCCTCCTGTGGCTTCCAGTGCCTCTCCCCCTGCCTCCCTCCAGCTGTTTGCCCCGGGAGGATGCTACAGTTTGAGGAGTGCCACCTTCCCTCCCACCTGAAGCATTTGGCTTTCTGCTTGTGGGATGATGGTGGTTAAAACCGTGCTTGAGGAATGGTGGCTGTTAAAACAGTGCTAATACAATTTCTGCTGGTCTGTCTGAGTGTTCTACTAACAGACAACCAGCATGTGTGATGTATGTATGGTTTTTTGCTATTGTTTTTATAAAACTACTCAGAGTTTCTTTTCCTTTTTTCTTTACTCTTACCTATTGGCACTGGCAGCAACATTGATAATGCTTGTGAAAACAACCTTGGAGATGTGTTAATTGCCTGTCATCTGGCCTGGCAGTGAGCAAGTAACTAGGAAGTACCGATTGCCTTTGCAGTACTGATGGCAACACTAGAAAGTCTGAAGTAGTGTGGAGGTGGAAGGGTGTTATTGAGGTGGTTGGAATTTCTGCTAGCATTTGTTTTGCTATTTTGTGCTAGATGCTTGCCTTTGTTAGCTCACAAAACTTAGAGGAAACCACATCATATTTGCTTTTAAACTGTTTGTGTTGTTTTTTTTTTCCCCTACCCTGACCCGTGTGAGAGATGGTGAGAAATCTTAACCTCAATCATCTAGACAAAATCTGCACTCAGTTATCTTTATGGCCCTTTATATACTTCAGCTGTTTTTTCTCTTGGGGGTGGATTCCACTGTGTAGCTCTCTGCAGGGGTTTGTTTAGACTTTTTTTTTTCCTCTTGGACAGTTAAATACAACACACAGTCCTTTTTCTGGCTATTGTCTGGCCAGTCACATCTTTGAGCTGAATTTTATCGCTCTTATTTTAGGAACCTGAAGAAATAAATCCAGATGAGGAGCTGGAGGATATCTGTGATGATAAAGAAGATGACCTTGGAGCAGTGGAAGAACAGCGCAGTGTTATCTTGCATCTCTTGTCTCAGCTGAAACTTGGCATGGACTTAACAAGAGTAAGTAACTGATGTGTGAAGACTGGCTGCAGAAAGAGTGAAGTGCCACGTTAAGCTCAACTTTATTGAACAATATTGAGTTTGATATGAAATTGTGAGCTGTAGCAACTTCAGGTCTCAAGATCCAATGTTGCAGGTTTTAAGTGGAGCACATTGAGGGAGTGGATTTTCTTTAATGCAACTTGCCATCTGTCTTCTATTGGATTCTTTTTTCTACAACATTTTTGTTGGCTTTCCTATAATGGCCTGTGTTCTTTCCTGTGTGTGCACCTTAGTCTTTCCATGCTGTTTTCTACAGCCTTCTCATATTTTTATCTTTCTGCTTTCCTTCCACGATCTTTCTTTCTCACTTGATAATGCTTTTACACTTGAGTCACATAACCCTATACCTGTATTCATGCTGCTTCTGAAAAGAAACTTCCTTTTGGTTCCCCATTATGTATCATCAGACATCTGTTTATGCCTCTGTATGATTCTCATTTCTGTGTTTGCTCACAGCTATAGCAAGCAGGAACAAAGTTATACTGGCGAGAAGTGGGTTTGACACTTCAGTGCAGCTCTCAAAAGCAAGAAGCTTTGAAAAATTAAGACTCCGTTGCTACTAGGCAATTTGGGCATCAACTCTGGGAAAATTGGCCTGCTACCAGCTTATGTTCAATTAACTCTCGTAAAGACTTCTTATTATAAGCAGTAGATGCTTTCAAAGCAAAAATGGATTTTACAGTGCCATGGAATGAGGAAGGCACTCCACGTAATTCTTGGAATTATAGATTACAACTATTTTTTTTTCAAGCTATATTTCTTGAGCTCTAGCTACTTGGCCTCTTGTATTGTGGAGCTTATGCTTCAGAATTTGGAAAAAAGGCGATATGAACAGGTCATGCTGCCTCTGAGCCAAACTAACACTGCTGCTGCTTAGTCAGGAATTCCTTAAGGTGTTACTTCACTTACACTGAAGATTAGATTTGGGCTGTTGTTTTCTCTTAGAGGGAACAAATTGTCAAGTCAGTCTACTAGTTGTTACTTTTGGCTGTGTGTATAGAATTGCCTTTAGTTCAGAACTGGCAGAGCATTGAAATGCAACAAGCCTGACTTCAAAACAGGTAATGAGGTTGTTAGAATAGCATTTAACCTAAATATCAGGGTGCTGAAATGAAAAGCAACTTTAACATTCCAGGTTGATGCTGAAACAACATGGCAAGTGTGTTCAGCTGAACTTGTGTATCTGTTAAGAGTGTTTGGTTTGTGCTCCACCTCTGTGAGTGCAGCTGACTTAAATGGACTGTCTTGATCTCATTGTTGCTCTTTACAGCAGTTACTTACATGATGTTAGTTGCCGCTACAGGGAAGGAAAAGACATGATACTTGTAGCCTCTTATTCTACAGTATTGCTCTTGGCCCAGCAAGTATTGGGACTGCTGTTTTTATGGTGGTAAATATATAGTGGGAAAGCATAAGGTCCTCTGCTCAGAGGTACGAGATAAACCAATACTGTGTTATTTCTCATAGATGCTTGTCCTACTTGCTGTGGCAAGAGAGACTGCAGGCTCTCAGGAGCACTGGTAAAGCTTCCTTGCCTCTCTCTCCATTAGACAAAACCTTTACAAGTCTCTGCTCTGAACATTCATAGAATAAAATGATAGAATTATTTGGGTTGGGAAAGACCCTTGGGATCATTGAGTCCAACAATCAACCCCACTCTAGACAGTTCTCCCCTACACCATATCCCCTAGCACCACATCTAAATGACTTTTAAACACATTTAGAGATGGTGACTCAACCATCTCCCTGGGCAGCTGATTCCAGTGTCTGACCACTCTTTTTGTGAAGAATTTTTTCCTGATGTCCAGTCTAAATCTACCATGTTGCAGCTTGAAGCCATTCCCTCTTGTTCTACGGCTAGTTACCTGTGAGAAGAGACCAGCACCAACCCCTCTACAGTGTCTACTCAAGTTTCTTGCTATAGTTTGAGCCACTTCCATGTAACTGCAGAGGAGAAAACAAGCAGGAACACATTATCTCTTTACAGCTCTTATGTGTTTTTTGAGGAATGCTCACTCCCTTACAACCTCTTTAGTCCTAATATAACTTACTGGGCTCTTTTCCTCCTTGTAAATTGCTTTTCTGGGATGTGTGTTTCGCTCACATCTTAGAAGAAGCACAAGTCTGAAAGTTCAGTCTGAAAGTGTGGTGTCCAAAACGGGACAGAATCCTCCTCAGGAGAACTCCCTTGTGCCTGTTTCTAGGTTTTACTGATTTTCTGGTTTGTTTTTTTTTCTTTTATTTCAGGTGGTTCTTCCCACTTTTATTTTGGAGAAGCGATCGTTGCTGGAGATGTACGCAGACTTCATGTCCCACCCAGATCTCTTCATTGCAATCACGAATGGCGCCACCCCTGAGGAGAGGATGATCCGCTTTGTTGAGTATTATCTCACCTCCTTTCACGAGGGTCGCAAAGGAGCTATTGCAAAGAAACCCTACAACCCAATCATCGGGGAGACCTTCCACTGCTCCTGGAGGATGCCGAAGAGTGATGTAGCCACTGATGCTGGCTGTAACTCCACCTCGGAGCAAGTAACTCTTTCTAAAGATCCGGAAGGCCAAAAAGAACTGGACTACTATACAGTAAAATTTGTAGCTGAGCAAGTGTCCCACCATCCTCCCGTCTCAGGGTTCTATGCTGAATGTGTAGAGAGGAAGATGTGTGTCAATGCCCATGTCTGGACAAAAAGTAAATTCTTAGGAATGTCAATAGGAGTGACAATGGTTGGTGAGGGTAAGTGTAACTTCTTTATTCATTTTATAAAGCTAGTAAAATATTTATTTGAAAAGAAAGCTGATGTTGTATAGCTCTGTGGAAACCCAGATGATTACTGGTCACTGGTTTTCTTTCAAAGGCTCTTCAAATAAAGTTGCTTGCAGAGATGCCAGCTGCTGTTGTGTGTTTTCAGTTTTCATGTACTTGTAAAATTTTTCCTCTAATCTGTGATCTGTGAGCCTTAATGTATGGTCATTCAGTGATTCTGTACTTTATTTTTACAGTTTACAAAGTGCAGAAGATACTGCAAGTCTTTATAAACAGCAGATTTTCATATGTAGAAAAAAACTAGATAGGTTTATGCTTTGCCAAAAATTTGGATTGTGTGTGGAAATAAAATCCTTACTTTTAAATCAAAGGGCAGTTACAGTATTGTAAACTGGTATCTGTGCGTGTTTCTAAACCATTGGACAAATTAATTTGCATCCAGACATTTATTAAATAGAAGTGGTGTTGCATTTGGATATATTGCACTTAGATATCTTACTATGCAAGCCTTAATTTTCTGTAACTAGAGAAATTGGATTCTTTAGGGACAGAGAAAGTTATCTGCCTTTTCCCTTTAGTGCTAGTCTTTGCTGCAAGAGATGAGACATCTCCCGTTCTGTGTCCCCTGTGTGTGTTGCTCAGTGTCTGGGCATTCCAGACACTTGTGTCTAAACTGTGTGTCTGACAGGGGAATGAGCATGGCAGGGGATGTGGAAGCACATCTTGATGCTTTGCCTGCACCAGGTAATTTCTGAGGTTAATGCCTCCCTTAGGGCATTTCTCAAATTGTGTCATGAGTGTGAAAGGCATGAGAATTTTTGGGAAGTAACCTCAGACACACGGCGATAATATACTACAGGAGCATGGGTTGATGCAGGCACCTGTCAACGGTCATAGAACTATAGAATGGTCGAAGTTTGAAGGGACCTTTAAGATCATCTTGTCCAACCATCATTCTATGCTCTTGCAATGGCAGAAGGTAGATCTTGTGTTTAGCATTTTGTGTAGGAATCCAATAATGTGGGCACGTTATTGTAGGAAAAAATAAATAAATCGGGCACACGTCTTGAAACCCAAAGAAAAATTCTAGTTTTTAGGAGATCCTTGACATTTATTGCAAAAGCCACTGCTAGGAAAGAGTTTGGGTTATCTTAGGCAGAGAGGTTGGGTAAGGAGGCTTATCTCCCCTGCCCGCCTTCAGATAGGGTAGGGTGTATCACAGAGAAACCACATCAGGAATGTTGGCCTTTGTCAGGATCTGCACTTCAGGGTATCCATTTGTTATTTGCTTTTGACAGCGTAAGTCTGGTGCTGCTGTGCTCCAGAGCCATCAATAAGAGAGTGCCCAGCCCTTTCACATGTTACTGAAAAGTATGTTGCCCAGCACAGTATTATATTTTATGGAGCCATATTGTTAGGATGAGTGTCTTTTCCCAAAAGAAACATAAATGCATGTTACTCAGGTTAGTGCTTTCAGGAAAATATTTACATCTAGAATCTGGAATCTGTAATAAATGTCACCTTTGTGGAGTGTGTGGGGTTTTTTTTTCTCTTTTTTTTCTTTTCAGTGTGAGGGGCTGTGAGGAAGAGTACTCAGATGGATGTCTGTTTCAATAACGTTTGATCTTTTCTAAAATGGTCCTGATTTAGGGATTCTTGTGTTTCTTCACACAGGTGTCTTAAGTCTCTTGGAACATGGGGAAGAATACACCTTCTCTCTGCCCTGTGCGTATGCTCGGTCAATTTTAACTGTTCCCTGGGTAGAACTGGGAGGAAAAGTCAACATTAACTGTGTGAAGACTGGATATTCTGCAAGTATTAACTTTCACACTAAGCCCTTTTACGGTGGCAAATTGCATCGGTGAGAAGACTTTTCTCTTTTTCCATGTAACCCACGCTCTAGAACCACAGTAGCTGTGTAACTCCCCTGTTCTGTGTGCTGAATAATACTCCTTTGATAGCCTGAGAAAATGTAGTTTTTTCCTGTTTGTAAACACTTGAAGGTATTACTGTGCTCTAACATCACAGCTAAACAACTGCATCTTATGTGATCCTCAAGGAAAAGTCAGACTGCCTTTACAGACAATAAAGAAATTCCATGTTTGTCTGTCTGTTTTCAAACCACAAACTCCTGGCTTTTATTCCTGGCTGCCATGGATTCTCTTAGTTCTGTTAGAAGTTGCTTAGTGTTTCCTATTTTCTTTGTTTGAAATGAGATTAAACTTGCTGTCCTGAAGGGTTGCATGTCATCTGCAACATTCATTGGAGTTTCATTGCAGGGAACATTAGTAAATAGTCTTCTGTTATTTATTTGTCTTAGGATTTCTGAATAATAAGCGTAAGACTGTCAGATTTAAGCAACTAGAAAATCTCTAAGCAAAAATACCTTTTTTTTTTTAAGACAAAAATTGTTGCAGTGGTAATTCTTCATGTTTATGCATGGTTAAAAGCTGACAGATAAAAGAAAGAAGATCTGGAGAAAGCTTGCTTGAGGTTACTTCTACCGGTTTCTAGTAAGGGTCTGCACACTTGGTACAAAAGCTTTTTTAGAACTAATTTTTAGAATTCATTTTAGAATTAATTAAGGAAGGAGACAATTAAGTAGTAGCCACACAATGAGTTTTTGGTTGCAGAGCATTTTGCTGGACAGTGTATTTGTTTAAACCTTTCTTAAATACGTAAGAGAGGCTAAAGAAATATGTAACAGCCTAGAACGTCAGAACTTCTTAAACATGGGCTGCTCTTGCAGGTTGCAAAAAATAATCAGTCTTCTACAAATCCCTTTTTTTCTGAAGCATTTATTGTTTAAAGGAAAACAAAGATCCCCACCAAAGCTTCTGTTTCAAAGAACTTTGCCTCACAAATTCCCTTGCGTGCTGGGAATTTTAGCTTGGGACCATGGCTCTTCTGTCCTAATGGCACCTGGAGAACTGAGGCTTACACATCTCTCTGCTTCAGAGGCAACGATTGCAAAATGATGCGTGCTTTGGGATTTTTGTTCCCAGTGCTTAAAATGTATCTTCCACCTTGCAATAGCTCCTGTTGTGCCATAAACAGTAAGTGATAGGATGCAATTTTACCTCAGTGATTCCGTTTTGGAAACCGGTTTTGTTGTTTCTCTCTGAAATTAGTCACAGATGTAGAGGCATTTTAAAGACAGATCTCTTCAAGGTACTGTAGCTATTGAAAATTTGACATGGTGATGATTGGACATTGCCAAAAAGACTCTCTTGATGGGGAAGCAGCAGCGTTGCCATGGTTACGCAGCACGCAAGTGAGTTGCTATGGCGATGGTATAGATTACTTTTTTTGTGGAGTGACCCTTGTTGTTAGACCTCTGCTGGATATTGGCTCCTTGGTCCTGTACCTCTTTGGTTAGATGAAACAGAGGATGTGGATAATGAACGGCTGGGCATCTACCAACCATGCCAAGCTTACAAATAAGGACTAGCAGATTTTTATCACTAATATTATTTCAGACAGATACTAAGATCTGCAATTCTGGGAATGGTTGTGTGTCACGGAGCAATGTAACTTGAAGAAATACAGGTTGCAAGGAGAGTTTAATGTAGCAGCTTGATGCTGCACCTTCATAGAGAGGGATAACTTTGTTTACTCTAAGTTGAGCAGAGACAGTAATTTTGTGATTGATAGTAAATACTGGATGTCAGTATTGTGTTGTAAACACATAGTGCTTGGAAAAATTAAGCTCTTAAGGTTGTGAAGATGTAGCTGCAAAGTATGAATGGGCTGGTCTCTGCCTTCCTGTGGATTTAGTCTGTTCAGGCATCCCTTGGGAGGAGAGCAGGGACTTCACCAAGTGTAATAGCTTTAGCGAGGTGTGGAAGTCACAGGATGAAAAGGCAGCACAAAATGAAGGCTGTTTGCTTGTCACCTACTCTTTCAGGAGCTGTTAGTACTTGTTAACTTCCACCAAAGAAAGCGAGTAGTTTAACTTAAGCATGCTTTTGTTGCTCATCTTGCTCCATCTCTGGCCTGTTTTCTGGAATGAATCTTAAATTTTTGTAATGGAGAACTGTGCCTGGACAGCCTGTTAGCCTGGTTTTTTGGAAGGTCTTTTTAGTGCAGTTGAATCAGGTTGGAGCTGCTGGACTGTGTGTGATGTGACTCCAGCTGCCTCCTGCATGTGCAGGATGTGGCAGAAGCCCTGGCTGCTGCCTCCTCTGAGATGGCTGTGAGCTTGCCCTGGCGATTCCCCACAAGTCTGACCTCAGTGACAGCCAGTGTTTCTGTGTTGCAAGGTCTGGCCTCTGATGCTCCTTTTGTTACCCAAGAAATTAATTTATCTATTTTGATGCTGGGCTTTGGGGGGGACGACAGCTCGGTGCAGGCACAGCTGGAAGTGACCAGTGGATGTAGAAGAGGGAGAGTGGCATCTACATGTCCTGTGCTCCCTTCTCAGTGTGGCACCACACAGCCAGCGTGGGCAAGGTGGGAGCTGCTTTCTGCTCCTCTGTGTGCAGTTGTTGAAAGGAAGTAACAGCAAAGCAATGGTGTGTGAATTAGCTGTTATCAGCTGCACAGAATGGGAGTGTGAAAGGAGATGTGACACGTTTGGGTGAGTGCTGATGAAATGTGTGAAGGGGAGCTGAAGAGTGCATGGAGCTTATGTACTGATAATTGCAGTTTAATTGGAGCTGGAGACAGGCAGTCCTTTGGGAATCCTGCAGCACCTTTTGAGTGAGAATGTCTCAAGTCTTACTTGCATCGTGCCCAAACTCTTTTTTGTTTCTTCCTGGGAGAAAAGTTGTGTTTGTGGGTGGTAACTGGGGTACCCAGCAGTGTTCTGTAAGCTTCTATTTGTTGATTCAGGATCAGGTGAGTGTTGGGAGGTATTTGGGCAGGTCCTAGTTCCTTACCTTGCTTTCTGCATTTGTGTGACTGCTGCTTATGTGAGCAACATAAAAATGAGATTGCCTGCATATGGGAACATCAAGATGTAAAGATGTGGGATAAAGTGCCAGCAGGCAGGGAGATACATTCTTGCTAGAAAGTTTTATTTTTGCTCTTTAAGCAACTCTCTGAACTACTTATCTGATATGATGTTTCAAGTGGAAATGATCAACTGCTTGTTACATGTGAACCAGCCTGTGTTAGTGGGTTTTTTTTGTTTGTTTGTTTGTTTTTTTTTTTTTTTTTTTTTTTTTTTTTTTTCTATTCTCAGTTCTGTTAAAAGGTTTGAAACTGGTTTAAGCTGAAGCCAAAAATGGAGTTTCCTGGGTAACATACAGAGAACTAGAGCAACCAATGAAAGTCACTTTGTTCTTTGAGTTTCTCCATGCAGATACAATTGAAGTAACTAACGTTTTTCAAGGCTGTGTGGCAAGTTCACAAACTCATTCAGAACTGAGTGATTTTGCAAAGAATAGTCCTCAGGTGTCTTCAGGAATTTTAAAAATAACTTGCTTTCCTAGAGTCACGGGTGAAGTGAAGCAGAACTCGACAAACACAGTGGTGTGCAGGGTGCAAGGGGAGTGGAACAGTGTGCTGGAGTTCACCTACAGCAACGGGGAGACCAAGTATGTGGACTTGACAAAGCTGTCTGTGACAAGAAAACGAGTTCGGCCCCTTGAGAAGCAAGGACCTTTTGAATCCAGGTAGAGTATCTGCTTATCATTGTCTGACCCTTCTTTGCTCCAAGCTGTCTGGTGGGTGCCTTTGGAAACCTGCAAATGTAGATATTATTTGTGGGTAATGGTTAGCAGCAATGACCTCTGGTTTTTGTTTTTTAAAAATATAATAATCAAACCCAAGCACATAATAAAAAGTGCAAAAACCAAGTGCAGGCACGTGGTTGTTTATCTTGTCTCTTTTTTATTTATGGACAGAGTCATCTTAAGTGTTCCTAAAGTGCCTGCTAGAACAGAGCCTCCTCAGTTGTTTTTATTTTAACCATCAGCAACGCAGCAGGGCAGCTCCCAACAAGGGAGGTCCTCACAAGAAACTGCTTGTTGAGTAACACTCCCATAGCAGCTCCAGAGGGTGTACAAACAGATGTCAGATTGGCACATCCAGAACTTCTGAGCCCTTCCTACCTGCTTCTAATTGCTGATGTAGCTCTGCAACTCGGCTGTGTCCTTCCACCTGTGCTGCACCACTGTGCTTCCACCTGGGTTGGCTTGTCACCCCTAAGGGCAGGGAGTGCTCCTGTTCTGAAAAGACTGCATATGGTGATCCTGGAAGTTCCGGGCTTTGAAAACTGAAGTTAACAGTTTGTTTTGTAGGAGGCTGTGGCAGCATGTAACGGAGTCTCTGCGGGATGGAGACATCGATAAGGCTACGGAGCACAAGCGAGCCCTCGAAGAACGACAGAGGAATGAAGAGAGGCTTCGTGCTGAAACAGAAACACCTTGGTGTACTAAATACTTTCTTAAAGAAGTAAGTTCCCAAGCAGTTAGCTGTTGATGAAGGCAGAGCTGCAATGAAAGCAGGTGCATGTAAGGGTCCATGTCCTTTCAGAACAGTGCATTTGGCCTTAGATCTTACAGTTTACCTCCAGAGGAGTAAGGTGACATAAGCTTGCTCAGACCTTTAAACATGTGACTTTACCTTTCACTTCTCAAACACTTTGCTTTGGCAATTTCCTTGCAACAAATTGTGTTTTGTCCTGTTTTGTGGTTCATTTTACAAAGCGCTTTCTTGCAGTACATAGAAAACAGCTTTATGTGTACACGTGTGAGTAGACTGTAACAGTAAATACCCAAAGAAAATAATCAGCAGTACTCATGTTGCTTATCTTGTGTGCATATGAACCTCAGATATGACTGTTAGCAAGAAGGAACATGGGTTAATCCTCAGCTTAGAGCTTCTTGTGTTCTTGTGTGGTTTGTTTTGGATGGAGTTTATTTGTTCAGGGCCTTAACCTGTATTTCAATAATGGTAGTAATAATGATCACAATACAGTAAGACTTTTAACAAGGTGAACTGAAGGCTGCTCAGGAAACCTGGAGGAAACTGTGAAATAGTCTTTCTTTGGGACCCAAGTAATGAGACCCTGCTTGTCAGAGAGCTTTGCTGAGCCCTGTGCAATAGGGGAGGACTCAATGGAAATTTGTGCTGCAGTAGTTTAGATGCTTCTTTTAGTAAAAGTGTTATCTGTGAAACTGCAGTGATGTCACTCCCCCTTCTTCTTTTTGCCATGTATGTGGTCTAACAAGTGTTTAAAACAGGCTAGAATTCTTTATTGGTTATCTTTCTGGTTTTGTTTTTTCAAGTTCAGGACTATCTGTTAGCTCCAGTAAAACTTTTTGTTCTCTAAAAATACGTTAGCCTGACTAGCTCAGATTTAGATATTTGTATTTTAATATCTAGTTTTAGAAGAGGTGAAACTGTTGCTGATCTGAGAGACAGATCTACTCACAAAACAGTTAAATGTAATCCTGAGCTCCTTCATTTCTGGGGCAGCAGTTGGGCTGCGTTAGAGCTGATTATCTTGGATGGCTGCCTCTCTGCTGGCTTCTTGGTTGGCTTTTTAAAGTAAGCTGGATCAGGGAGCTGAGGAAAGTGGCTTTCCACCTGGGTTAATTACAAGCACAGTCGATTCCCAGAGCACGTTGTGGCTAGCACAAGTCTGTGTGTGTTCTGAAGTTGTCTCAGAGGCTGCAGCATCGACCTCTGTGTCTTAATCTGTGGGAATTAAACGTATAGAATCATAGAATGGTTAGAGTTAGAAGGGACCTTAAAGATCATCAAGTTCCAACCCCCCTGCCCTGGGCAGGGACACCTCTCCCTAGAGCAGGTTGCTCAAAGCCCCGTCCAGCCTGGCCTTGAACACTTCCAGGGATGGGGCATCCACAGTTTCTCTGGGCAACCTGTTCCAGTGCCTCACCACCCTCACAGTAAAGAAGTTCTTCCTAATATCTAATCTAAATCTCCCCTCTTCCAATTTAAAACCATTACCCCTCGTCCTGTCACTAGACTTCCTGACAAAGAGTCCCTCCCCAGCTCTCCTGTAGCTCCCTTCAGATACTGGAAGGCTGCTATCAGGTCTCCCCGGAGCCTTGTCTTCTCCAGGCTGAACAGTCCCAGCTCTCTCAGCCTGTCCTCCTAGGAGAGGTGCTCCAGCCCTCTAATCATCTTGGTGATTATAAGTATAAGTCCCTCCTGGTTTTCACAGCTATTGGTCTTACAGTTGTGTGAGGGGAATTCTCCTGGGTCATTGTCTTTATTATAACCGTATTTTCTCTTACAATTGCAGGGAGATGGCTGGGTTTACCATAAACCCCTCTGGAAAACAGTCTCTGCTGTGCAAACTCAGCAAACGGACACTAACTAAAAAAGCTGCTTTGAGATGAGTTTTCTGGTTTTCCTCTCCTTTTCCCCTGTCTCTCAAAACACAGTAATCACATCGAGTGTCCCCTTTTTATGTAATTGTGAAAGTTTAAACAAGCATAAAGAGATAAGTATACTAGGG
This sequence comes from Thinocorus orbignyianus, assembly GCA_013400375.1. NCBI lineage: Eukaryota > Metazoa > Chordata > Aves > Ciconiiformes > Thinocoridae > Thinocorus > Thinocorus orbignyianus. The sequence goes on along the minus strand of VXBW01005459.1, from coordinate 287,326 downwards.
CACTTTAAAGCTATTAAAAAGAAAAAATTGTAGAGACAAACTTGCCAGGTACATTCAACCAACTTGCTTTTTTGTACGATCCAAGAGATTTTATCTGAATTGTGTAAGATTCTTCTAAGTAGATCTGATTGCAAAAGCTGCCTATGAGGAGAAGGAACTGTTGGATTCTTGGAGTGACATGGGAACTTTTTTCAGAGTCTGCATCAAGCTCTTTAATAACTGCAACCTGCTCAGTACCCGTGTAGACAACAGCAACAAGAAATTGCTGCTTTTATGCCCAGTGATTGACCTTTCTGGCGAAAACTGGAGGGATGTTTGGAAGATGTGCCTGAAATCAGTGTTAAGAAACAACTGGATCGTGATGACTTCTTTTTTCTTCAGAGAGAACACGTGCATGCGTCGGAGGAGTATGGGATATATGTAAAGACTACCTTTCTTTTTTATGGATTTATAAAAGCAATTAGAATTGTAACCATGGAGAAATTTTTCCTCTGAAAAGTTTTAATATACTTGAAATAATTGACTTGAATTGGAAAAGTAATTTGAACACTTTTCAACTCCTAATTTTATTAAATCTCTTTGAGTGACTTTGATTTTTCTCGGTGTATAACGGAATGAGGTTTGACCTTTTCTTCCTTCCTCCACCTTCCCTTCCCAAGGACTAAGGCTTTCAAAATGAACAGAAAATGTACAATTTTGTATTTAAATTTCTCTGCCCATCTAATCATCTAAGAGGGGGAAGTATCAGTGTTACAAACTGTCCTTTGGATTGTTTTGGTTTTTTCCCCTGTGGTGTTATTCAGAACAAAGCGGTGAAGTGTGACCTGTGAATACATCGACTGTAGGTCCTGGTTTTTCATCTTACCATAAAAAACCCAAAAAGCTGATTATGCTGAGGACTGGGTATTGATTTGAAACACAATCAGATATCAGGAAACTGTATTCAGGTACAAACATCCTTTGTTGTTGGTTTGTTGTTTTTTTTTATATAACTATTTTATTGAAGTCTAAGAATTGCTGGCAATTAAGAATAGTACTTATTATGGCTTTTGTTATTGTTGTAACTACAAGCTACCTTAATTTTTCCAACAGTGGTGCCTTACTCTGTTTTTTCTTCTGATGTAGTCTTCCAGTCAGTGTATATAACATTATCTGCCACTTCCCAGCCATGGCAATGGCTCCACCTGATCCAGCTTTATGAGAACTCACAACCGTGTGATCCGGTAAGACGTTTTCCATGGAGAAGATACAAGTGTAAGAATGCATCAGAAGGTTTAAATAACCATCTTAACTTGCAACACAACTGTAAATCATGCAAAAAGAAAAGAGTTTGGTTTATGCACAACTATTTTGATCCTCTTGTACACTTTTTTTTTTTTGCTGTGAAATGCACTGAGATCTCAATGCGAGTCCTAGTCCGTTTGTGAGAAGTGGGGGTTGGGATAGTAAACCTACAAAATGACATGTCTGCTCTGTGTGGTTTCCTAAACATCAGGTAACCAGGAAGACTAGGTTGTTGTTACCTTCTATACTGGAGATCCGTCCGTCTGGGCTTTCCTTGGCCCTTAAAGCGGGATATTTTGGCACTGTGCACTTGAGTAGTAACGATATTCTCCAGCAGAAGAATGTTTCAGGCCCTGCTGTGTTGTTTGTGATATTCTATACAACCATCCTGTTGTGTTAATTTTGGACATCCATTGAGCATTTTCATGTTTAACCAGGAATAAAAATAAAAATGAAAACGGTGGGATTAGTTCCTCCTTGTTTCTGGGTCTGTGGCGCATTTGGGGAGTGCTCCTTGGCCAATTCCAGGATTGGGGATAGGAATTATGGTGGCAGCCTGTGAAATTCCATGGTTCATTGGTACCTGCACCGAACTGGGGGTGGTAGAGGGACAGCAACTAAACTGACAACACTCTGTGTGTTTCATAGTTGTTTTATGTGTTTCATGTGGCAGATTAGCTTTAAACAAGCAGCGAGGGCTGTGGTGCGAGGTCCAGCTTTCAATATTGCTGCCATCAGAGCAGAGAACAAACCCTTGCTGGCTGAGCGTGCTCCAGGGATCAACTTGTGCTTATTGAAATACAGACCTATAACTCAGTCACCGAGCTCTGCTTAAAATTTTGATTGGGGAATTTGTCAAGGTGACGGCTGTAAAACAAACTGAAAAGCTCCCGAGTTGACCATAAACCCATTTGTGTTCCTTATATAATATCACTAGGCTGGTTATTTCTCTTCTACCCTCCTTTGCTGTGCTTGTGGTTTCACACTGGAAGAGCTGTTACTAATTTTGTTGTGTAAAAATAGACCCGACACTGGAGAAGGAGTCTTTTAAAATATATGAAACGATTTCTTTTAACATGGGGGTGCTGCTAGAAAGAAAAAAAAGTAAGTAAAGTTTTCCTTTGCTCAGATGATCATGAGAACCGGAATGGCTTCATGATGCAGATTTAGTTATGATGAGAGTTCCCAGTTACTTCTAGAAATAAAGGACACAGTAGAAAACAATAAATTCTAGGCATTGAATTTCCACCTTAAATCTTAAGACTATGTGATTCTTCTGAGAGTTGCAAGCACCCTATGGACTAATGTGTGTATTTTTAACTCTGACCAGATTTGATTCTCTTGTGTAACTGCTGTTGTTTCCATCTTATACCTTCTGGAGTGAAGGGAAGGGCATCGCTGCTGCTTCCAGTGTACATGGATATTGGCTGGAACCACAGCGTGTTCAGTGGGGAGCGTGGCAAAATGTAGGATTTCATCTGCCTTCCCTTCTGTCTTTCTGGTTTGACTGGGCTCTACTGAAGTGAAGAGCAAAATTCTTATTGATCTCAGTGGTTTTAGGCTCCCCGAGTTAGAAACAGGTCCTGAAGGTTAAGGAAGTGGCTCTCTTCAGAGGCAGCGTGTGCCCTGCTGCTCCTTGAAAACAGAGACCCCTGTTTAGAACAGAGTCACTCCTATTTCACACAGGAGATCAAGCCTGTAGTTCTGAAAGCTTGATTCTGGACTTGGTTTATGTGGTGGGGTGGGAGGAAAATGGCATGTTCTTGGCATGTTCAAGATTTTAGGCACAGAGGGGAACAGCTTGAGAAGTTTTTTCAGTATATTTACAGTATAAACTCTCAACCCTGGGATTAAGTCTCTGTCTTTCCAGGAGAACTTGGATTTCAGCTTTTGGAATCGGAGATGATCTTCGCTGACTAGTTTGCACGGGCTCATCCCCTTCTTTCCCAGTCACCTGTGGAAGAACAGGCCAGGGTGTCTTTTAAAGCCTCTTGAACTTAACTTGGAAGAACAAATAAACTTATTGATCTGTATTACATCAAAACCACTTGGTGCAAAACTAGGTAGGGGAAATTCTGCCCAGAATATTATGAGAAGGAAAGATTGGACGAGCCTGAGGGGAGTTTGGTGGGTTCCCATAGCTCCTTATCTCCATGCCAGAAAAGCTGCCCTGGGCTCTCTGTTCATCTCGTGTGCACATAGAGTAGAGCCAGTGGTTAATCTATTAAGGAAGTGAGGCTGAAGTCAGGGTGGGTGGAAAGAGTGTGTTTCTGGTGATCTGGGGAGGATATGCTTCAGGAGAAGGGGGTTGGCTTAAAAAAATTCTTAAGGTGACAGGAGGGAAGAGCCAGGTGGGGGCTTGGTGACGATGAAAGGTATGGTCACAGTTGCGGGTGGAGACTCGCACTTGGTAGCCAAAGTTATTTTTATTATTTAGATTTTATGTGACTTTATTCATCCCCCTTCTGTCCTTCTTCAAAGGAATTGGAGACAGTTTTTTTTCCTTTGGCTTTAATAGGGGAGCTGTGGAAGCAGTTCAAAGAGGTAGAAACAACAGCGAGAGAAGAACAGGGTTTTGTACGGGCTGGTGCTGTCACAGCCATGTGTTTTAGAAAACCAAACCAGCCCTGCAGATCTGCTTCCCTGCTCCTCCTTGGGGAGCCTTGGCCTCAGAAAGCTTGTGGCTGTTGTATGGTTTTCTCCCTTCCTTCTCCTGTAGGGCTGACCCATGCAGCCGTGAGCTGGCAGGGAAAGTTTTCCTCTCCAATGCCATCCTGAAAGGGACACTTCTGTGTAGGTGAGTGTCAGGTGTGGGCTTGCAGAGCTTCTTGGCAGCAGCCAAGGCTTTTACTACCTTTCCCTCCCACAGGTTGGAGGGATTAAGATTTGCAGAATGCCAAGGTTCAGAGCAAGGTATGACTTCACCTTATTTGCCTTCCTGCTCTCTGGGTACCCTGGCTTGGGGTGGTGGTTGTGGGAGTAAAGGTCCCGGTTCTGTCTGATCATGTTTCTTCACATTGAGCCACACAGCAAAGCGAGTGTGAAAGAGTTGCTGCTGGAGAGGGAACAGCAAAGGGCTGCGGAGATGGTTGGGGGAGTAGAACATCTCTCTGATGAGGAAAGGCTGAGGGAGTTGGGCCCTTTTAGTCTGGAGAAGACTGAGGGGGGGATGTGATTAACACCTATAAATACCAGGAGGAAGGGGCCAGTCTTTTTTCAGTGGTGCCCAGTGAGAGGACAAGAGGAAATGGGCACACACTTGAACATAAGAAGCTCCATCTAAACGTGAGGGGGAACTTCTCTGTGAGGGCAGCAAAGCCCTGGAACAGGCTGCCCAGAGAGGTGGTGGAGTCTCCATCTCTGGAAATATTAAAAACCCGCCTGGACATGTTCCCTGTGGAACCTGCTGTAGGTGGACCTGCTATGGTGGGGCGATTGGACTAGATGATCTCCAGAGGTCACTTCCAACCCAAAATTATTCTGGGATTCTTTAATCAGTCAACAGATGGCGTAACTGTGGCCCAAGTCTGTTGGCTGGAGGTGGCTGGAAGCTGGACTGGTACGGGAATGAGTTGTCTGGATGCCCTCCATCTGGGAGATTTTGAGTGAAACAGCAGTGGCTGCACCAGTGACTGTTTTCATTCCATTGAAGAAACTTCATGCAGCCACCTGAACTATCAGTGCACCCAGAAGTTCCCCAGTGAAAAAAAGGTATGTTGGAATTTCAGCAAATCAGGCTTTTGCAAACTGGATTATCAGGTATCTTTTCAGTGTATTAAGGACTGGCTGATCAGTGAACAATTTCCTTGGGTGCCAGCGTTTCTGCTACTGAGGGTGTGATACATCTCAATTTTTAACTTATTTTTCCCTGCTGCTACAACAAAACTTTTTTTTTTTTGTGTGTGTGTGTAGGCCATTAAAGAAGGAAAATCAAAAATTGTTTTGATCTCTATGGAATAAGCAGTTAGAAACCTGTGATGATGGTGTGGAAGGACATCAAAAATAGGCATGAAATTCAGGTTCTCATTAATAGAAGATTAAACATTATTCTTATTTTAAAAAATAATAGAAGGAATGCTTTGCATCATTTAAAGTAAGTACAAAATCAGTTCATATATAATGTTGCACTTTAACCAAAGTATTGATTCCGCAGTCCGCTGCGTCTGTGGGAGGAAACAGATCTTATAAATAAGTTATGTGCTAGATCTTGGTTCCATTTGGAAAAACGAAGCAGGGATTTATCTTTTTTTTTTTTTTTTTTTTTTTTTTTTTTTAATTTTCCCTCATGAGCTAAAATGCTTCTCTGCTTCTCATCTTCCCATCTCCTGCCACGAGGCTTTCTGCAGGCTGTGTCACTGTGGGTTTCTGCTCCCGTCCCCAGTGTCCTGGTGCTCCCCGCCTGGAGAAGCGGTTTTGGTGGCCTCGCTGTCCGTGTTGTTGTTGAGGATGTCCTCGCAGCCCATCTGCGCCATCAGGTTGAAGCGCTCGGCCACGCAGTGGGCGGTGAGACGGGCCTCGGGGTCGTGGTCCCAGCACTCCGTGATGGTGTCGCACAGAAAGCGCATGCCCTGGTGAGTCAGAAGAATTGAAATTAGGTTTTGAAAACAAGGGGGAAAGGGAGCTAAAAGCTGGCCTAAAGCATTCGTGGTGTTCTACCGTGTTCCTTACAGCTTACTGTGGAAACGCAAAGGAGGAGCCTTTGGTTGGTTGTGGCAAGTGCCGGCACTTGCACCGTCGTGATGCTGCTGGTGGTTGAGCAGCAACCTTGGCTCACCCGAGGTGCCACCCCATTTCCCACACTCTCTGGAAACTGCTATGAGTTGACTGTTCAGCCTGGAGAAGAGAAGGCTCCGGGGAGACCTTAGAGCAGCCTNGTGGGAGGTGTCCCTGCCCTTGGCAGGGGCGTTGGAACTTGATGATCTTTAAGGTCCCTTCCAGCTCTAACCATTCTATGATTCTATGACTGTGGGACTTAAATAGGAGCTTGAGAGAATTTGGGGTTGCCCCATCTCCTGTCTCAGCCCTGCCCATTCCCATGGGAGCATCCTAACATTGGGAGTGGCAGGAGGTGGTGACCCACAGGCTGGCAGCCAAGCCCAGGTCTCTGGGTTCCAAGCCTGTGCCCTGGCTGCTGCACCTGGATGGTGGCAGGGTGGTTCAGAGGCAGGTTTGGAATTAAACTTATAGACTCATAGAATGGTTAGAGTTGGAAGGGACCTTAAAGATCATCAAGTTCCAACGCCCCTGCCAAGGGCAGGGACACCTCCCACCAGAGCAGGTTGCTCAAAACCTCATCCAGCCTGGCCTTGAACACTTCAGGAGTGGGGCAGTGTGACTTAAATGTGACTCTGCGTTCTAGCAGAACTTTGTTTTCTGGCCACAGAGCAGTGTCTTGATTTAGGTGGGATCAGGTGCTTCTCAGTGTGCTCAGTTCCTCCCAGTTCCAATGGTTATGCCTCCTAGTCACAGAATTACTTCCCCCCCCCGCCCCCAGCTGCTTCATGTTCTGAAGAAAGTCCCAAAATTTTGGGCTTAGAAACAAACGGGCAGCATTTAGCTGATATTTCTTCTTAAACTAGCAACGCTGCTAGCACCAGGAGCTGTGCTGAACCTTCCTTTGCCTAACTCCTACCATGGGCTGCTGCTTTCCTCATCGCCGACCCAGGTTGCAGCACAGTGGAAAAATCGTTATTCTAAATAAAGCTTCGTGTCTTTCAGTGGGTTTTGTGCATTTCTTAATTTGCCATTAAGAGAACACAAAAGTCTCATATGGAGCAACACAAGAGGAAGATGCAGGTCCTACAGAGAGGTCCTGTTGGTGTCATCTGCCCATTTGCTCCTTTCTCTGAACTCGCTGCTCGTCGCTGAGGTTCCTTGAACTAAATCTTCCGTAATGGACGCAGAGAGAACGGGGCTGTGCAGTGAAACTGGCAGATGGTGCATTTCACAACCTCTTACGTCACTCATTTATTAGCTTAGTTGAAGGGATTTGAGGGTAATTGATTAACATGCAGAAATGAGCTAGCTTAGCTGAAGCCTTTAAAATAAGCCTTTTCTCAAACAGAAAGTGGCAGTGTCGTGTGGCTCAGCTGTTAGATTTTTCTGTGCCTAATTTTGCCCTGAAATCCTGACATTCGTTTGCAGTTTGCTTTTTAAATAGCGACGATGCTCTTTTGAACGCTGCAATTGGAACGTCTTGCTACAAAATGGACTTGGTTTGGGTTTTCTATCTGATATCTCAGATTTCCAAAGGATGCTGAGTTTTACAAGTGTATTTTTAGTGGCAATATTGACTTAAGCTCCCACTGCTCCTTCCCGTTCTGCACCAGCCCTTTGGTTGTGCCAGTACAACCGTCTGTTCAGCTGCTCCAGGAACCAGATCCAGGAATTTATCTGCCCTAAATAACCACCTAAAAAAACCCACCAAACCCACAACGTGGTGGCGTGCGAAGTGCGGTGGAAGCAAAGTTTTTGTAAGTTACCTGGGGAAACTTCGGGGGTAAATTCCTTCAGTGGGCTTTGTTGTTGTGAACAGCAGCCATGGAGCTGCTGATGGGCTCTCCCAGGGAAATTAGTGCTTATATCTGCTGAAAATCTGAAACTGTGGCCAACAATGTGTGCCCTCGCTTGACTGAGAAGGGATCCTGTTGGTTGAAATGTGGAAGTAGCGTTTGGAGCTCAGCATCAAACTTATTCTTGTTGGTGGGACCATCTGTGGGGGCTTCCCATTCAGGTGAGCAATGTGTCACCCTCTCCCTCTCTTGGTGTCACCTGCAGGGAGCCCTTGAGTCTTCTGATGAAAGGCCTGAGTGTTTAGCCTAGAGAAAAAACTGAGAGAGGATCTCATCAGTGCTTATAAAGGGTGGGTGTCAAGAGGATGGGGCCAGACTCTTCTTAGTGGTGCCTGGTGACAGGAGAAGGGGTGGCGGGTGCGAACTGGAACACAGAAAATTCTGTCTGAACATGAGGAAAAACGTCTTTACTTTGAGGGTGACAAAGCACTGGAACAGGCTGCCCAGGGAGGCTGTGGAGTCTCCTTCTCTGGAGATGTTAAAAACCTGCCTGGACATACTGTTGTGGACCTGCTTGGGCAGTGGGGTTGGACTAGCTGACCTCTGAAGGTCTCTTCCAACCCTGACCGTTCTGTAGCTCCGAAGGCAGCCCTTGGCACAATCTGGTGGCTTTCTGCTGCTTCCCAGCAGATGGTGCTGCCCAATGCTGCATCCTGGAGAGACGGGATGCAAAACGCCGGGAAAACCACGTAACGCTGGGCTTGTGTGGAGATGTTGATTAGATCTGCTGAGATTAGTTGGAGGAAAACTTTGAGGAACACGACGTGGCTTTTCTGTTCCTCTTCCCCGGTGAATATCAGGTGGTCTTATAAAAGTTACAACCCTATGAGCCGTTCTGTTTATGTCCTCCACCAACCCAACTACAGCAACGCTATTTCTCGGAGGTGACTGCAGTCAGCCCTTCTTCAGCTCAGCAAACAGCTCAGGTATGGTCAGGCTCCATCAGAGCATGATTTTTCACAACCTCAGCCTCTGTGCGTTCTCCTCATAGTTTCCAAGTTTATCAGGGGCCCTGGGAGGTCGAATGTCTGTGATGAAGGCTCCAAGGCTTTCAAATACACGGCAGCGTTGTTCAGAGCCCCCTGTATTTGCCCTCATCAGGGAGGAAGGCTGGGTGAACTTCAGAAATGGACTTGCCGACTGATAAACTCACCGATGGTCCAGCGTAAACCACAGCTTGATTTGATGCTGTTGGCAGCTTTGGTGGGTCGGGTCGATCCTGAGTCTTTGGACAAATATGGTTTTGAGAAGGAGATGCGCTTGGTGGCGCGGTTGACATGCTGGAGGGAAGGGATGCCATCCAGAGGGACCTGGACAGGCTTGAGAGCTGGGCTAATGCAAATGGCATGAAGTTCAACCAAGCCCAGTGCAGAGTCCTACACCTGGGACGTGGCAATCCCAGGCACAAATACAGGTTGGGCAGAGAATGGCTGGAGAGCAGCCCTGAGGAGAAGGACTTGGGAGCGATGGTGGATGAGAAGCTCAACATGAGCCGGCAGTGCGCGCTGGCAGCCCAGNCCCATACCTGGAAGTGTTTAAGGCCAGGTTGGATGGGGCTTTGAGCAACCTGCTGTAGTGAGAGGTGTCCCTGCCCACGGCAGGGGGGTGGAACTTGATGATCTTTAAGGTCACTTCCAACTCTAACCATTTTATGATTCTATGATTCTAACACACAGCCTACTGAGATTGTGGAATTATATCTCTATTTCTGAAAAGCCTGGCTTTATGCCCCATCCAGGCTGAGTGGAAGCAGGAGCGGTGTGTTTTATGGGTGGATTCTGCAAAATGACTGGTCCTGGGGGAGAGAGGACCACGTCAGGGCTAGGAGGTAGCTGTTTCTGGAACTGGGTGGTCTGGGTGTACTCGGGGGATGGTTTGAACAGAGCACATCTCATCACCGATGAAGTATTTTTATTCTAGAGTGCTGGGTTATGCTTGTGGTGCTGTCAGGTCCTCTGAGCTGGTGAAAGACTCCCCCTCGACAAGACCTGAGCCCAGCAGGTTCCCTGCTTTCAGCTTCATGCCTGTTTCCTGATTGTTTTACTCCAGGGAGATGCTTTCCTTGCAGAAGCTCTTCTCGCGTGTGAAGACCTGACCTCTCATGTGGGAGGTAATTTTGGGCTTGAAACCTCTGTAATTGCTGGATGCACCTTTTGTCCCTGTCCCTGTTGTGACTTGGCTGCGTGTGAGGGACTGCATGTTTCCTGAGCTTGAGGTTTCTGGATGTGGGTGGTTGTGGGAGAAAGGGGATAGACTCAAATAATTTAGTGTTTTGTGAGAATAGCTTGCACTAAAATGCTCTGTTTTGCTGTTGTCTTCAAGATAACTGGATACCATCGCTTAGTGTTCGTAATGCTTCCTGATCAGGGCGATTTATTAATGTTTAAATTTTGTTGTACCCCTGGCTGATGGCTTTTAATCACCAGAGAGTCAGACCTTGTGGGGCTTACGTGGCCTCAGCCAGCCAAGAAGGAGCTGTAAGCAGGGTCTAAGAGTTCTGCCTGCCTTCTGAAGTGGGACCATGTGGGTTGCTCTTTCCCAAACCAGCTCCCCCCAGTTTACCTGATGTACCAGCCAGCTGCTGGGGATCTCGGGGCGTCCTCGTCCATGCAGCACGATGTCCCTCATGGTGTCCACGCAGGGCTGCTCCTGGACTTTTGACCCAAAAGGCAGCTCGTAATTCTTCACCTCTGCAAGGAAGAAGCAACAGCGGTGTTTGCAGGACGTTCTTCATGCATTCACAGCTTTGCTTTGGCATGGTCCGCTGGAGGAGAGTAAATTTTTTTTTTTAACAGTCTGCAAAAGTAAGCAGATCTGGAAACAATTTAGAATTTGAACACAGAAACATAGTGCTGGGTTTCATACAGAGGTTTTGTTTCAGAGGTAAGACCAAGGAACCATCTGACCACCTTCCTGAACCCAAGAGATGCACCACAGAGGACTTGGTCTGTCTTTGGGTGAGACATATTTTGAACAGGTAAAATGTGTTGCACTGGTGAAAGATGGGAGAAGCAACTATGGTACCAACATCCAGATCCCTGCTGTGGGCATGGGCTGGCTTAGAGGAGAAATGGGCCTTCCAGAAGAGCAACCTTGTGTGGTGGGAAGTCAAGGAGAAACTCCCTATTGGAGAGGTGAGAGGCTTCCATGAGTTCTGCCAGCTTCTGCTCGGATGCAAATGCAGGTGAGATACGAGTGGGGAGGGATGGTTTGAGGATACTGGCTCAGAAGCAAAGGATGTACGTGTCATCTGAGCCAGGCAAGGTGCTCCCACCGCTAAGCAGGAGGCACATGGGGGGTGGCTGGGGCAGCTTTCTTGCTGAGGGTTGGAGCTTCTTGCAGCTCCAGGGGCTTGTATTGCAAGTAGGTGGGACAGGGAAGGAACCAGAGAGAGCTAAAAAGGGAGGAGAGGGGATCAGGGAGAAGGGCAGGCCAGGGCTAACAGTCGGGACATTAATTAAATGTTTTGCTACACGCAATTACAGATGCTGGGATGTGGCTCTGGGAAGCGAGGTGGGCCGTGGCCCTGTTGAAGGCTGGAGTTTGCGAGTCCCCATTGCGACATAAACCTTTTGCTGTTGTCTGAAAAGAAAAAAAACCCCAAAACGGCGCTTGCGGCCAGGGAGAGGGAGGCAGCTTTGGCTCTTCCTGCTTGGTTTGCTTTGCATCCCCAACGCTGACTCGGATGTGACTTGGTCAGCTCTGAGTGGGGGCTGGACCAGATGACCCCCTAGGGTCCCATCCTGCTCCTTGGCTATTGAACTGGCCTCCTTGAGCCATGGTACACAGGGCAGGATCTGCTGCTGGTTCTTAGCAGCCCTGCAGAGAGCCGAGCTACCCCAAATCGGGTCCTATGCCACCACCAGGGACGTGAGGGTGAGCCACATCCCTCTATGCACAGGAAAGGAGCAAAACGGCATGTGGCAACCCCATGCAATGCTCCTACCTCCTACCACTTCACATCTGGAGGCCATTTCCCACAAAACGAGGGCCATGGAGTAGACATCCATCTGCTTGAAAGACTCCAGGTCTTCCAGGTTCACCCTGGACTCCAGGACCTCTGGGGCCATGTACCTGGCGGTGCCCACCTGCCCACAAAGAGGAGAGAGGCATTAGTAAGGGTGGGTGAGGACCTCAGCATGGTCCTTCTCCCTGGCAAAGGGTCCCCTCCAGAGAGATCCAGTGGGTCATACTTGCCTGCCCGCTGTTGGCAAAGTCGTCCACCGTCAGGGAAGGGTCAAGGCGTATGGCGATGCCGAAGTCGCAGAGCACACACTCCTGTTCGTTCTTCACCAGGACGTTGGTGCTCTTGATGTCCCGGTGGGCAATGGGGATTTTGGGCCTGCCGCAGGCAGTGTAGTCGCTGTGGAGGTGGGCCACCCCGCTCACCAGGGAGCCTGCCATCTTCTGCAGGTCCATCCAGCTCAGGATATGGCGGGAAAGGTAGTCCTTGAGGTTGCCCCGGCTGTGGTAGGCGGTGATGAGCCAGTACTCCCGGCGTGGCCCTGCACCCCGGTCCTCAGCGGTGAGGAACCGCAGGACGCTGTCGTGCTTCAGGCTGGCGTCAGTGAAGATCTGGCTCTCGTTCTTCCAGGAGGAATACTCCTCACAGGGGAAGATCTTGACGGCCACCGTCTCGTACTGCCCTGAGCGGCTGTGGCTCAGCTTGGCCCTCCACACCTCTGCGAACTGCCCTTTGCCCACCATCTCGTCCAGCTCAATGGGGAGCAGCTCGGTGGGGCGGCTGGTGGGGCTGGCACTTGTTGAGCTGTCGTCCATCAGCACCGACAACTTCTCCTCCTGCTCAGCCGACCTCCCTGGCTCTGGCAGGGCTGGGGGCTGCCCCACTTTCCCGCCCCATGCCTTGGCTCTCTTGCGCCGCTTCTGCGTGCGGCAGAGGTAGAAGGTCACTGTGATCATCACTGCCACCAGCAGCGGGGGCAGAAGGCTGATGGCCGCCACCGGGATCACCTCTTTGCTCTGCAGCATGGAGTAGCCTGCGGGGAGGAAAGCAAAGGTGAGGGCGCTGCCACCACGGGTCTGCAACAGCTCATCCTCTCGAGGAGAACAACATGAAGCCATTAATGAAGCCCAACCCCTTGCAGGGCCACAAGGCAGGCTGTGCACCAGCCCTGTTCCAGCAGAGAACCCAGATGTTGGCAGGTGTGAAGGGAGCTGCTCTGGTCGGGTCTCAAATTTAGCTGCATTTACCAAGTAAGGGTTCAGGGCCGGGTGGTGTGGCAGGGAGGACCTAGCTGCTGCCACCAAAATGGCTTGGCTGCCCTTTCGGCAGCTCCCAAGAGCCACTTGTGCCCAGCAAGGGGAGCCGGGGTAGAAATAAGAAGGTGTCATGGTTTCGGTCAAATTTACCAAAACCAGATTGAAAGATGACCCTTCCTCCTCCTAAAAAGAAAGGTGAGGAAGACATAAGGAGATTTACGAGTTTAGAATGAAGGATTGATGCTAAAATTAAAGTAAGAAGAAAATAATGAAATAGATACAGTATATACAAAACTGTATCAAGCTCCTAGGATGACAGTCATGTCACCAGCATTGGGAAAAGTCCCAGACTGGACTCAGTGATTGANGGAATTGTAATACAGAAAATTGGTTTGTTTTGCCTCAAACCATGAGGGAGGGATAAAAGCAGAGGTGAGGCTTGAACGGAGCAAATTTGAGGCTGGGGCTTTGCTGGACCCCTGCGGAGCTGGGAGAGCCGGGAGGGATGTGGGCAGGGGGCAGGACTGCGCAGCCTGGGGGAACACCGGGATGCTTCGCACATTAATTAGTGTCAAGGAACATGGTTTCAGCGCAGTGTGCCAGTGTTGGCATCTCCTTCCTCGGGCTGCCTTACAGCGCTGACCCCCGCCAACCCATCAGGCATGGCTGTTTTTGTTTTATTTCTTTTAAACTCCTGTCAGCCTTCAGATCATCGCCGGGGGGGAGCACACACAAAGCCCTAACCCTCACACAACCATATAATTGTCTGATCCTTTGATGTTCACGATTCCTGGAATAAACATGCTGACTTCAGTAGAGATATTCAAGTAAAATCTTACTCAGAGGTTTTTCTGCCAAGTATAATAACCCAGGGGAAGAGGGATAAGAATCATTCCATAAGCAAAACTCTCTCTGCTTGACCTCAGTGTGTGCAGATCATAATTCAGGTTCTGGAAAAACAGAGCGTTTAGCTATTTTCCTTGGCAAATTTCAAAAAAATGTGCTGCAGCTAATTTCTGTGAGGCTGTGAAAGCGTTTCTAAAATAGGCATCAGGTTCAAACCACAAGATCAACCTAAACTGATATAAATCAATAACTAACTCAGGAATATGTTTATTTTGGAAAGCGCCAGGCCTGGATATCACCTACTGCTTTAATGGATTTACCCGATGCTTAAAGATCCCATCTCTGAAACTCTGAAGAAAGAGAAGATATTTTTAAGGGAGCTGCACGCACAAGACCTGAAAAGGGGAAGTTAGCACAACTCCAGCAAACTCCTTCATGAGGATGTCCCTTCCCAATGCAAGCTCTTGGATATGGTGGGGCTGAAGAACAGCTTAGACCCCTTCCATGGAGACCAGTTGTGGCTGATCTGGTGGTAACTGGGGGTCTGTAAACCCATGTCTCGTTGAAGCATCGTTGTGTGGGGCTTTCTGTCCCTGCCGGGGGGAGGTGGACCTCCAGGGCCAGGCCCAGCTGGCACCAAGGTGGAGAGGACTTGCCGTGCTCAATGCTACCCAGTGTCTGTCCCGGGTGTCTGCTGGGCTAATGCTTGTATGGCTTTAGGAATTTATAGTGCTGTGTGTTTTTTAGGGTCATCTCTCAACTCTGATGGCATTCCCTGTGGCCACAGTGGTAGGGCAATGCCACCCACCAGCCTGGACCTGTCTTCTCAGGACTTAAGAAATCAAGACATGGGGAAAAAAATCTGCTTGCTTCAGCTGCTGGAGAAACACTCATCTCTATTAGGTATTTCTCTGCTCACTGTTTATCTGTACCATTGAAGATGATCGTAAGTTAATGTTTTAAATGCAGATGATCCTTTAAAGGAGAAGGAAACGATGGGATCTCTGAGTCTGGGGCTTCCCGAGTGGTCCCACAAGCCAAATTGAAGAGGAGAGAATTGTTTAAGGCCCGAGCTACTCTCACTCTGAGTTTCTGCACTTGAGGAGCTGGCTGACAGGAGGAGGCTGTTTGTGGAAGCCTTCGGTGGGGGTGGCATTTCCAATGAGCCAGTTGCCATTTTTGTGTGAAATTGCATATCCCAGTGCCGGCTTTGGGATTTGACTATCTGTCCCTAGAAGTGCGTGTACCTGTTATGTTTGGCTCGGGAAGCAGCAAAGAACTGCCAAATCTAGCATCATTTGCCTTCATTAAAAGTGGCTTGTTTGTTCTGAGAATTTGCATTTTATGTGATTTCATATTTTTTTTTCCACTTTTCTTTGCGTTGCGGGAGAAGCTGTGCCTCCCACTTTGGGTTATGCTTAAGCTCATTTTCAGCATCTCATTGCTCTGTAATTACAGAAAATCAGAAGGGTTTTGCTTTGCTTTTGTTATGGGTCAGATTCTCGACGGGCACTTGGATAAACCTGGGCCATTTGGAATTAGGGAGGTTTGGACAAGCCCCCAAAGGCTTGGGATCTAGCTGGAAGCATTTCCAAAATACACCACGACCCTCCCAAGGTTCAGAAACAAGCTTCCTCTTAGCTTTCCCTCCCGTGGCTTTACAGCTCCTGTTGGACCTCCAGCCATCTGCAGAAGCATCCACAGGCCTGCCAAGCCATACTCATGTCTGAGTACATCACCGGGGTGGCTCTGGCTGTCCCTGCCCAGGGGAAATGCCACTCCAGAAACCCCCAGGAGAGTGACAGGGGAGGCACAGCTGCACGCCGAGCCCTGCACACCAGCACCACCACCACCTTTTTGGGTTGGAGCTGTGCCGTACGCCAGCAGTTCCCGTGGGTGTGCCAGGGCAGGATTTGCTCTGGCACAAATTATTTAAAGCTTTTGGAGCATTGACTCATGCTGGGTTACATCAGCTTCTGGGTTCCCTGGTTGATTTGCTCAGATTCGCTGAAGGGTACAACCTACCCAGAAATATGGTAGATTTTCCATTGCCTGGTGTTTCCAGACCAAGGTTGGAGATATTGCTGGGAGGGATGGCTTAGCCATAGATAAAATACTGGGCTTGGTAATGGAGTGTGAATTTTACCTAGCTTTTGCATAGGGAGGTCAAAGAAGATGCTGAAAGAGCTCCTTCTGGCATTGCATCTCCTACTTTAGAAGATGTGTTCCCCAGGGGTCAACACTGGGGCTTATTCTCTTTAATATCTTTATCAGCAACCTGGATGAGGGGACAGAGTGCACCCAAGTTTGCAGATCACACCAAGTTGGGTGGTAGTGTCAACCTGCTTGAGGGTAGGATGGCTCTACAGAGGGATCTGGATAGGCTGGATTGATGGGCTGAGGCCAATGGGAGGAGGTTCAACAAAGTCAAGTGCTGGGTCTTGCACTTGGGTCACAACAACCCCAGGCATCCCTAGAGGCTTGGTGAAGAGTGCCTGGAGCTGTCTGGCAGAAAAGGACCTGGGGGTGCTGGTTGACAGCTGGCTGAACGTGGGCCAGCAGTGTGCCCAGGTGACCAAGAAGGCCAACAGTGTCCTGGCCTCTGTCATGAACAGTGTGGCCAGCAGAACTAGGGAAGCAATTGTCCCTTTATACTTGGCCCTGCTGAAGCCCCACCTCAAACACCGTGTACAGTTTTGGGCCCCTCGTTATGGGAAAGACATTGAGGTGCTGGAGCAGGTTCAGAGAAGGGCAGCAAAGCTGGTGAGGGGTCTGGAGCAGGACTCTTATGAGGAGTGGCTGAGGGGGCTGAGGCTGTTCAGCCTGGAGAAGAGGAGGCTGAGGGGAGACCTTATCGCTCTCTACAACTACCTGAAAGGAGGGTGTAGAGAGGCGGAGGTTGGTCTCTTCTCCCAAGTCACAGGTGACAGAACAAGAGGAAATGGTCTCAAGTTGCACCAGGGGAGGGTTAGTATGGATACTAGGAAAAATTTCTTCCAGAAAGGGTTATCAAACATTGGAACAGGCTGCCCAGGGAAGTGGTTGAATGGCCATCCCTGGAGGTATTTAAAAGACAGGTAGACGTGGTGCTGGGACACAGTTTAGTGGTGTTTTCGTCTGTGTTAGGTTCATGGTTGGACTTGATGATTTTAAAGGTCCCTTCCAACCTAGGCAATTATAGGATTCTGGTTCTATTGGAAATACAAGTTATTTATCATTATTGCTGGGTGCTTCTCCCCACCACAAATATTAACAAAAGTGCTCACCATTGGTGTGGTTTTCAAAGATGAGCTTGTCGTTGCACTCCTGCTCGTCCACACAACCGCAGATGTAGATGATCCCCTCCTCACTGGGCTGATGGGTCATGATGCAGCGCGAGGTGTTGTAGTTGGGGACCATAAGGTTTTCAATGGGGCGGTGGGGGTTGTGGCAGAGCGTGCTGATCCTGATGCTCTCGTTGTCCTGTCTCCTGAATGTGCCAAGTGAACCGACTAAGCATTAGTCTCACAGCTCAGCCTTTGTGTCACCTGTGTGACATCGTAAACTTGGTTTTAAGATCATTCCATTTAAGCCTTTGTGTCACCTGTGTGACATCGTAAACTTGGTTTTAAGATCATTCCATTTAAGCCATGTAGGAAACGACTTGTTTGCAGTGGCTCTGGTGTAATTCTAATTCTACATGCTTTGGAGGGGCTTTGTTAAAGCCCTATATCTCTCCCAGCTGGTGGAAAGAGGAATGTTTAGCATGTGCCCATAGTAGGATGTCAGCCAGAGACTCTACTTTTTTCGAGTAGATAATTCACCAGTTCATAATCACACCTTGGATCAGGTAGTGCCAACTCTAAGGCTAAGTGCCCTGTGCAGGATTTGAGGGGAAAACCCATCCTTTACCAGTACCAGCTGCTGGGCCAGCTGGTTTTGGGGCTATATGGACCTAAAGAAACCCTCCAAAATGAGGGTCCCACCTCACATGTCACCTCTGCCACAATACAAGTCATAATATCTCTGCCTCAGGAGGGGCTGGAGTCCCTGCAGCTCAAATTTCACCTGTGCAAGATGAAAATGTGAGAGGTGGGAGACATGGTGGCTACCCGCCAGTGACTGTTTGGCCCACGCTTCCCTCCTGCTCCTCTCAGCCCATGTGTGCAGGTAGAACCCGTAAGTGCCGTCTCCTCCCCTGGGCTAATTGCTGGTTGTTGCACCCCATCCTTGCAGGACCATTTGCTCCAGCCACCTGTGGGAGCAGAGCCCTTCAGTCTCTGGTCAGAGCTATTTCTAGAAACAGCTTGACCTTTGGAGCTGCCAAATTATAACGTGAAGGCGATACGTTGCTCATGAACATGGGGCCAAAGCTGCTGCTGTGACTGTGACACCCACGTGGGACAAGTTCAGATGACCCAAATCTGCCTCTGCAAGTGAGCAACAGGCAGTGAGGCTGGCCTGGAGGTGAGACCTGCCTGCAGGGATCTCAGTCTCAAGATGGGTCTTAGGATGACGGGGTGGGAGATGCTGGGAGGAAGCTGTGGTGCTGGTAGGTTATTTGTGATCCCACAGTGGCCTCACCCCACCCAATACATGGTGTGAGGATCAACCCCATCCCACGTCATGGGTTTTCTTTCCTGATTTATGCCCTGGGGGTCTTGCTTTTTCCTGTATGTGTAGGCTGTCAACATGAAACCCCAGTGAGATGCCTCCCCAGGATTTAAGGTGGCTTCTCCATCTGCGTGTAGGGGAATTTGGGACAGGGGGTGGATTTTGTTTGTTTGTTTGGGTTTCTTATTGTTTTTGTGTTTTGCTTTTTATTTTTTCAAGTTCATAATGCAACAATTATGTTGAGGCAAACTCCTACAGAAAGCGGGGCGTACGGCATTCATGTTAATTAGCAGGTTGAGATAAAGCTGAGCGATAAGTGCTTGGCTGGCTTTCACTTTGGCAGCCAAATTAAAAGGGAAAGAAGAGAAAATCACTCTGGGTAGACCCAAAATGGGTGTTTTTTTAGTTTTGCTCATGGGGACCAAAATGCTGGGGGAGGCACTCTTCCAGGCAAATGATGCAATGTATGCTTGGCCTGAAGTGTAAGATAGTGTTTCCCTCACAGGCATCTCCAGGAGAAGCAGAAAAGGACCTTTTCTAGGGGATGGGAAGGAGGTGGATTAAACCCAAAGGGTTAATCCCCAGTTCAGTACCAGGTCAGATGTCCATAAGACAGGTGGAGACCGACCTCGGCTACAGGTGAACCAGGGCTTCACCAGCCTGAGGCAGGAGGAGATCATGAGATTGGAGGTCAGGGCTGCTGGTGTCACCCAGTGGGTTCAGCCTGTAAAGCTAAATTCAGGGAGTTACGGGGATTTAGAGGTCCCACAACAAACTTGCCACGCCATGCGTTGGGCACTTCAATGCTCAATTCATTTAGAAAATAAACTGGTACTAACCATAGGGCAGACCAGATAATTTTTTACTGCAAATTGTAATTTTGATTATGATGGAATCAAAGGGGGAGGAAGAGAAAGTCCTGAATTATTTTAATGGGCAATAATTCAAGCGCAGGGATAAATACATGTGTGTTCCCATGAGCTGCTGCCCCACCAACCCCTTTTTCCACTGCTTCCCCCCTCGCCGAGGGGATTGCCTCTTACCATATGGCCACGCAGATCTCGTAGGGGTCCTCGCAGTAGGAGTTGAGGTTGCAGTTGCTGTAGCAGACCTTCTCCTCGCAGGCTGGAGGTGTGGAGTCACACCACTTGCACAGGTTGGTCTTCAGGCTGCGGCGGGCGCTGGCACAGCAGGCTGCGGGGCAGAGAGGTGGTGGGGGTGAGGAGAAATAACCACCAGCTGTTCTCACAACATGCATAACCCGTGAAGAAGGAGCATGCATTGTCCCTATTTCTCCATGCATTTGTTTATAGCTTTCATTTTGCTCCGTTCCTTGCTGAAATGTGCTATAGATTATGCCAAAGCCTAGAGGAGATGGAGGGATGCTTTCCAGAGCCTGGGAAGCTGCAAAGAACTCTGTTTTTCCTCCTCGTTTCCCCTACTGCTTATCATCAAGGAGGAGTTTACTTCTTCCTCTGCAACCTAGGCTCAAATCAGCATCTCTCCTCATCCTGAGAGCATGCCATATCTGAAAAGGGACATCTCCAGGTCTCTGTATACCTGAAGACTTTATTTATTGCTGCGGAGGGACGCACATCCAGGCTTGGGCAGCTTCCTCCTCTCCTGCTGCCTCCTCATCCTCCCTCTGCCCATTCAACAAGCCCAAGCCAGGGAATGTGTTTGCCACCCGCTCCCCGAGCATCTGTGTATTCGGCAGTGAAATAAAGGATGGGCTGAGACTTCCTGAGCTCTGGGCTGCTCCTGTCCCTGCTCCTCTGCCTGCTCTGTCCTGAAGTGCTGGACCTGGCCCCAGCGGCAGGAATAGCTGCTGCCTGTGTGGAGCTGCTCTGCGTGTATCTCACCGGCATAAAAATATCTCTATTTTTATACAAAGAGTGAAGGAACTATGCTCAGTTAAGGGATAAATCCCAGCTAAATTTAAACTTCCTGTTTTAAGGCTGTTAAGTTTCCATCTAAAAAAAAGAACGAAAAACAAAACCCCCCCCCCCCCCCCCCCCCAAAATAAAAAGAAACCACTAAGTGGTTTATGTAGAAATATATACTTATAAATTTTAACTAAATAAATGCACTCAAGAGTGGTCAGGTAGGAACCTGAACTACAGCAGCTAGGTTTTTGAAGGGTTTGGGTCACCTGTGGCGCTGGGTGCTTCCAGCTCCTACGGACAGGGCAGTGGCAGCTCACTGTGCTGGTTTTCCATCACCAGCCGTTAGTTCAAACGAGTAACAAACACCAGAATCCCTGACAGAGGCTCAGAAAGCCTCAGCTCCTGCAAGCCAGGCCCTGCCGACACAGGAGCGTGCCCACAGGCACCCTGGGTCAGTGGGCAACCGTGGTCACACCTACAACCTGCCCGTGGCCAACAGATGAGTTTCAGACCCTTTCCTTTTTAATGCATATATTGTCCCAACAACAAAACAGGTATTTTTAACTTCTCCACTTCCCAAATCCGGGGCATGCAGCCTGCCCCTGCAGCATCTCGCGTGCCTGCTCCGCTTCCCTCACTGGCTCAGACCCCACTCCATGAGACGGCCATAAAGGAGCTACTGGAAGGTTCCCACACAGAAATAAACCGTTTACAAGATCCTGTGGCCTCGTACATAGGGCCAAGGTTAATGGTAGAGGGGGAACCTGTCTGCAGAAGAAATGCCTGTTGCATCTGAAGGCTGGAAGGAGGAAATTTTGGTTTAAATGACCCATGTGAGGCTTAAGATGTGACTCAACGGGGATGGTGTCTTGCAAAGCGGCAGGGGAGCCAGGAGTGGAGAAGATGCTGCCCATAAACTCTTCTTCAGCGTCTACCTTGTTCATGAGGCTTCTCTGGCCATGCTGAAGGACCTGGGGATTTTGTGGGTGAACTCAACAGACCCAACGCCCCACATCCATCGAAGGGTAAGCTACCGAAATTGTTGATTCCAGGTGGGATTTGAAGCACCTGCAGCCAGCACAAGCCACCCTCAATCTCCTTGCCTCACTATCGGGACAGGACTCATAGGATCCTGAGGAAAATTCCTTTCGAGGATGAGAGTTTTGGAGGCGGCTCACGAATTAAGCCCAGCCTTCGTGTGGGACTCTTGATCTACAGCAACAGCCACAAGCTCTCCACGATTCTCTAGAACCTCCATTGGCTTTGTTAAATGGGAACAAAGAACTGAAGGTAAATTGGTTTCTTCCCCCAAAACCCAGCCCTCCCGCACCCAGGGTTGTGCTCTGGTGGTGTCTCTGCCCTGTTTTCTTCTTCCAGCTCTTTTGCTCAACCCATCTATGCCCTGGCTTGTTCTGTACTTGCAGCATGCTCCTGTAGGACCACAGGCTTAGCACCATCGTCCCAGGAATATTTGGGGGCCCTGCAGGGGAGAAGCAACTGAACAAATCCAGGTTGTAGATGTTGCTGATGCAGAAGAGTGATGGGGATTGTTGTTTATATATTTATACCCACAGAGTATGTTATTTACTTATTTGTATCAAGGGTTTGCTTGAGGTCTCAGAGCAAGACATCAGCCCTGGCAGTTTTGTACTGGCACACGTGGTGGGGATCTTGACTTGGAAGTCATTTGCACTGTGGAGCAGAGAAGCCCAGACAGATGAAAGAGTTAAATATGGAAACGAGATCCAGAAATATAGCAGTAACTGGACAAAATGCTTTGGAGACAAATTGTTCTCAACTAGCTCAGGCTGCGATTCTGTTATCTGCTCTGCGAGAAAGGTCAGAGCAGGAATATCTCTTTTCCCCCCTCCTCCTTCTCCTAGGAAGCTAAAAAGAAGAGCACAAAGCTCACTGCAAGTTTCTTGAGGACTTTGTGTCCTTGAACCATTAGCTCGTAGGTACAATTTAACTGCCACATCACTCATCTTGGCCCTGATTAGACCCAGATGAACACTTTCAATATTAATACTCAGATGATTTAATAAAGCTGCACGAGCAGTAAAAGTAACAATACACTTCCATAAAGGGGTTCCAGATGTTGCCAAGGCAAATGCTAAACATCAAAATACAAACTTCAAAAAAAAAAAAAAAAGAAAAAGAAAGAAAGAAAAAACCTAAAAAAGCTGGATAAGCAAAACTTGGAACAAACTATAAACTAATTAAATGTGGGTTGAGTTTTCCAAAAATAAATTGAAGCCATAAGGATGTGATGTGAGCCAATAAATAGTACAGTTAGTCAAAGTTATTGTGGAACGACAGTTGGAAAGATGGTTTGAAGTCACCGATAGGTGGGCTCACAGTGAGCTTGGCTTCCTATCAATAGGAAGGCTTGTTCTCTTGTGCATGAGAATGGGATCAAGTCTTCTGGTATCTATAATCAAGACCCCAGAGAGGTTACTGAGAGAATATGAGCCGATTTTCAAGTAGAGGAATAAAGTAAAAACCTATGCCCAAAGTGCCTGAGTCTCTTCTGCAAGAGCAGCAGGGGTGAAACCACCAACCAAGGACATCAGGATATTTTTTCATGTGTGTTGGGGCAGCTCTCCAGCCTGTTGCTGCCCACAGGGCATCCATGCTTTCTGCCTGGCCACCTGCAAAGTCTATTGAAGCACCACTGCTGTAGTCAATAACCCATCCTCTTTCCCCCATAAAAGTCATCTAAATGGGTTCTCTGAGAGAATTTCATACCAGTCCTGTCACTGCAACCACGGAAGCAGTCAGCTCCCAACAGATGAGCTTTTTGCTTGCTTGCCAGGCGCTCAGCTGCCAATGGTGACAGCAGCTGTAAGAGCCCAGTGGGATAAATAGGGCCCTAATTAGCTCATCTCCACCAATGCAGCCCTAGAGAGCTGGCAGGTCCTCCACCACCTAGCTTTGGCTTCATGCTAAAGCCTGCTTTCTGCATGCTACGGTCCCTGGGGAGGATGAATAAGGAGCAAGCCTGGGGTGCCCAGGGATGGAGGTAGGGTGCACTCTGTAGAGGGAAGAAGGCATTTCATAGCCCAAGGGATGGCATGTGCTTGCAATGTGGTTTTTGCTGCGGGGCAGAATGAACAGTTTCAGTCCTCAAATATTCTTTCTGGTGTGTTGTTTTGTGACAACTAAACATCAGGTGGCCTTAAGGAAAAGTGCTTGCCGTGAGATGTTAAGGCACTTGCACCCCTCCAGCTCTCCCCCTCCCAGCGTGGAATGGCACCTTCCACCATCTAAGAGCAACTGGCCCTTGAATTGCTTTTCATTTTTCAAGATAAAGAAAAATGGATCATTTTTAGGTCAGAAATGTTTTACGTTGAGGCCCGTCCCCTCTTTTTTGTGTCTCTCTAAGCCCCTCGGGGTGGGACTGATGCTAATTCAGCAATTGCAGAGGGCTTCCCAGCTTGCTGTCACTGCAGCAGCTCCTGGAGGTCTCTGCATCATCTTTTCCAGGCAGGTCAGTCAACCTGTAATCCCCAGGCCTTGCACTGGGAGGGACTAAAGCCGGGGAGATTAGCTGCTGTGCTCTGCGGCTGTCTCTGACCAGCAGCAGGCTTAAACACAGGACTGGGGAGTGCCTGTATCTCAGCCCTGCAGCCACGTTGCTCCTGGACAACCCCAGGTGGGTGCACAGATGGAAACCCAACCTGTGCTGAGACCTCCTTTACCACCTGGTTGAGCCTGGGCTCAGTGGTGAGTCCTTCATCTACCGGCAAGTTCAGGATTAGGCTTTGCCTTGGGCTTTCGTCCACAGCTAATGACATGACTGCACCATAGCAGAGCCTCTCATAAAATTATTATGAGAACAAACAAATTCCTTCCCTATTATATACAGTACTTGTTTTTAAGATTAAAGCAACAGCCGGGCTGACGGGCTCCGCTGTCTCACTGACCCATGGGAGAACACCAGGACCTCCATGTTCTTCATTGGCAGGTTACTCCGGAGTTGCCTCCTCCACGAGGCAACTACCAGTGCCATGGGTGGGCTACAGCAGGGTAATTCTTATGGCCCTGATCTCCACATTAGATATTAGGAAGAAATTTTTTACTGTGAGGGTGGTGAGGCACTGGAATGGGTTGCCCAGAGAAGTCATGGGTGCCTCATCCCTGGAGGGGTTCAAGGCCAGGCTGGATGGGGCTTTTAGCAACCTGGTCTAGTGGGAGGTGTCCCTGCCCATGGCAGGGGGATTGAACTCGATGATCTTTAAGGTCCCTTCCAACTCTAACCATTTTATGATTCTATGATCCCTGATCTGTCAGAAAGCCCCCACTGTCACTGCAGCATCTCCCCAGATTTTGCAGGATCTCCCCAGTGCTTTACTTTTTTTTTTATTTTGGATGGAGCTCAGCTTTCTCCAGCTCAGTTCTGTTCTCCACTGGTGGAATCTGGTGCTACTTTTAGCTACTCAACCAGAGGTTTTTAGTATCGGGCCACTCTTCTCTACTCGTGTGTTTCACAAACACTCTATTCTCATCTCATAGGAGGGGTAGAGCAGACCAAATGGAGCTAAAAAATACTTACTATCCCATTTTTTTGCTCCTCTGAGGCACAAACCCCTGGCTCCCCCAGGAAACCCAGCATCGCTCATGCTGTGTTCCATTCAGAGGACCAGACTCTGCCCTCAGGTATGTGGTCCCACATTGTCCTGCATAATAAATACTATACTTGGCAGAGTAGAGTATGGAGCAAGGAATGAGCCAGTAATGTTTCCTGGTGAATAAAAAAGGACTGATTTTGATTGCATTAGACACCAGTGCTTCCTGGTGCCAGAAAGACTTGCAGTATACATTTCTGGTTTGGTTGGACCTTCTTCAAACAGGCTGGTAACCGACTTATTCCACCACTTATTTTTCCTTTGTGAAAATATCCCTTTAAATTAAGTGTTTAGCAAATACTGCTTAGTCCCATTACAAAGTAAATTGGGTATGGATCATACCAGCAGACTTCTCCAATCTCTTTCAGATGCTTAAATTACACCATGCTCTAACTTGACCCCTGGAAGAGAGGAGCTCTGCAGAATATCGTCTGTCCTTCTGCTTTGGTAATCTCCGGTATTTCTCAGGTACCTTTGGTGAGCTGTCTACGCGTCGGAGCAATGACTCTGCTGCTGGGGTGTTGGGATGTTTCACACAGAGGTACTCCAGGGTCATGCCCCAGTAAAGCTGGCACAGTCTGGGTCAGCTGGAGTGCCAGGGAGGAGACGCCTGGTGCTTGGTGGAGAGGATTTGGCCAGAGCGGTTTCTCTTTGATTTTGGTCAGTTGATGTCTGTGCCCAGGGGCAAGGACTGACCCCCACACTCTTCCATCTGTCCTAGGAGCTGCTTTTCTCCTCCATCCACCACAACAGCCCATCTTGTTCCTGCCCAAGGCAGCAAAGTCAGGCAACACATGGGACTCCTTTCCTCCACCCTCTGGGAGATCTTAACTTTTCCGCCCCAGATTTTGCTTTCTCTCCCCCAAAGCTGCTCCTGCTGGGATAACCCGCTCTCCATCCCTCTGGGCCCTGGTTTGTCCCAAGGTGTGGGTGCTGGTGTGGGGTCCAGCTGGTGGCTAGGGGTGGCAGGGAGCAGGCGTGATGCCATCGCAGGACAGCGGGGCTGGCAGGGACGCCTGTGACGGGAGGGCTGCACGGGCAATTATCTGCCATATTGTGCCTCTCGCTTGTGTTTAAAAACAACAACAGCGCAACTGACTCATAGATCCTACGGCCTCTGAGTCATTTTTTATTTCTGGATTTCACTGCTCTGCCCTTTGCAGTGAAGGGAGTTGCATGTGTGCGTGCACACACACACACACACACACACATCAAGTTCACATTTGTTTTTCCCCTATAAAAACAAAACGATTTCCATACCATTAATGAAACAGAAATGATTTGACTTCACATACCCTGGCTTTTATTTTTCCATTGTATAAACTCTGCAGATGAAATAATGATGGTTGTAAAGTAAACCTCTATTTTTTTTTTCTTATTTTTTTTTTCCTTTCCCTTTCCAGGCAGCCTCTTTTCGAAATAGCAATAGGGAGTCACTTACAGACTTGGCTTGTGCTGAGCCTGTAGTAATTAACCCCTTCATCCCCAGCTTTTCCTCTGTTGCTATTTAAGCACAGTAGGGCCAGCTGGGGCATCTCTCTGTGCCATGCCCACAGGATGAAGGAGGCAGCAGGTCCCCTGGGATTAGAAGAAAAGTGGGCAGGAGAAAGTTGAAAAGGAGGAGAACTGATCCTCTGTGCAATGGAGCAGTGGAGGGTGCTCAGGTCAATGCACCCATGGGTCGGACAGCTTTCCTGCCAGATCCAGGGTGCTGGCAATGGAGAGCCGAAGGCACCTACACTCTTCCTGCACACCCCATTGTTTGGGTACAGTTCAGCATTACCATCTTCTATTTAGCCTGGCAGCCTCCTCCTGGGTCACCTCCCTTCCTTCTCAGTCTCCAAGGACCACCAGCTTTGGCGTCTCAGCGAAACGTCCTCTCTCCTCCCCACCGCTTCTGCAGAAATAATCTGCAGTAAATAATTTAATCAACAAATCTTGTTCTTTCAGGGCTCTTTGTCAGGAAGTGTAGGGATGGGACAAGGAGCAATAGTTTTAAATTGGAAGAGGGGAGATTTAGATTGGATATTAGGAAGAAATTCCTGTGAGGGTGGTGAGACACTGGAACAGGTTGCCCGGAGAAGCTGTGGATGCCCCATCCCTGGAGATGTTCAAGGCCAGGCTGGATGGAGCTTTGAGCAACCTGGTCTGGTGGGAGGTGTCCCTGCCCATGGCAGGGGGTTGGAACTTGATGATCTTGAAGGTCCCTTCCAACTCTAACCATTCTATGATTCTATGATTCTGTTGACAGGGCTGTTATGATTCTACAAAGTACTCAGAGCAAAATTAATAGGATGAAGTAATACCCTGCACGAGCAGCAGATAGAGCTGGAGCTGGGTGTGTGGGATGGGGTGAGCTGCCCTCCCTGCTTTTCGGTATACCCTTACCATTACTCTCCCTCTGCCCAGGCAATCCGTCTGTCTTCAAGGCTTATAAACACACCACAAAGCATTTGTCCTAATGGCATCCACCGCGCAGTGGCGTGGCCCTGCATCCCCCCAGCATGGGTTCAGATGCTTTGCCCATGCCTGGCCCGGGCGGGTTAGTGACAGCGGCTGAGATGCTGTTACTCTTCCCAGACTGGGTGATGTGTTTTATATTATTTCTCTTGGATTTATTAAGCATTATGTAACTGGCTAACCAATCCCGCATGCGACGCAATCGCGGCTGATTTCATGTCAGTGGAAAGTAAACAAAAAAAAAAAAGAAGAAATAAATGTTCTGAAGTGGCTGAACTGAAAATTCATTTCCACATGCAAAGCAATTCCTGGAAGATCTTCCCCATCTTCCTCATCTCCACTTTGCATCCAGGCTTGCATGCAACCCATTAGAAAAGGACTATGGAAAAACCGCTTGTTGTACATGACAGGGTGTTACAAGCACATCCTCTCTGTTTACTCTCAGCATGAAACAATTAAGATGAAGTTTATTTTACTTAATTATTTTTAAGCCTCTTTGTGGATTTTTGCTGCTCCTTGAAATGCGTTATGTTGGCATATTCTTTGTCCTTTAGCTGGAAAACTACTTCAAATTTGAAAATTACTCACTGATGAAGTTTGGCATTAAAATTTGAAAAACAAATCAAGCCAGCCCTGCTGTCCTGAGGTCCTGAAGCCCAGCAGGCCCTGAGCCAATGCCATGGGGAGGATGTTCTGCCATTGATCAGCTTTGGAAGGACTATTAAGTACCAGGTGAGGCAAAAACTATACCCCATTTAGACTCTGAACTCAAGCTGTTTCAGGAGCACTCGTCTTTCTGGTGTTATGGACAGCGTACTTCCCATTAACACCAGTTTGCACCCTGAGACATTGAGCTGAGGATGGAGGAACATGAAATGGACAAAACACAGACCTGGTGGTCCCATATAATTTTCTTTGGGTTTGGGTTGGGGTTTTTTTGTTTTGTTTTGTTTTTTCTTTTTTTTTTTCTCAGTGTGTCTGAAACATTCAACAATGTCTGAAAATATTGCGTGTATTTCTGAATCCATTTTGCTGATGCACTTCATGAAAACATCAGTAAAGCCGGTGGCTGGGAGACGCCCTGTTGCATGTTATTTGCATTATTTTTCAGTAAGCCCCTAAGGCACCCAAGCACCTGCTTCACCCGGGCAAGTAGCTAAATCCAAGTTAAGCTGAGCTGCTGAATGAGGCCTGGCTGGGCTGATGGATCATGATGGATCAATTTGCCACTTGCCAGGCTGCAGTTTGGACATAAAAGTGGCACCAAGCAGTGATCCCAGGAGCAGAAATGGGTGCTGAAGGGGCAGGAGAGGACGTCCTTGAAGGTGATGCTGGTGGGCAGGTTCACAGCTCCAACCTGGGTGTCACCACCACATCTAGCCTGGTGCCAACTCACTAGATGAGCAAAGTTGTCCTAAAACCAAGAGGGAACCCTCAAGTTAGGGGTTGGCCACCATTCTGGAGGCTCACTTGTTCCCTTGAGAGATGAGCAGGGATGGGTTCTGCAGGAGGGCTCGATGCTCCACAGCCTTCATTAAAAAGATAGCCCAAGGGAAGGTTGAAGTTTAGCTCAAGAGTCCTTCAAGTCGCACAGGGACAGCAGCTTAAAACAGGATTTTTTCATTCCCTAAGTGCCCTGTGTGTGCTGGCTGTTGCGGGTTGCTGTGTAATTACAGCTGGTACCTTCAGAGCCGTTACCACTCCGGGCAAAAACTGTTCTGGCAGGCAAAAGCAGTATTGAGTTTGCCTGGTAATAACTGTACTTATCACATTAGGCGTTCGGCAGCAGCTGGGTAAGTACCAGGCTATCGAAATCAAATGCATGGGGCTACCATGCAAACCAAGACTTGGGGTCATCCTTTGTCTACAGGTGCAGTAATTCCCCTTCACTGCATGTATTGCCCCTACTCCTTTCTCTGTCTTATCTCTTGCTGTCTTTCCCACCCACGTGTGACATTGGAAAAGTGCTGAGAGAGCAAGCCATGCCAACAGCACAGCCTGAACATCAAGTTTGGGGTCTGGGAAGAGAAAAAAACCCTACAGCTGGGGGTCAACCCAAAGAAAAACCATTTATGTACCCAGTCCTGTGTGGTTACCTCCACCAGCACCACATCATGGCCCCACCACCACAGCAACTCCCACCAGCCTAGCTGGTGCCAGGAGGGGAAGGTGCCATTTCTCCAGGCGGATGGAGAGCAGAGCAATTTATCCAAGACCTGAGGAGAGGGAAAGCTGCTGAGGACAGTGTTCATAAGCAATTTTAGCAACACTGTCAGCTCATCTCCTTATCTGGGACTTTGCAGGGTAAAGCAATCACCGCGGTGTGGTGTGTGTAGGCTGCTGGTGGGGCTTGCCGAGGGATAAACTGACACGTCTTCTGTGGAAAGTGCCTCCTGGTGACCAGGGATTCGCATGCCGCATTTTCAGAGGGCTCTGACATTTCAGTCCTTTGAAGAGTGCTTTGCAGCAAGCTGGTTTTGACTAAATCCCGGTCTCAAAAATGAGTCCCTTCTTCCCACCTCCCACACTGGTTGGGAGAAGGAGTCACAGCCTGGCCAAGCACGGGTGGCTTGAGCTCCTTTTGTCGCAAGTCGTTGCAGAAACTGCTGAGGATTTAACAGCCCTTGCAGGTCTGGGAGCTGAGCGACAGAAGGTAAGAGCCAACCCACTCCATAAATGCTATCGCCATCGTTTTTGTTGGTCTTGTTTCTCTAGAGCCACCATCAGTGTAGCCTGGATCTGGTGTGTTTAACTGCAGCTTCTGCACTTCATTCTCAGGGAGATGCAGCAGAGACGTGTCCCTCTCTCTGCACAGAAAAAGCAGCAGCAAGGAACCTAACAGCAAAGGAAAGGGAGCTGCAAGTTGGTTGCAGGCGTTGCTCCATCTTAACTACCATGATTCGAGAAAAACTGCTGCACAGCAGGCTTTTTTTCCTTTTCTTTTACCATTATCATCATATTCTACTCTGGAATTCAGTTTTATGTATGTTTTTCAGGCTCTGCAGGAATTCTGGATCTCTGTGAATAGATGGAAGTGAAATTTAAAGATATCATCCAAATAGGTAAACACATCAGAAACATTATCTGGGTCACATTTGGGCAACAGGGTTCGCTCTGTTTTAAGTGCAAATGGTTTTACTGATGATTTAGATGAACTTCCTGAGGAGTGTTTGAAATTCCTGGCACATGCTCGATTTACCATCTGCTGGAAGGACTTTGATGAACCCACAAAGAGACATTAGACCAGAGCTGCTTCTCATATCTTGGGTGGACTTTTTGTGATTGAGTAGTTTATATTTTTTTTGTGTTTGCATTGTTTTGATTCCTTGAGGAGAAACAGGTCTTGCAAGGGACTGTGTGAGGATTCTTCTGTTAATTCTCCATCAATGTTCTGTCATCAAGTAGTTCCTGCACTGCCCATTCCTTATGTCTGCTAAAATTTTTACGTAGAGCTGAGTTTTGTCCTCATTTAGACCAGATCTAACAATAATTGAGCAATTTGTGCTGTCAGAGGGAATTTGAACTTCAGGCTAGCCTGGATTACAGATGCTAAAAACTTTCATGCTTTTCCTAAAGCATCCCACATTTAGCACATAAATAGATGGTGTGTTCTTCTCTTTCATTCCTTTCATCAATCTCTTAAAAAACCCCAATCTTTTAAGGAGCTTGTGTTGTAATTTACTGAAAAGGCACTGCCCAACAGGCTTGAATTCTGCTTGAAGGTCCTCCGTTTTTCTAAAGCAGGAGAGAGCTATGACAGGAGGGCTTTTGGGAAAGGAATTTTTGCAAGGATGGGACCAAGAGTCCTGTTGACTAGGTCTGAAGTGCTTTTTCTCCTCACATGAAAGTAACAGGAGCTTGTGTGTCAGCATGAAGCCTCTCCAGAGACCCCTCTTGCAGAAGGAGAAGGTTCCTGCAGGTCCCAGCTGCCAGGCAGAGCTGCAGCACAGCTCCAGTGAGCTTTGGCAGCTGGATGGGATGAAGTGCAGGGGGCAAAGCACGGAGGAACAAAGAGGGGAATGTTCCCTGTTTGCCATCTCTCACTCTAAGATCTCATCATCTTGCTGTAGCGCATTGCCTTTTCAACCCAGCATCCTGCCCCAGGACCCCTCCTGAAACGTGCCGCTGTTTGAACATCACTGAGCAATACTTCTGCCCAAGAGCTGCCTCCCAAGCCACAGCCTATTGCAGGGGAAATATCCCCGGCGAGGGCGAGAGAGAAGCTTGTGCTTGCTCTTTTCCAAACAAGTGAGCCCAAGCCAAATATACAACGTGAGAGTAAATGTGTACCGAGGAGATCTCACCCCCAGGCAAATACCTTGTGCCTCTGGTGGGAACGTCTGCGATCGTACTCTACCACCACCGTGCGCCTTTTGACATATTAAAGACATGGCAGGAACTGAGCTCCCAGGGGATCCATCGGTCTTATTTCTGTGGACGCTTGTACCCTGGGTCTATTTGAAGAAGGATGATTCATTCAACTGCTCCTTGCTTATGGCTCTGTGTGTCACTTCCCATTGTAAGAAGAAGGGTCTTATTTGCTATCGTTGACTGGTTGGGGCTAATTTTGGGATAGATCTAGCATGGAAAAAATGCTTTACGCAGCAAGACAGCGGCTGATTCAGTTTCTTCCGTGCTGGATGCTGGTGTTTAGAGTCTCCCAGGCAGGCAGTTTCATCAGGCAACATCAGGCAGATGTTCCTCATCGTGTCCCAGCTGTGTTGACTGGTGACCTGCTCTGTCAAACACTTGTCAGGGGACACGTGTGTTCATTCTGCACAGGTGGCATTTTATTAACTGATCCACCTGAAAGCAGCAACAGATCTTTAAACAGAAATATCTATACCAGTTTTAATTGTAAAGACCCTAGAGTGCTTGTAGTCATGGCACTCCCAAGAATCATTCCTCAGAAAGGGGCTGAGTTCCTGATTTTGCAGGAAAAGATAAGAAATTCCTCTCTGGATTTCCAGTGCCAGGCATGGTATGAATTCATATGGGCAGTATCATCTTTCTGATAGGGTGCATGATATCCCAAGGCAATGCAGGACATGGTCAAGCCACCTGGTTTGAAACAGCTGAAGTGGGAAGGGGTTAGTACCAAAACCTCAGGGTTATGAATTGTTGATCTAAGGAAAAGGCCCCTCTTTGTGGTGTAACGAGCAGCAGGCCAGGAACTTCAGCAGATGTCTCTAGGCTCCTCAGAAGCAAAGTTATAAGAAAAGTGTATTTTTCTCGGAGGGAACATATTCACAGTGGTTTTGGGGGAACTGAAAAGATGAGCAGATGCTCAGATACTGGATTAGATCATATCAGCTGGTGTCACCTCAGGTGACAACGTGGGGACTCGGCCCCACCTGGACTGCAGACCAGGGCAATAAGCCAGCCCTCTTTGCTGACTGCCATGGTTGCCCTGGTTCCAGTTGGTGGCACAACCTCCTCAGCACTGGTTAATACATGCGGGGCATATATTAGGGTGTGATGGTCCTGGAGCCACAGGCTCTCCAGCTCTCAGGCAAGGTCAGAGGACTTGCTGTCACATTCTGCACTATGAGGACAACAGCTCTTTGCATGCTGAGTGAAGGTGGGCAGGAGTTTGCTTCAGATACTCTCAGGCCTCATCAGCACTGGCTCTAGAGATGGGATGGAAGCTGCTGGAGATGGCTTTCTTTGGACCTCTGCTTAGCCAGAAGACTTGGAGTTTCGGATCCAGTGCAGGGTAAATGACATGGAGCTAAAGGGAACATCTCCATCCATGGTGTGACATAGTGAGAAGTCTTGCTGCAGACAGAGCATGTTCAGTGCAATGCTGCTTCAACCACTTTCAGAGTCGTGGCCAAGGTGTGGGTAGCACTGAAGCGTGGGACTCTGCGAAGTGACACCCAGCAGCTGCCACTGCCAGAGCCGCACATCAGCTCCCCCTTACAGCTTGCTCCTGCTGATAGCGACAAATTGCACAGCCGAAATGCTGAAAATGTCTTTTTAAAAAAAATAAAATAAAATATTATTTTAATCTTGAGTCCAGCTGTAAATTATCCTGTCTTGTCAAGGGTAACGCTCGTGTTGAGGTATATCCTCGGAGCTGCTGGGATCCACATGGGCTATAGCCCTCTGTCCGACGCAGACCAGCAGGCTGTGGTGGACAGCTGGACACATTAATCACCCCATCTCTGAGACGTATTCGCTGTGGTATAAATCAGCTGTCCTTTGTCAAGCGTGTTCCTGGCTTATCAATGGGAAGCAAAACACTGCGGTGGGATGGCTCCCCGAAAGGGTAAGTCCTGGGGCAGCATAATTGGTGGGAGCACGGGCTGCAGAGGGGACTGCACGATAAGCAGGCTCTCCCACTTCTCCTAAAAGCTTGACAGCTACCAGCAGCTGGCAGGAGAGCTTCAGCCCTACATGGGCTGCAACAAAAAGATGAACCAACTGACAAAGAAGAAATATGACTCTGACGGACCTTACAGATCCTTTCCGGAGTCAGGATCACAACTGTCGTCTCTGAATTCAGGGATGTGCATGCAAGCAGGGCCAAGACAGCTTCCAGCCACCCCTTCATTTCCCCCTGCAGATCCCTGAGGAAATGTTATCCCGCAGTTGGGGTCCAGCGCGGAGATAACGTGGCTGTAATCCACAGGTCTGATAAGGCGAGCAGCCATCGGTGGCGTTATCTCCCCTCGGGATGGAGGCCCCTTCCAGCGCGAGGCTCTCACTTGGCACACAGCGCTGAATGCTGGATGTGAAAAGAGTAAACTGTGTGGGAGCCGCTGATTTTGTCTCCTTGGTGGGACGGGTTGGGGTTTTTTTTGTTGTTTTTTTTTTAATAAAAAGATCAGATGTTGCGCTTCCTTGAAAACACGACAATCTATGGGAGAGTTCATTAGTTTATGGCAGGCTGCAACACTGTGGAGCCTGGCTGAAAGCAAATGTTATTGCAAAGAGTTATCACTACGGGGAGAGGAAAATAACGTCCCAAGGAAATAAGCTCCGTGGAGCAAAACATGGAACAATATAAAGCTGTGGAGGACAGGCAGGGAAGTTGAATACTTTCTCAGGATAAAAGCCCCCAGTCACCTGTTTTTAATGCCAATGTTTGCTTTCTGCGTAGTCAGTGAGTATGTGGGATACATCTGTTCAGGACTTCATCTCTAATGGGAGTAACAAGTATCATGATTGCAGCTGGCTGAACTTTTTCACTACTAGTACACAAAAATGTCTTTGTGACCATCATTAAATAGTGATAACACCAGCAACAGTCAGTTTTGGTTGATTTTTTTTTTTTTAGGAAACAGTGTGGCTTAATTTCAAGTTCCATGGAATTATATTTCAAAAAGGGCTTTCCTCCACAAAGGCCCCCAGTAAAATACAGATTTGAGCAGCTCTAATGATGACCAGCCTGTCTTATGTCTGACCAAAGCTGGAGACACAAGGGGATAGGAAATGCCCACTTTCATAAATCTGACATAGCTGTACTGCCACCTTTTTTAGCATTCCATTAGTCTAGCTTACACCAAGGGCTGGAACTGTAGTATCAGGTTTGGAGAAGTGTAAAGGTGGGTTCAAAATAATCCATCACTTTCCTTGCTGAGTCTCACGCCTCCTGCGATGCTGCAGAGGACTCCAGTTTTGCATTTTCAGCATTTCTTTTTTCTTGTGCTTTTCCCATTTTATTTCCTAACTGGGGAATTTGTTGCAACTTTGCTCTTACTTAGCTTCATGGTAGTACGCAGAAGCTTCTCCTTCAGGCGGTGGGATGCTGTCCTTGCTCCCAGCCCAGCTACCTACACCCAGCCAGGGTGGGGCCCTTGCAGCCTCTTGCTTTGTTTCGAGGGTGATAATTTCTTCCTTGGTGTTTCGGCTGTCTTCAGACAACACCAAAGCATAATATTGTGCTACCTGAGGAAGATTGCCATAACCAGCCCTGTGGTTGTGTGTCCCATGGCGGGCAGCACTCACCTCCACGTGCTACATAACCTGGGAGAAGAGGTCTGCTCCCTGCCCCGGCTCAGCCTTGGGCTTGCAAAGCCCCTTTCTGCAAATGGATGTATTTGCCCATGAAAATGGAGGGTGACTTTTCCTTGGTCCTCTTGCTTCCCTCATCCTCTTGCCAGCTTAGGTCCCACTCCCTATTCTTCAACATTGTGCGGGTTCGTGTTGGGCTGCAATCCCAACAGTTTCCCTGCCCGAGGAGCAGGGTGGTGTTTCGGTGGCAGTACGGTCCCTGGATTTAGCTCTGGTGACCTTAGAAATAAGAGGCCAACATCTTGAACAAGCCGCCTGAGGAGCCTGGGATAGGTCAGAGATTTCTTGAGCAGATCAAAAGCCAGAGATGTTTTTCTGACAGCCCCGGAGCTCCCTGTCATGATTTATGAATTATATACGCTCTATATGTTTAGCTGAAGAGGCTCACTGGGGGAACAGGGGCTGGTTTGTGCAAGCTGGGAAGAGCATGTGGCTTCAGAGAGCCACCATCTACCAAGACATACCCCCTTGAATGTGCTCCCTGCAGAGTCATCAAAGAGACATGAGGGACTGTGGCAAAGGGAGCCCAGGAGACTCACAGCAAAAAATGTCAGGATATTTTAGCAGGCCAGTAATTTAATGGGAGAGTAAGACAGAGGGAAACAGACCCAGACCCCAGAAGCTGGAAGCTCTAGACTTGGGGCAGTAGATCAGCAACTTTCCCTTGCTTCACGAATCTTCTCCCTCTTTCTTTGGAGCCTCAGCAGATCCCATGGGGTACAGCTCTCCCTTGGTAAATGCTACGTGCCCTGGCAGATTTTGAGTTTCCTGTCCTCTTTTGGAAGTTGGACTCCCAAAGTCACTCTGCTGGGCTCCTGGGGCTCTTTGTGCCCTGAGAGCTGTCGTCACACCAGTGACACTTAGCTCATGTTTTTCTGAGGTTGTCTCAACAGCTCAGAGTTGTGGTGCTTTTCTCTCCTCTCCATGAGATGAGATTTAGCTCAGCCCCATGCTTGCATGGCCTGACCTGAGGCTTCTTCCTGACAGACAAAGCACGAGGGAGACTTTCCCAATTCTGATGCAAAACAGGGCAGGAAAACTCCTAATTATTAGGGCCAGAGTGTTTCCTTGTGCACGACTCAATAACCCCTGTATCACATCCATAACTCCTAGATTACAGTCTACCGAGCAGGTAGTCTGGCAGTCATTGAGGGCTTTGAGTAACAAAAATCCACTACATCCCAAGCCTGAGTAATTACCTGCTGGAACAACTTTACTGTGTTGTGCTCTAACAGCTTCCAGTGTGTAAATCTTGTTTTTCCTCTGCCCCACAGAAGAGGAAGCCCTCTGCCAGAAAGCATCTCTGTGGGACCTGGTTATAGATGATGATTACCAAACCTCCTAACTCTCTCCTGGCCAAAATAAAGGCCCTGAAAGCCTTCACCCCTCAGTGTAAGACAAGTTTTCCAATCCTGAATGATCATTGTATTTTTTTTTTGTCCTGGGATAGGCAAATCCAGAACTGTGCCAACTCTTTTCCCTGGCAGGACTCCTTGCTCCCCTGCATGAGGGTTTGGGTTAGCAGTGGTCCAGCTACAGCTCCTGTCTGCACCTTCTGCTGAGAAAGACATGGAAAAATGCCACCCTCCAGCAGCCACCAACACTGGGGAGAAATTTAAGGGTAGGTATTTCGAGGCCTTGCTAAAGGTGGCCAGGGAGAATTAGGAAAATTCAGTAGCCAGAATTTCAGGTGTCTGCCAGGTTGCAGTTATTTTTTCTACCACATATGGATGAAAGAGGTCAGATGGGCTCCCTGATGACCAGTCAGACACATTGGTGATTAAAGGGATAGAGACAGACAGCGTGGAGCACCAACTGGGGTCTCTGCTGCCTCAGTGTAAACTCTTGAGGAGAGCAGCAAAATCCCTGAAGATGGTCACCTGGCCTTGATGGAGTTATTCTGGGACACCTGAGATGCAATCTGGGCCATGACTTCTATGGCACGTCTTATATCTCTCTGCTAAGAGGAGTGACTGCTGCTGTCACTCTTTAAGGAGAGGCTGGACGAGCAGTGGGATATGTTGCTCCAAGAACAGCTGAATGTGTATTTTTTGTCATTTTGGGCCACTTGCTGTTCCCTTCCCTCTTAACATCAACACAAAGGGGGCTCCCAGGGTACTTTAACTCTCTCAGAATGATCACAGGGTCAATCTTAACACGATATGCAAGGGAAGTGGATGTAGCCCCAGGAAACATACACCACTGTGGAGCTGAATGAGAAACAGCAAGTCTTGACTTATTTTTGTTTTCCCCGTATGGAGGCAAATTTTGTCATCGTATCGCTCACGTAACCTTTCAGATGAACTTAGTAATCATGATATGTTTTGGTTTGGCTTCTTTCAGATTAAGACCTTGCCTTTCAGAAAAAGGAAACCATAAGTTAAATAACTCTAAAATTAGGTATTTCTGAAGCATAATTAGTGGTCTTCTTTCTTACCAAAACCAACCCAAGACTTTGCATTAAATAATACCTTGTAGTAATTCCTTCAGTCCTGCTCCAAATGTGATTAATTTAGCAGGATGTTATCGGAATAGCATCCCACATTTCAAACCATACTTTAGGGTATTATCTACAATAATAAATACTATTTATCTCCACCACTTTTTGAAAACTCAACAAGACTTTATGTCCTAAATCCCCCATCTGGGTCTTTTGTGCTCCCCCATCTGTGTCTTTTGTGCTCCACCAGTTGCACCAAGGCTTGTATTTGCCTAGACCTAAATTACTGACCAAATTTATTCTTTAATTCCCTATTCCTGTAGATAGGGGGACCCATGTAAAGTGAATGCAGATACAGATCCCTGCCCCCAGTTATTTCGTTTGGATGCAAAAATACTGGAATTATAACCTTCCTACTTCATCGCTTTGAGCAAAAAGCAATTTTAGTTGCATTGAAATTTCTATAGCAAGGGGAATGGGTCTGTGTTTGTAAAAGAGTCCCCTGCAAAAAGTGCCGTTGTCTGTGCAAACACATAAATATATGCTATATAGGGATATATGTATGTATACATACACATAGGCACTGTATATACAGAAAGACACACACACGTACTTAGGAGATGTGTATATAACGCACACTTATATACAAATCTATTCCCCGTTATGAAACAATCATCAAGATATAAACAAGAGAAGTTGAACCATGGATGGGCATGTTTTCAAGTGCTGCTGGAGGGTTTTATCTACAGTATTGAAGAAGTGCTATCAAAACCTAAACAGGGCACTTATTACAAAGAAACCTTTACGTAAGTGCTGGAAAGGTTTGCCGAATAACCAGATGTTGTTGCAAAGACACTTCTCCTCCCCCTCTCCCCACTTCTTTCCTTCTTTAATAGTTCGATTAATTCTGCACATAAACCCGGGCTGATAAAAGTTCTAAGCTGCAAACTTCACCACATCTGGACACTGTCGAAGCCAGATCGTTCAGCAGTGCGCTTCAGTTCCTTTTAATCTCCCTCAATAAAATGAAAACTTCCAACGAGTAATGCTGACCTATATATATTTTTGCGCTGTAAACACTGACATCTGCAAGCTGCTCCAAGCGAGCACGCAGCGCTTTCCACCAAGGCGATCGCTCGCCCTTCGCCGTAAGAGAAACACCCAGCTGATGCAGCCGTAGCAGCGTATGCTACTCAACTCCCAGCTATTTCCAATCCTCTGGCTAATTGCTGTCAGGGGAGAAATCAAAGATTAGCTATTTCTGCTGGAGGAAGGAAAAACAAGCGACCTCTCGGAGCGCGTTGCTTAACGTTGTCTAAGCAGAAACATTCTTTTTCTACTCACAGAAGGAGAGCAGCAGTAAGGAAAGCAGACCCGGTCTTCTCCAGTAACCCATTTTCTGCATCCCGCCTGCAACCAGGAGCCCGGCTTCACGGCATTGACCAGTTCATCTTCCCTCGGTGCAGCCAGTCTCCTGCCTTTCTGCTGTCAAGCCCCGAGCCCCGACTTTGCGAGGCTCCCGGCCAGGCTTGCCGGGAAGGCGGATCCAGCTGCTAAAGCCCAGCTGTGTGTGGGGTCCGCCCAGGAACTGCAGTTTATGAACAAACTAAGCCTGACTCTCCTCTCGAAATATATACAAATATGGGAGGGGGGAGCCAGGGGAAGAAGCCTGGCTCTGAGAAAAAGACTTTGATTTTTCTTTTTTTTCTTTTTTATCCCGATGACAACGCGGAGCTGCTCCCGGCTCCGTACAGTCCAAGGATCTTTGAAGGGGACCTAATGTCTACTGCATGCATCTAATCAAAAAGGCATGAGTACTCCTGCATGCCTCTTTCCTCTGAATAAAACACAGAAGGTAACGATTCAATGTGCTGAGCTGCCATTAATTTGCTACTTTCCCCCTCCCCTCTTCCCCCCCTTTTAGAAATTAACTCTATCTTTTAAGTAAGCTTCAATGGGCTATATATTTAATAGGGATAATTAGAAGTTTTAGGGCATCTTTTTCAGAAAGACCACATCAATATGAGCTTAGCCTGAAGTGGGTGCTTTTGACCCATTAAAGCAGCAGGATTTAAACATATATGTTTTCCTGAAGCAGGGCCTAAAATAATAACATAGAGCATTTAAATAGCTGCTTTCTCCCCAAGATCTCAAACTGCTTTATAAAAACTTGTAAGAAATATTATCCCACTTACAAAAGGGAAACTGTGAAATGTAGCAGAAATCTGACTTGCTTTGGTTGTTAACGCAATCAATCAGTGGCAAAAGGAGGAGTAAAATCCTCAAACTCTTGCCCTATGATCTACCCCAACCCTTCAGATCGCTTTAAAATAATGATCATTGTAATTGAGTGTGGCAGAGAAAGAGATGTTGGCATTAAGGCCTTTTGCAGCCAAAATGCCTGCCCTAAGGTCAGGCTAATTTTTTATAGTTATTGATAAATACATGGATTAATTTTTAATGCACACATAGCATTGTGATTCAGTGAATCTCAAGCTTTTTATCTGCCCATTTTACATCCACCTTTTAGTTCATTAATTGGTGTGTGGTGGGTATGCGGTGTATCTGTATCTGCTTGTGTGTATGCGTGACCTTACTGTGAGTGTTTCACTTGAACTTGTAGATCCTTTCTTTGTATGAATCACTCTGATAAGCCGCACCCACTTGCTTTGTAAAATATTTATATAAATTACTCTGTTTGGGGCTAAATAATGGTATCTCTTTCCCTTTCTTTTGTATTTAAAAAGGAAAATGGGGAGGTATTAGATGAGGGACAGATACAGCTGATGGATATAAGGCATCTCTCCCACACCTTGGCTATATCAGTACACCTCTGCAGGGAGTTCCTTGGTCTGCTCCACCTTTCCTGTCCTCCATGGAAAAATGGCCACATGTCCCTGGGATAACAGATGAGAAATGATGACCGCACTCAAAGGGATGTGGTCAATAGCTCAATGTCCAAGTGGTGGTCAGTGATGAGTGGTGTTCCTCAGGGCTTGGTACTGGGACCAGTGCTGTTTAACATCTCTGTCAGAGACATGGACAGTGGGATAGAATGCACCCTCGGCAAGTTTGCTGAAAACACCAAGCTGTGTGGTGTGGTCAACATGCTGGAGGGAAGGGGTGCCATCCAGATGGACCTGGAGAGGCTTGAGAGGTGGGCTCGTGCAAATCTTATGAAGATCAACCAAGCCAAGTGCAGGGTCCTGCACCCGTGACATGGCAGTCCCAAGCACAAATACAGGTTGGGCAGAGAATGGCTGGAGAGCAGCCCTGAGGAGAAGGACTTGGGAGTGATGGTGGATAAGAACTTCAACATGAGCTGGCAGTGTGCACCGGCAGCCTGGAAAGCCAACCACATCTTGGGCTGCATCAAAAGAAGTGTGGCCAGCAGGTCGTGGGAGGTGAGTTTATCCCTCTACTCAGCTCTCATGAGACCCCACTTACGAGTACTGTGTCCAGCTTTGGAGTCCTGTCAAGTCCTCAGCACAGAAATGACATGGACCTGTTGGAACAGGTCCAGCAGAGGGCCATGAACATAACTAGAGGCCTGGAGCACCTCTCCTATAAAGACAGGTTGAGAGAGCTGGGGCTGTTCAGCCTGGAGAAGAGAAGGCTCCAGGGAGACCTTATTGCAGCCTTCCAGTATCTGAAGGGAGCTACAGGAGAGCTGGAGAGGGACTCTTTGTCAGGAAGTCTAGTGATAGGACAAGGGGTAATGGTTTTAAATTGGAAGAGGGGAGATTTAT
This sequence comes from Thinocorus orbignyianus, assembly GCA_013400375.1. Classification (NCBI taxonomy): domain Eukaryota; kingdom Metazoa; phylum Chordata; class Aves; order Ciconiiformes; family Thinocoridae; genus Thinocorus; species Thinocorus orbignyianus. Next base: position 245,629 of record VXBW01005459.1, on the reverse strand, counting down.
ATTAGATATTAGGAAGAAATTCTTTCCTGTGAGGGTGGTGAGGCACCGGAACAGGTTGCCCAGAGAAACTGTGGATGCCCCATCCCTGGAGGTGTTCAAGGCCAGGCTGGATGGGGCTTTGAGCAACCTGCTCTGGTGGGAGGTGTCCACTGGGGAAGGTTGGAACTCAATGACCTTTAAGGTCATTCCAACTCTAACCATTCTATGACTCTATGATTCTGTGATTTTAAATTAAGGTTGATACTCTAAGGAAAGATGCCACCTGGGATACGGAGGGAACATCTATCAGGAAGAAGGAATCTAGAAAGGTTTGTCTGACCCAGGGAGCTGCATCTTGCTCACAGCCCTCGAGTTCTAGGCAAGGTGCAACATTGCTCTCCCTCACCTGGTTGTCTTTACATCGAACTGGGCATCTTTCTATGTGCTCTGTAGTATTAATCCAGAAGAGGTGGGTTGGCATCCATTACAACAGCTGAGGTATGGCCTTTGAGGGCTAAGGACAAGCAAATGTTTAGCAAACTTTTGGAAAGACATTATTTTCTGACTGCCACGTGCACAGTGGCTTCTTTGGGTGACCTGCCAACTCTCCTCTTTCTGACTCGCAGCATCTCAAAATGCCCACAGATCACTCAGAGTGCTGCTTGGATTCTCAGATGTGAGCCCTTCTGCGTGTTACAAGGCAGCTGGATAAGACTCGCGTTGGGAACGTCGCAGATTATTCATGATCCATGGGAGCCCTATTTAAAATCAGGAAGAATCTCCTGCTGCCTATGAAATTTGGAGAGAAATAATGTCCCCAGCAGGAGCCCGGAGGGGCTTTAAACAATGGTGGACACTGACAAAACACGCTGTATGATTTGGAAGTGCAAGGGAAGAAAGGAATATTATTTTTTCAGCGGCAGAACCTGGGAAGGCAGCGGGAAGCCTGCACAACATGCCCAGAGCCAGGGACCCTGAGCCGTGGGAGCTGTGTTTTCCAAAAAGCTGGGCAATCCCAAACAACTTCTGAGCCAAACCGAATCCTTAAAATGCTTTGTCCTGTCTGCAGAATAATCTTAGGGAGAGATTTGGGGCCGGAGCTCATTGAAATGAGAGGAAAGGCTGCAGCTGTCCCATGTGATGGCATCTTTACAAGGCAGTTGGGTTTCTACAGGAAGCTCTGCAAGGGGAAGTTTTTGGGAAGCAACGTTTGTCCCACTCTTCCTAAATAACTGTACTTATTTCTAAACGGCTTTAGACCTGCTGCTTGGTAAAACATGGTGACACGGGCAAGGGTTTGTTTTCATAAACTGGCTGATGGGCTCTGCTGGCTGCTTTGTGCACAGAGGATACCTGTCCCTTCAGCCCTTTCTGCCGATGTACCCTCCTGTAACTTGCATTTTCGGTCCGCTGAGCACTATGGTAAGCAAACCTCATCTGCAAAATAGGAAGAACATGAGGCTGGGAGCTTGTTTCACACCTCTCCTGTGTGAGTCACCCCAGGTTGAGTAGTGAGCCACACTGCAAGTGCCTCATTGACCTGGGCTTTCCTCTGTTCTGGGGCCCCTGCTTATTTCTCAGACCTTATCCAAGTAAAAAATGCAAACTAAAAATCCACTGAAGTTACTCAGGGGAAAGTGAGTAAGAACTGCGGGATTTAGCCTGAAGTGTCTAAACTCACATTATAGAGCTTTGCTTCTATGAGAGAACACAGTGACCTTTCGAGTAAGACATTGGGGAGGAAGAAGAGATAAATGGTTATTTTTATTGTTGGCTTGTTTATTCCTTTTTGGTGTAAATTCCCCTGCTCCTCTATTAGTGGTCTGGACAACCTCATAACTGAAGACACACTGAAGGCTGGATTTAGGCTGAGAAACGTACGGTCTCTGCAGGGTGATTTTTAAGTTGCATTGTGGGAGCAGTTTCCCCAAAGTTCTCATTTAGGAGCTGGAAGATATTTACTGGAGAAGTAAAATAAAACTTTGGACACCTGAAACAATACAGAGTGTATTTAAATGAATTTTTCAAACAGCCTGTGCTTGCAGTGTGGGAGGGAAGGCTTTGCCATCAGTCTATAGATTTGAAGCTCCCCACGTAGACACTAAACACCCTTGTGCAGGGTAACATCACGAGGGACATGTGCCAAACCCCAGGTGAGCCAAACCTCTTATTCTTCCCTATCACAGCTATCACCTTTCAGTGACAGAGGATGTGATGGGAGAGGAGGGGAAGGAGAGAACCACGTAGCCATGCCCTGGACAATGCTAATACGAGAGCAATGCTCCCAAGCTCTCCTGGAACTTCTCCATACCTGCTAGGCCCCAGAGATCATACTGGGGCATTGGGTTTAAAACGACTGACTACAATAAAAGGTGGTGGGTTTAATTCTGCAGTGAGAGGATGTTCCTTTGGCCCTCTTGATTGCTTGCACCTTACACATCTGGACTAATACCTGTTGCATCTGCTCTGTTCTTTTTTAATCTGCTGATGCCAGGAGTGAGTGATGTTGGGCTTCACATAAGGTCCATGAGTGTTTCTGTTGTGAAGAGGATTTGTTTTATACTTTGAAGTTTTAAAAGCTGGGTCTAAGGAAAGCGGCTACCTGATGGGATCAGGACTTAGCCTCTATTTGTGAGCACAAATCCATACTCTTAATTTATGTGCATATATTGTGTGGTTGTATTGAACTACTCCCAAGTTGTCCTGGCAGTTAATTAAACGCCAGGAATTTCAGTGTCAACAATTCTGTGTCTTATAAGCATAGCCTTGGTTTTACCATGCCATCAGTGATGGTTGCCTGAGAAATCCTTCTGCACTGCAGACCTGATCCAGCTGCTGTCTCCATCCTGCACTCACAAGGACACTGGCTCCAAACCTGGGAGGGTTGAGTAAATTCAAATGCCATTGCCTGGAGGGTGCTGAGGGTGCCCATCGCTCTCCGGGTTGCGATGAAATTGCTACCAATTTCAGACTGAGTGGCATTGGGTGAATTCCCCCAGCTTCAAAGACATCCATATCTCTTTTCCACTCTCCACTTATCTTTCCATGAAGTTTTCTTTCTCTGAATAGTTAACAAAATGTTGTTTTTTCCACTGTTATGTGGCCATTTCACACAGCCATTTAGAGAACAGAAATATGCCTAGGAGGAGCCTGGACTCATATGAGAAGAGGATTTTCCCATTTATTCTCTTTGAACCTACTTTTCCTCCTGACACACCTCTGTACTGAAGCAGCTACTCATGCATTTTACCAACTCTTCCTTGACATTCACTCCTCCACTGTCTTTTCTTAGGGAACATCAGTACTGTTTTCTGCAATATCCATCAGACCAATGACACAGGATGCAGACAGATGCCAGGACTATTGGTGAGGATCAGCCTTTGTAGACCAGAAGCGCAAGCTGGCATTGCTTTGGCTGTCGGATGCCTCCAGTTAGCAAAGCACCTTCAGTTCTGAAGGAATTAGCCTTCAGAGGGAGGCGTGAGCAGTCTGACAGCCTGACTCATGATCTTTGTCTTGTTATTACTGATAGTGAAATTATGACAGGCTCCAGGAGCCTGAACCATGGAAGAGGAATCTGCTTTTGAAGGGAAACTCCCCGTCACCCTGCTCTTGCTTGTGCCACGAGGCAATCTTAGGGCAGACACACGCTGGAATTTTTTTAAGTAGCAAATAAACTGGAAGGAGTGAAGGGTGGCTGCTCCCTGGGAGAGGGATAAACATTCAGCAGGAATATTCATTAGTTAATTCTCTCTTCCTGAGGTTCCTGAAAGGCCATGGGTGTTTACACATAGATACAAAGCATAGCCACTGCTTTCAGGTGTTTTCATTTAAGTTCTCAGTAGCAAACTGGTGGTTGTTGGTGATGGTTGCATTATTGTTTAATTCTAACTGCTTCTAAGAAGTTGAAAGGATGAGGAATGCTAAACGAAGTTATGGAAAATTAGTGTTGTGACAAAGGGGAAATTATCTGAAAAATTTCCCATTAATATGGCATATGTTTTTTGTTGAAGTTGTGTGATTTGCTGTACACCTCTATTTGGTGAACTTTTTCTCCTGTAAGATCAGAGAATTGCAGAATGATATGGGGCTGGAAAAGACCTCTGGAGATCATCTAGTCCTACTCCTCCTGCCAAAGCAGGTCCACCTAGAGCAGGTTGCACAGGAATGTGTCCATGAGGGTTTTGAATATCTCCAGAGACAGAGACTCCACCACCTCTCTGGGCAGCCTGTTCTAGGGCTCTGCCACCTTCAAAGTAAAGGAGTTCCTCCTCATGTTTAGATGGAGCTTCTTATGTTCAAGTGTGTGTCCATTTCCTCTTGTCCTGTCACTGGACATCACTGAAAAAAGACTGGCCCCTTCCTCCTGACATCCACTCTTTAAATATTTATAGGCGTTGATCAGATTCCCCCTCACTCTTCTCCAGACTAAAAAGACTCAAGACCCTCAGTCTTTCCTCATCAGAGAGATTTCTAGGCCCCTACAAGTCATCCTTGTAGCCCTAACATGGGTAACTCTCTGGTAAGGAAGTCAATAGTGTTTTGATGTGAAAAGGTTGGTTTTCAGAAAATCTGTCTCTTGGATGACAGCTTCAGAAACTGATGGGATGTGTAGGTAGGATGTTGAGTTGAGCTTGCCTTTCTATGGTTGAACAAGTAGAGACATGCTGCCTAGTGAAGATGCTGAAGAGCAGAAGAGCGTCCTGGTTAAAGAAACCTGTAGGAAACCAGATGCACATCCCAGCACCGACTGCACCAGTGGCTGTGCCTAGCTAAGGGGAGGAAAAACCAAAGCTTATTTTGACCAAAGTAGCACAAGTCCTGGAAGTGTGGCTGAAAGTGGTACTCTGCTGGAACCATTTTTCTGTGAGAAAATACTGTTAGCCCAGTTTGCAGGCTGAGATGGGGAAACAGGGCTCAGGAAGAGCACTTTGTTGGAGAATTTGGTGCCTACTGAAGACTTCTTAACTGCACACTGGTTTCTCAGGACACCTTCCACCCTTATCTAAAGCCCCCCAAGCCATGATGTCCGCGAGGGCTACCCAGGCTGTTGGTCACCTTGGGTACTTCTATCATTATCCTCCTCCTCAATACATAGTGTTTTAACTCTTCTCTACATCTCTTAGTACTATGAAGAAAATTTGAAGCTGAAAATAGTTTTTGAAATGCCTGAATGTTAGACCTGCAAAATATTACTGTACTTTATTGCTAATGTTGTTTCCATAATAAAAATATTTAATACAAAGTATGATATCCAGCATGAGCTTCACATAAATATTTCCATTGTATCGCTGATACGGATCAGAAAAATTTCAGTATGCACATCCTGCAAACGCAAGCGTAATTGATACAAGGTATGTATCTTAATGTACATCTTGAGTAAACATAAGAAAACCATACCCTAATGGAAAACAGACTTTGTCTTACAATGTGCAATCATGCTTTTACATCTAAACTGGACTCTGGGTTTAGAAAACAAATCTTAAATCAGTTCTATTCAGAGGACAAATCACAGTTCACATACTTCTAAAAAACTTTTGTTCTAGGGAAGCCTTTTGTGGAAAAGCTTGGGAAAACTCCATCCAGCTACAGTGGAAAAGTTGAATAAACATTGAAGACAACAGAATAGAAACCAGACGCCAAATACTAATTCATGGGGTCTTCAAAGGGGATTTTGAGATTTATTTTAATTGTTGTTGAGAGAAAAAGATTAATTTTTGAATGAAAAATTTATGCAAATTCAGCTGTGGTCAACACTAAAAAAAACCCGTTTCCCATTCAAAGCAGAAAAAAGCAAAGGAAAGAAACCCAAAATATCAACTCTTTAATCCCCTGAGATGGCCTTTAACCTGGGTATGAAAAAGGGCAGGAAAACAAACAAACAAAAAGATACATGAGAATAATAAAAAATGTAGTGCCTGAACCAAAGGACACGAATCTGGTACAAAGATGGGAAACATTAAGGGAAAGACGTGATACGTTGTCCTGTTTTGAGAATGACAAGGCTGCTCCTGAGTGCCTGAAACATTTGGAGTACAGGGAACAAACAGGAAGAAAGAACCTCTATGTCCATTTTACTGGTTCCACAAGGACTGTGTGGGCACCAGGGTGTCACAAGGGTACAAACCCAAAGGCTGCAATAATGAAGGTGTATATATACATATATTTATATATATATACAGACATATATAGTGCATAATATATTAACTGACTGATGTTCAGTAGGAGCGGGGGCAGATTTGCTGAACGTCTCTCCAAAAAGAACAGGAATCACAAGGAAGGGTTTCTTCCTGCTCAACAAGGAGATAGGTTTTTTATTAAATAAACATCAAGAACTTCTCCAAGGCTGAACCCAGGGCATTGGATACCTTCTGGGGAAGCGTGGCAGGGCCAGAACACATGGTGGGTGGTGGCCAGCAGAGATGGTGGGCACAACACCCTTCTGGATGTCCTACCATGGCTGGGAGGGAGCTGACAGCGAAGGCAGAGCAGTTGGGAGGTTAAGTAAAAGCAAACACAGCCTGACTGAGTCCATCGCTGCCTGTAAAGGAGTGAGATCTCAGAAATAACGGGCTGGTGGGCTTTAAAAAAAAGATAACCCGGGCTGCCTAATGTTAACAAACATCCTGTGGGAAAGCTAAAAGCTGCTGAAAAAGAGAGTCTATAAAGCAAAATGACAAGCCCTGCCACGGAGGGAAGACAAAACGCAGCACAGAAACTCCTCAGTGACCTGAGAACTATGAGAGGAACAACAACAACAGCAAAAATAAATTTCAGAAACGAACATTTACAACTGTGTGAGCGATGCTGAGCGCCCGAGGGAGGGTGGAAGGGCTGTCCCTCCCCGGGACAGCAGGCTGAGGCTGCCGGGTTGGGGGCCAGGGGGGCTTTAGAGCAAGGAAAGGTGTCTTCACCCCCCGGGGCCGCGAAGCGGTTGCCCGATTTTGGCCGCAAAGGCGGTCAGCAGGCCAGCAGCCCAGGCACAGCTTCCATCGCGCCCACCGAGGCGGCCCTGTCGGGGGAGGCAGCCCAGAGGCCGGCGGGGTCCCGCCTCGCCTCAGCCCCGGCGGGTACCCGCCCCCGGCCCGGCCCGGCCCGGCCGCTCTCTAGGACCTGCGATGAGTTTGCCCGCCGGAGCCGGTCTCAGNGTCGGTAGGCGGCCGAGCCCCTTTATACCTATGGAGAGCGCCGAGGCCGAGCCGAGCGATAGCCGCCCGGAGGAGGACGGCGCCGCGCCCCGCAGTGGCTTCCCGCCTCCGGAGCAGCCCCTAGCAGCGGCGGCCACGGTGAGGGTGCGGGGGGTGGCGGCGG
>VXBW01005459.1:219925-238316 GCA_013400375.1 Thinocorus orbignyianus | reverse complement strand
GCGGCGGCGGGGCGGCCTCCCTCCGTGGGCCGCCGGCCTTGGCGCGGCCTACTCCGCCCGGGCCGAGCACCGGGCTTTCCTGAGCGCGGTGCCCGTCCGTGGCGCCGCCGGCTCGGGACGGGCCGGGAGGGGCGCAGGGAGGCTGGGAACGGGCGGTAGCGGGAAAGGGGCTACAGGTGGGACCGGCCTTCACTCTGCTTGCCCGGGGCTGAGGCCCCTGCCTGGGGGAGTCTGGAGCTGGGCTGTGCACCCCGTCCCTCTGAGCAGTGGGTTCTTCTTCCAGCCCTTCCCTGGCCGCTGTTGGAGGGCTTTGTGTGCCGTCTGCCCTCATTCCTTGGGCCAGGCTGTTAGTAGCAGTATAATTATTATTACTAAATTTTTCGTCCCTTGTTTTGGTGTTTCTCCTCCCCCAAGTGTCACAAGTCAACCCACCTCCCTGCTGGATTTCAGCCGGAGGTTCCCAGAGCTCTGTGCCCTTCCAGGGTGGGCGTGCGGTCCTGACTGACTTCTGCCCGCCAAAGTGTAAAAGATAACGATCCTCCTCTGAGAGATTAAAAGGAAAACATCTCGCTCCGGATGTATTCTGTTTCCTGTGAAAGGGGAGAGGTTGGTTACGCGTGTCCCCCGTGTCCTGAGGAGGAATTCACAGCTACTTGGGAAGTGTTTGGGTAGAAAGTGCAGGGGTTTGTTTGTTTGTTTGTTTTAAAAAAAAGTTATGTGATGACCTGTAAGAAAAAATATGCCTGCTCTCTGTATCTTCTTGGTTTATGATGCCCTTTGGTATCTGAAGTTGTCTGTTTGTGGGTTTGGTTTTTTTTCACCTCAAAAGCAGGTTTTCTGTTTTCATTTGCAAATGTGATGCAGAACATGGGTATGAAATGAAGCCCTGCCAAGGCCTTTATCCTACAGAGACCTGTCTTATTTGAACAAATGTGGTGTGAAAGAAAGGGAGGCAGGATTAGTAGCCTTTGCTTTGTGTGGCTAATGTTACACGAATCTTTATTTTCCTCCTCTAAAAAGATGGAAGACTGTTTGGCAAAAAAAATGGAAATCACTGTTTCGGAAGCTGAAAAGCGGACTGGGAGGAATGCCATGAACATGCAAGAAACATACACTGCTTACCTCATTGAGACAAGGTGGGTGATGAGAGGTTACTCTCAGGAGGACGTGGGTGTGCCATTTTAAACAGAGGCTCTCTCTTTCCCCCCCCGAAATATTTAGGTACAGCTGATGAGAGGATTTAGTTTGTTTATGATTTGTTGCGTGATTATCAGCCTGCTCTGGAGGATCTTTCCCCATGAAAGCTTGGCATCTGATTTCCAGTTCAGTATTAAGGCTGGTGTTGTGTAGCTGTGTACTGTAATTCTTCATTTGGTGCTAGGTGGAAAAACGTGTGCTTGAAAGATGTTGCTTTGATATAGTGTCAACAACTGCTTGGTTGTTTCTCAGGCATGGGTTGGATAAATTTATATACATATACATGAGGTTGTATGCACAGCTTGTGTGTGAGGGAGGTTGTGCGTTGTGGTCTGCACTAATGGTTAGCCTTGCTTGGGATCACAAGAAAATAAGGAAGCCTCATGACTTATGTCATGTGGTCGAAATTTACTGCTCTACTAATATGTGAACTGTTTTGCTTGATGTGATCACCACATACTCATAGATGCTCTGAGGGTTAGGGTTAATTAGCTGTTTCCTTCCTTCATACTGGCTTGAACTTTCACTGGAGAACTTACTGCTTTCAGTCGTCTTGTGTTAGCAAGATTAATATCACAAGAATGATAAACACAGTTGGTACCACAAAGGCAACTTGCAATCTTAAGTACTGGGTAGCAAACAAAGCTTTAAAATATTTTCTAACTTATAGTTGCTTCCCAAACAGTTGCAGATGACTCTTATTATGCAGGATCATGTTACTCAGCTGAAGCAAGAATTTCAAAATTAGACTTTATTAGGAGTTGTCTCTCTCTTCTTTATATTAATAGTTTTAACCTTTGGGCCTTGCCTTGGGAGTGATGTGATGTACAGATAAAACCTCCTGAAACAAAGCAGTCGCAGTTTTGCAAAGGCACTGAAAAGTTCAGATTGTAATACTATCATGTAAGCCTTCTAGTTACCAGTTAAAAGACTTTTTAACTTGTTTCACTGCTGAAGGGACATACTGGTCACGTTAACTGCAGACCTACTGGGATAGGTTTACTATATTTTGCTAAACTTTAAGAATAAAATCCAAAATAGACGTATATCATATTTTTCAAATATTGTAGCTCTGTGGCAGTTGCTCAGATGTTTAAAATATACTTTTACAGTGTATTGATATTAAAGATCACATCTTCTCACATAAGTAATGTTATTTTTTTTTTTAAAAAATGGTGTTTCTGAAGGAAAAGAGAAGAAAATCGGAATCGTTGGTGTCTGACTGTGATGTAAAGTGTACTCTGGGGGCATCTTTATGCAGCTCCAGAACATGCTGACTGCATCGCCTTTCCTAGTCTTCCTTACATTACTTTAGACTCGCTCATGCTGGTCTTTCCCAGTGGTTCTTTCATACTGGTAAAATGTAGTTTGCTCCCCAGATTGCTTTCTTTCGTTAAGATTTATTTTATTCTGTGGTCAGCAAATATGAAGACCAATTACATATTTGTCACAGAACTATTGAAAATGTGGGTTTGTCACATCTCTAATAAAATAGGTTCTCTATTCACTTTGCTGAGAAAGCAAAATTTCTTGCATAAATATAATTGCCGGCTATTAAATGTGCTTCCTGCTGAGCCTGTAGCTGTAGGTGGGCTTCACAGCAATTTGTCTGTGGGTAATAGGATATTTTGTAGCTGAAGAATAAAACTCAGTTTATAGTAATGTAAAAGGAAGACCACTTAATAATAGTTGCATTGCAGTTATGTGAACTGAGGTTCCACCATTCCTGCTGTCCAGGATTTAATTTCAGTTGAATTGAGGAGTTGTGTGCATCTGGGTGAATACGAGACACAGGATGGATGCAATTACAACCTCTCTGTATCTGTTACAGAACAGGAGCTCAGTACCTAAACTTTTAACACCTCAGTTTCACTGGTGCTGGATGAAAATGCAAGTGATGGTGTTGCTTCCTTTTTCTTTTTGAAAAGATTTATTACTATTTTCAGACTTCCATTTGACTTGTTGGGTTTTTTTAAGTGATATTGCACCTCCGTACAGATTACTTTCTTTGAGACAAAACAAACTGTGCTGCTGTAGACTGCAAAGGCTCAGCAAATTTCAAGGGTCGTTCTTCCTGAAAGCATCTCCTTTATTCTTGGTTTACACCTTTCTACATTAGCTAAGTAGACTTTTGTGGCGAGGTATTTCCGTTCAATTAGTCTTTGAGTCAGTTTATGTCACAGCTTCCATTAAGCTATACAGTTATTTTTAAATAACTTAGTTTTATATTCTCCCTGTGAGAACAGATGAACACTTCCACCTCTTTGTGGGAAATGGCGTCAAGGCAAATACAAATTCTTATAATTAAGATGTGTGACTGAATAATCTTTCTTGGGATGTAGGTGCTCAGTGTGTCACTTGCTTTCTAGAACGGAAATTGCAAATACACAGCACCTCACTTAAGTTCAGATTTGCTTGCTTTTTAGAAATTGAGACAGCTGTGTCTCATATCAAAGTCTGGATGAAACTGCAAGAACAGAGATAGTATAAAATGCAGAATTTGACTCCTCCTCTGCTACCCTTTGTTTTTCATGGCAGAGCTGAAGGTTATATGGGAGTACTCTGTGTTGAGGGACTTTTAATTACAGCACATAGAGGTATGTCTGTTTTCCTGTTCTCTTTCAAGGCAAACAATTTCTTCTGTAGTAGCAGGACAGTTCCATTTAGTGAACTTCTGCTTCTGTCCTTGCTGACTTTCAGATCTCTGTCTCTGACCTCCTGGTCACACAGTGTGGTCATACACTCCAGTTTGTTTAAATGTGGCTTTAGGAAAATGTAACTTAACTTTGTGCAGCCCAGTAGCTGACTACATAAGTAGCAGGATTCCTGGTTTCCAGCCTTACTACTCTTTACTCCTTTTGAAGTAATTTGGCAGGATGGCTCCCTGTCTTTGCTTGTTACTCCCCCAGTGCGACTGGGGGAGTTACTAATCTTACTTCTGCTTTTGGTATTTGGAAAGTTTTCTGTTAGTTAAATTGTGATGAGAGTGATACCTACTTCTCTCTTACGACCTTGGATTGCCCATCCAAAGCGTGAGGACTTCTAAACAGGGTTTCTGTGGGAGAAGTGAACTTGGAAATCAGTAGCCAGCCAGGTCACAGTTCAGTGGTAACGATGCTGCACTATGGGACTTCAGGAGTTTTTCTTCTGTTATGTTTTGTTTGAGTGCTTTTCCCAGTCTCTCCCACATTGGGCTAGGCGAAGAGCCCAGACATGTTTTTCCTGGGGAGAGGCAGAGAGTGAATGCCCGCAGAGTTATGCCATCTTCTGATAAAACAAGAAAATACAGATTTTGGTCATTGAGAGTCAGGAAGGCTTGTCTGCTCCCTCCAAAGGAGGTACTAGAAAAAAGGAAATAGTCTGAATCCAGCATGAGCTTTAAACGAGGGAGAATCAGGAGATGAAAGATGGAGAGTTGAAAACTTACTTTACTACTGATTTGTACTTAATTAATACTCTGAATCATTAGCCTGCCTAGTGGTTGTACGTTTTAGTTAAATGCAGCAAACTGTATATGTGACAGTATTTTAAAAGAAAAATAATAAAATTCACCTGGTTATGAAAATCCTCTGACAAGAAAACTGCTTCTTTGTCGTACAGCCTGCCAGGTAACCTTTAGTGGTTTACAAAGTAGGTAGTTGATCTGTAATGATTGCTGCTCTGTCTGTTGAGGGGCCTAAATACGGGGACTGTTTCTAAATAGCTAACAGAGGAAGTTGCCCAGCCCCTAAAAATGCTGTTCCTCTACAGAGTGAACCTTGTCCGTTGCAGGGGAGTGGAAGTGTCACTTCTCCTACACTGGAAGGTCAAAGGCTGAAAGTGAAGTTACTGCTTCTGCAATTGAAGAGGTGATTGCTTTTACGAGGAAATAAACTGATGTATTTCCTTCTCATCCGATTTAATATTTTGCAGCCATTCCTCTTTTTATTGCATTCAGAATTGTTTAATGGCTCATTTAAGATGATTAGTTTTAAATGGGAAATGGGAAGAGGTTAATTAGATGGACTAAAGTTTTCACATTGGCACTTTGAATTAAGGCAAATGAACGTGACTTCTGGAGTAATGCAATCTTCTAATCGCTTATGATAACATCAGTTATGAACGTAAAAGCTGAAGGTTTCAATTTTGTCTTTTAATTTTTTTTCAGGCAGGTTGGTTCATTCAATGAATAACGTGCATTGTTACAACTGTACTTAGAGGGGAAACATATGGTTTTCCTGCCTGAAGACTGTACAAGTATTATATTGTGTTTTTAAAACCAAAACAAATTGAGAAGTTTGACTGAATGTCAACAAGTGATTATAATCTTAATTGAAACTGGTCTGCAGTACTTGCATTTAATGGTGGAGTTCATAATGTGGTCTAAAAAATTAGATGGTAATGAAGGTATTAAGTGTAATGAGTACCTTTGTGGATTTCTACTTCCTTTCTGGAACAGGGTTCCTGGGGAGAAATGCTCTTGTAATTGGTGATATTTTATGGTCTCATATGTAACCAGGTGGAGACATTTTTGGTGTGATTAAAAAAAAATTATTTCTCTCATCTTACTTGCCTGTCCCAAATCCATCCATGCAGTTTCAAACACTTATTACCTCGCTTGAAAGGCAGCGGTGTGGGTGCAGGCTCATAACTGAGGACTGTACAGTACTTTCCCACCACAGCTTTGTACTCCCTGGAGAGCAAAATCTGGCTGCTTTTGCTTTATCAAAACCTGGATGGAAGGGGGAATCTTAAACTAGTGTTAATAATTTCAAAATGTGTCTTAAACTTATTCAAATAGCTTAACTCAAAGTGTTGTGTCTTTGTTAGACCCTACTCAGCTACCCACCTGAAATATTATTTTCACCTTCCAGTCAGTAAAAGTCACTAAACTGATGTTTTGGAGCATGTTGGAAAAAAACCAACCAACCGACCAAAAAAACCCAACCAACAACTTGACAAGAGTGGGTGCTGCTAGAGGCAGAGGCAGGAGGGATGTCCATCCTGCGGAAAAGGGGTGGTGTGGCGGCAGACTCTTGTTGAGATGCACCTCTTAGGGTGCAGCTTTTTCTGAGGGGATATTAGTCAAAGAAGAACATCCAAGTTTTTCTCTGGACAAGTGTCTCTACTTGCTTTTTCTGCCTCACTTGCTTTCTTTACCTATCATCTTTTAAACTGCTTTTCACCCAAGCCAAGAACTGTGTTATAAAAACAACAACTACAACCAAAAAAGGCATCATTCAGACTTCTAAGACAGAATAAATGCATGTTAGAATAAAGGATCTGAGGAGAGAAATAACATCCAAACTGCTCAACGCAGACTACATTGAGAAGTCTGTATCAGATGCTGTCTGTTTGAACAAACAACACAGGCAGGTTTGACCTCCACATTGTTCTAGCAGTAATTTAACTTTCTTCTTCAGGAGGTAATGTGAGGGTTGTGTGTCTCACGAGGGTTGTAAAGCTTGATTAACTTAGACTTGGGGAAGCCTTGTCTGTTGTCCACAGATCTGCTTTGTCAGAACAAATCAGAGGTAGGCTTTAGAGCTAGTGAACTTCTTTAGTTTCTTCAGAGTAGGCAAGGAAGGTGTGGTGAGCGGCGTGATCTGGTCTGGCAGTCTGCTTTCCTCCTCCTTGAGTTCTTGAGGCCCCTTGTGGACATAAAGCTTCAAGTGACAGGGTGCTTGTGTCTCTGTTTTGGGTAGTAGTGGTTTGTTCTGAGGTAGGACTAGTCTTCTCTATAAAGCTATGGTCCTTACTGCTGCAGTGCCCTACTCCTAGATGACCTTTTACAAATTTTGATTCCTGTTTAATTTTCTACTTGATACTTTTGTGTGTGTGTGGACTGAGATGTTACTACTTCGATTGCTTTTTTTGTTTTGGTTTCTAAAATGTAATAATATATTTAATATAATATATTTAAAAATTGATACAGCAAGCATGTTGAGAAATTTTTAGTACAGTTAAGGCACATGGTCTTTGCTTCTAGCTTATAATAAATTGCAAACCAGTCATGAGGTATTAAGAGTGTAATTTACACTTAAGCCTTCTCTTGTCAGAAGGCTGTGATCTCTTACTATGACAGTTACTGATGGGGTGTTGGCCTGAACCCTCACAAATGATAAATGGGCTGCTGCACTGTGGGAATACGTGATGATCCTGTTGGTGTATTTGCCTGCCTTCAGTATTTGTAGGATAGGAGTGTGAAATATAAGTGTGTTCTCTTCTAACTCACAATCCATGTTATGGGAGTAGACTATATGTAGTTACCAAAACAGATTTGAAGTTATGAAGTCACTTTTGATTTAATTTCTTTTTCTCTTGCTAGTTTGTAGTTATCCTTTAGTTCTTCTCTTATGCTGGTGGTGTGAGAAAACTGTTGAAACTTGCTAAGTGATAATAAGTGACTCTCCTGACTGCAGGAACTGGAAGTTCTAAGAAAAATACAGATCAACTTCTATACAATAAAGCTGAGTCAGCAAAAATGTTGGAAGGAAAAAAAAAAGTTGGCAAAAGGATGAGTTGAGGTGGATCAACTATGGAAGACAAGCTACCTAGCTTTATACTACTAATGTGTATTACTGTAATTGGAATTGGCAGGAGGTGCTATATGCACTGACAAATGCATACTATCAAAATTCGACACAGTTCTTTTCTTACAGCTTGTGAAGCTGTATTTCTACGGAAGTGCAACTGAAAATGGAGTAGGAACATCTGGATGAGAAAGTTCCTTGAAATATAAATTTCTTTTCTTTCTTCCCTGTGCTGACCTCATTGTTGTTACAGGCTATTCAGAAAGTGATAAAATGTAAGATCGGATGTGTCCTGCATTGGGAGTTGATTGGGTTAGAAGTAGAAGATAGAACTTAAGTACACACTGTGTTGAAATGAAACAGCCAAATTAACTTTTACAAGTACTTCATGTTCACGAACTGAAAAACTTGACATTTGAAGTTGCCCGTGGCAGTGTAAGACCATAGAACAAGTTAAGTGGAGATGAAAAATAATTGTGGCTAGCAGTGCTTTTCCTTAGGGGCTCGTATTGACAAGAAAAATAAGAATAATATTTAAAAAAATAAAGTGGACTGTTCTTCTTGCAGTTTACCTTTGGTGGTAACTTCTTAAAGCTCTGTAACTCTACTGTATGTCTGAAATGTGTTAGGCTGCCATAAACTGTCAGTGGTGCATGCACACCTAGCCTACCTCTAGTTACGAGGTGATACAGGCAGGCTGAAACTTCTGTTAAGTTTTAAAAAAGATGAATAATGAAACTCTCCTATTACAGAAAAAAACAAAAGGCGAAGGAAGAGCCAATTAAACCTGATTCCTGTGCCAATCCCAGGGCTGCATTTGCTGTGGCCAGGAAATGGGTACGCATAGGAGTGACAAAGGCATTTAATGGCAATGGACCAAATGCATCCTGCAGGGTTCCCCCCGATAGAACAACCACGTGTTAAGGAGAAGTTCTTGTTCCAGATCTGAGACCTGGATCTGTAATATTCCTGCCTTTAGAGTGAGGGAGGGGCTGCAGTCTACTTCATTTTCTGCGATGTCTGCATAGCTCTAGCTGAGTCCCTGGTGCTTCACTGCTGGCACAGCAGCCTCTGTATCTGCAGCACTGATGTGCCCTCCTGGGACGTGGCTGGGTTCTCAGGGTGGTGCTGGCCTCTGAGTTTGGGTTTTTTTCCTCACCTCTGTGCTCATGTTTGCTTGTGCAGGATGTTCTCAGACAGGGTCCACTTAATCCTATGATGTATTGGTGGTGGCAGTCTTGCTTAAGAGTTGATGATAACCCACGCAGAAGTAGTGCTCTTGAAACCCGTGATGTAAGTCAGTGCAACTGCTTGATAGCTACTGAAGCTGGAGGCTGAAAGAATCCCTGGTTCTAAAGTACCTTTTATGTGAGTGTTTTGAACGGTTGGATTGTTTACCAAACCCTGCTGGGAGCTTCTCTGCCAGGAAAGCGAGGTTTGGGCCTTCAGCTTTGAACTAAGCAACTAACCTTCCTGGGCATAGTAGCTTAATTCTTTATCTATTTAAATTTACCTCCAACTCAGCAATGGTACAGCCACTACATACCTAGTTTTAGCTGAAGTGTTCTTGAAATGTTTTAATTGTGCAACGTTGTCGTAGGGAGGAATGCTGCACAGCCTGTCAGCCCAGCGCTGGGATTATGTTCTTCAAAACTCTGTGGTTGCAGTTGCAACTTCATTGAACTGAAATGCTCTAATAGGGGAGAATTCTAGGGGATGTTGGCAGCACGGCTGAGTGACTGTCAACACTGTGTTCACTTTTTTTAATTAAGTCAGCCTCAAACACTTCTAATCTGCAGCAGTTCATGTTGAATGCTTATGAATACATACCTTTTTCTTCGTCCTTGTGAATTTTTTTTCTACCAATTCAGTCACCTGGAATAAATGTCCTTTTCACAAGGCAAGGATAGGTATGAAGAAAATGTTCTGATGTACTCATTTAAAAAAAAATCATTCTGTATAATTTTCTATTATATTACTTCAATCTCAAGATGCAACCATGTTTTTTTTCTTTTAAACGAGGATATAGCAAGGCTGTTCTCTAATGAAATGGATGACAAAGGCTTCTTGTGTTTTGTTTAATTGTAGGAAATAATTGATTGCTTTTCAGTAAGGTCATTAGAAATCCAACCTTGTAGTTTAAGAGTACCTTAATAATAACTTGTGTCCTATTTAGATGTTTTAAACACTTTACTCCAGAAAGTTGTTGTGAATTCAGGAACTGTATACACTGAATTCTGCTGGAAGAAACAATGTAGTGCCCTATTAGTAGCTACTGAGTACCATATGAGTAAGTACTTGCAGTTCACAGCATACTGTGTCTGGTTCTGGGCTACCTGGAGGAAGGATGGGGACGTACTGAAGTCCATCATGGCCCAATGAAAGACCATG
The DNA here is from genome assembly GCA_013400375.1 of Thinocorus orbignyianus. NCBI lineage: Eukaryota > Metazoa > Chordata > Aves > Ciconiiformes > Thinocoridae > Thinocorus > Thinocorus orbignyianus. The sequence goes on along the minus strand of VXBW01005459.1, from coordinate 228,216 downwards.
GATGTGATTATGGGCTTGGAGTGCCTGAGAGAAGCTCAGTGAAGCTTCCTGCTTGTGCAGGAAGAAGCTGAGAGATGTCTTTCAGCCTCTGAAAGACACAGTTCAGGGGCTCAGGGGTTTTTAGTTAGCAAGGTGTGTGTGGGAGGTAAGGAAGATGGAAGTAGACTCTTTCTGTGATGCACACAGAGAGGACAAGAGTCTGCAGCCATAAGTTCAAACATAGGAAATCCCACTTAAATGTAAGAAACCCTCTTTAATCAGGGTGGTCAAACATGAGGATGGGTTGCCAAGTGTGATGATAGTCTCTGTCTTTGGAGATACTCAAAACCCCAGGGGATGTGGCTCTGAGCAACCTGCTTTGAGCAAGGCACTTGGACTACAGACCTGCAGAGTCCCTCCCAACCTTAGCTATTGTTTTGATAATTCTTAACATAGTTAGTGTTGTTTCATGTAGATTTATGCCAGTGCTTTGCATTCTAATCAGTCACTTTATGTAAGAACCAAGGTAGACAGAGCCATTGCTGGTTTCTGTTAACTGCATTGTGTGAAATCTCTCTCTGTGTTTATTCTGGTATATGCTGACTGCCAAGAAGTGTAACTGACCTGATGCTTATTTTGATATTGCAGAGTATTTCTGTTGCTCTAAATGTCCTGTATGAAAGATGATTTTTCTTTTCAAGTTTTTATGTTACTTTTTAATCTTATAATATTCTATGATTTCTCCTTTTATAGTAATGTAAAATCCTTTAAGACCTCCCAAAGTGATGTTGGTTTCAAGTTTTCAACAAATTTTTCAGATGCGTCTGGTTTGTTGCCTGCTTACTCTATCTTTAGCTACCTTTTTTAGCTATCTTTTGCTAGATTACATATCATTGGTCCTTAAATATAAGAAGATACTGTTTTGAACAAAAAAAACAAACAAGGAAGTGCTTTGAAACTTGCTGTTTTCCTAAAAATATCCTTTAAAAATTCTTAATGTTTTTTGAAGTTAAAAATACAACTATTCTAGCTGTTGCAGGCAAGACAATTTTTATCCTCTTGAGTGAAGACTTTCCCATTGAATAGTAAATTCCTTCTTGTAATACTCTGTCCTTCAGCTGCTCATGAAATCCCTCTGGCTTGGAGCCTAACACTGTTCCAAGAGAGTGATGTCTAATTCTGTCGTGATGTGAACCAAGTCACTTGTGTGACTGTTTACTTGACTGTGACCTACCTGTTTGTGATGTGGTGGAAATGCATTGACTTTTGTTCCTGGCACGTGCAGAAAATTTGAGTGCTATCAGGCAGAAATCTTAAATATTTTAAGATAAATTATGTAGACATTAATTAGGGTTGGTTTAGATTATGAGTAAGTTATGCAGTGATCATTACTGGGGAACTATTTTTAGGGCCTTTGCTATGATTGTGCTGATGGTATGAGGGAGGAGGTGATATCTTACTAATGCTCAAATATGCTATTTTGTCTTTTAGAGCCATTGAGTCCCAGGGTGAGGGACAATGTGCCCCAATGGACTCCTTGTGGCGACGTTACAGTGAATTTGAGTTGTTGAGGAATTACTTGTCAGTTACCTATCCACATATTGTCGTTCCACCTCTGCCAGAAAAAAGGGTAAGGAAGCGGAGGCTGAAAGTTGCTTTGTGGTGTTTGTTATTTATTTGCTATTAACCCTTTTCTGTTTAAATAGGCTGACTTCGTTTGGCATAAGCTATCAGCAGATAATATGGATCCAGATTTTGTGGAAAGAAGAAGAATTGGTTTGGAAAACTTCTTGTTACGTGTGGCTTCGCATCCTGTTCTTTGCCAAGACAAAATCTTCTATTCATTTTTAACACAGGTATAGTGAAATGATTTGCTTTCTAACCACTTTTTTTTTTAGTAATTATTTTTTTAAGATAATGTCCTTTGCTCTTCCCTCCCATTGACCTGTAGCTTGCTCTGTGTTTAGGAACAGCATGCAACATGAAAAGTCTTGTCCTTGTAAAAGCTTCTAGCTGCTAGCCCAGTGCAGTGGTACAGTTGGCCTCTTAATGTACCTTATGACTTTTTTCCAGTCTAGTTTTAATGCTCCTAGGAGAGAATTTCCACCTCTTTGGAACTGCATATTGGGAGTTTACCATGTGCTGGTTGGGAAAGCTTCCCTAGGACTGAATCTGCAATAGCTAACATGCTGTACCGCTGGCTGCAGAGGCAGCACTGGCTTCCAGTTTGCTTTCTGGATAGTCACGGTTTCTTTAGCATTGTGGTTTGAGTCATGATTCATTCATATCACAAAAGTTGTAAGCTTATTGTCAGCTAAACTGTTGCATTCTGTGATTATTTTTTTTATTTTTTTTTTCAACTTCAGGAGATGTTAGGACGTTTCTCTGTTCTGTCCTTTGATCAGAGATTCCCAAGGAGCGGACTGAGCTGATCCGTTTACTGCAGCTCAGTGTAGTATGTAGGTGAACCAGTGTATGGGAAACTGAAAGCAGTGGACTGTGTGTACACTGTAAACTGATCACATCAGATCACAACAGAACACACATCAGTCCTCGCCTGCATGTTCTCTGTCTGCACCCTGCGTCAAGCTGCACCCGGTCCTCTGAGCTGCTGGTAATCTGATAGACAATAGATTACCCTCTCTGAAGAGCTGAGCTACTTCCTTAAACAAAGCTGTGTGGCTCCTGCCTCCAGCTGATAGATTGAGGTAATTGAGCACACTGACACAGTGAAGAGAAAAGAGCTTCTTGGGGAGGTTAGTATGTAAGCACAACATAACGACATGTTATTCTTAACCTAGATTCTTGAAATGAAGTGGGGGAGGTAGCTGAGGCAGAGCCCAGGTTTGCTGGAGAAGCTCTTCTTTCAGCTCTGGCATGATGGAGGGCCTTGCAAAAGCTGTGGCACTGTTAAGTCACTCTAACGGAACATTCTTTTCCTGCGTTTTTAGGAAGGTGGATGGAAAGAAATGGTGAATGAGACTGGATTTCAGTTAAAGGTAATTACTGTAATTGTTTGTCTCATGACTGCTGTGACACAGAAATACTCCAACAAATGTGTTTTAGGCTATTTATGAGAGGCTGTTGGGTGTTAGAATGAGCTAAAGGGATTGCTTTATGTATACTTGTCACTGCAAAATACAGCAGTGTTCTTAGCATGTAATAGGTAAGACTCCTGTTGTTAGGTTCTCTAGCAGGCTTGTTAATATGTGCCTATGTTTGATGCTCGGCCTTGTCATTCTGCTAGTAGTATAAATTTAAGATCCTTATAAGCTTTAGAACTGATGAAATTGAGTTCATAGCGGTGCTTTTGTACATTGTCAATTTAATTTAGTATCATTTTAAAGATGGGTGTCAAATTTAGTCTAGTAAGAGATGCAAGATGTCAAAAAAAACCCACCAAAAAAGACTGAGCTAAGGGTTCTGAATTCTCTACAAAGATAAATTGCTGAAAAGGACTAAGACAGCTGGTCTTAGTCCTTAACTGGTTAGTAATGTGTCTTGAAGTAATAGTATCCCCATTGGTATCACTGGGTGGGTAAACTGGTGGAAGACTTGGATGAATACATGATCAAGGGCTGCCTGTCTGTACAGAAGGAGAATGTGTGAAAAGCTGGGCTGTGCCTGGAAAGGTTACTGTATGGGGACAAGTCCTGAGCTTTTGTTTCATTGTAATGTTATTGACTCTTATGAAACTACAGCTGGAAACTAGGTGGATTATGAAGAATTAGTCTGAATGGTGACAGCTGAAGTGACCACTGATGCCCTTATACTCATTGTCCAAGGGGCTTTGATACTGACATTTCAGTTGATAAGTTGGCATTAGTTCTCTTCCGTTGTGGTAGGGCTTGCATTTTGCCAGTATTCATAATGGGAAAAAAGTGAAGTGTTTAAGCTGTGTTCTCCTGCTCAGTACAGCTTTCTTTCAGCTTATGCGCATAGGGGTTCAGAAAGTTTGTTCAGAAAGTTTCAGAAGGGTATGTTCAGGAGTGCACACAGCAGTGTGTGTATGAAAGAAACCCCATAGCAAAATGCTGAGAATATTTCCCTACATGAAACCATATTGTAGATTACATGAGAGATGAGCGAGGCCCATTTCCTTTCTGGCTTTGGTTGTGTGTATAGTTTCCCTTTTGCAGTTCCTATTTCCTTAGGAAATAAAAGTAACTCTTTCAAAAGCCTGTGGAAAAGCGTCCTTCCTTTATTCAACATCCAAAGTATAAACCCCTCAAGATTGGAGGTTATTTAGTGCTACACTGGAGGACAAACCTCTTCAATACATGCCTTAGACTAGGATCAGAGCACTGGTTTATGTGCTGCTGCTGTCTCTGCTGGTGATGCATTAAAGCAGGATGTGCCTGTTGTCCCGAAGGGTTTGATCCAGGCTAACTAAACTTTAAATTGGGAATTAATGCAGTGTAGTATGTTACAGTTGAATGTTGATGTTGGGGACTTTGTTTACTCTGCTGACTGTATCATTAAATCATGCCTTTCCTCCCTCCTCCCTTCAGCATTTAATTTTGTTCTTTAAGGGATTTGTCATTTGGGATTGTAACCCTTCCTTTAGGAAGGACAAAATTCCCCTCTCTCTTCGGCTTACTTAAATGATTATAGGATCATAGTAGGAATTAACTGTCTGAAAACTCCCTCACTGTACCTCATTTGATGAGGAGTTCATCTCAAAAATGCATGTGTATATTAACTTTAACTCTGAACAGACATTTTTCTATCAGTATAGCCCTGTGTGGTACAAATGCTCGAAAGCAGTGTGTGGGAGTCACTGCTGTTAATGGCAAGAAGGAAATAACCCGACTTAGATGGCTGAGCATTGGCAGGATCTTGGCTTGTGCACTGACTGAATTCTTCCTTCAAAGCACTACGTGTGTCTGTAGTAAAAGGCACAAAAAATTGCACCATAACTGCAAAGTAGGAAGCAATCCTTTTCAAGTGTAAACCTGTTGAAGGTACATGCTGTCCTGATGAACTTGAATAGCTTTGATCCCTGCTGTTTGGATATGAATGCAGTATTTTGTGAAATAGCTACTTAGAGGGAAGCTCCTTACTCTGCCTTAAGGCCAGCATGCCTAGGTGGTGTTTGTACTGTGAGAGGATGTGTGATGGGGACATGTGGGTGCATCTGAATGACCTGAAATCTAACTGGCTTTTGCAGTGGCTCATGAGGACAGAGCAGTGGAGGTCCAAAGCTGTAAAAGCATATGAAGCACTGAATAAACAAAGCCTGAGTTTTATGCACGGTTTTGTGTTCCTTGTGCTATCTTAGACATGCTTCCCTGTATTGTTAGAGGAGCGCTGTGTGTAGCGGGGACAATGAACCTGTTTTCTTCCAAAATCAGTCTTAGTTGTGCATATTTCATTCACTTGCCTATCTGTGGACTTATGTTTTGTGGTTGGAAGGACAGCTACAGCTCATTAGTACCTCTCATCCTAGTTTGAATAAACAAACTGATTTCTCCCTCAACTTGGATGCTGGCCTAAGCACCCTCCAGATGTGGAGGTGGTTTTCTAGCTGAGAGGAACTTGCAGTGATATTCAAACATGGGTATCTTCTGCTCAGCCCCAATGCAGTGGGAGGTGGAACAATCTCAAACTGCTTCTGCCTCATTTGTAGAAGTTACTGAAAGGGCCCTAAAGGAAGGACTCCGTTCTTGGTTTGGGAAAACACTGTTTTCATTTTACTGTCAAATTCAGTACAGCTCTTCAGGCTCTGAGTTGACTGTAACAGTACACAAAATATTCCTCTGTCATTTACCAGCACTAACAAGGACTTCTGAGCTAACTTGCTGGTAGCAGTTGTGGCACAATCCACTAGCTAAAAGAGTACACTAAAAGAAATCTATATACCACACAAGGTATTATTTACTGCTCTTTCAATGATAAGAGGAATGTTTTGGTGAAAAGTAAACTCCAGCCATTTCACTTGAGTTGGAGTTTTCATATGGTATAGATGAGCCCTGAGTGAGCTGTATATAAAATACCAGATAGAAATGAAATGTTGTGATGATGGAAATGTTGTGGGACCTCTTTGGATGAGGCTGGCATCTCTCATCTTTACTGGTGTTTTATTAAGAGTAAACACCCATGGCATAGCTTAATGTTCAATTAAACTGGAAAAAATATATGAAAATACCAAAAATACCCCTCCTTAGAGAGATTCTGTATTGTTGTTGCAGTCATCGGTAAACCAACATCTCAAAGTGAAGTAGCCAATTACTTTTTTAATTAGGTATTGAACTTTCCTCTGCAGAGATTTATATATGCTCTATTTTGGAAAAGAACACTGCATTAAAAATGTCTCTCTTCTGATACACAAATCACATATTTTCTGTGAAGCCAGTCATAAAATAAGAGAACACAATATATAAGTTTTTGATTTCACTGGGGAACTGTTCCTAGTAATAAAGAGCATATAGAGGTCACTCTACCACTGGTTTTATTTGGTTTGAAAAATATAAAATAGTTTGTCCATATGGTCTTATGTTACCTACTTGCTTCATCTGAAAAGAATGTAGGGTTATGTATCTTAACTTCATGATTTGTGTAACATTTTAAGAAGGGACTATTTTTGTGGGATTTGGATTATACCACCTTAATTTTAGTGGATACATTCTAGTTGACAAAAATAGCTTAGTTTTTTGACTTTTTAATAAAAAAAATCTGACACGCAGGGCAGCTAGTGTCAATTTATTCAATGTTTGAAGGTTTAAACATGCCAGGAAGGCAGGCTTTTTTCTAATGGTGCTGCCAGAAGGCTGATATTTTTTTTTTCTGTCACTGGAATTTAATTGCATTAAATTAACAAAGCTTTTTTTTCCCCCCTTTTTTTCAGGCAGACTCCAGATTAAAAGCTCTTAATGCAACATTCAGAGTGAAAAACCCAGACAAGTAAGATTCCACATCCTTCCTCTCTCTCTTTCTCTTTTTTCAGTTACAACTGTAACTTCAGATGACAGAATATTCTGTCTCCTTAGAATAAATTCAGAAAAGAAAAATTATCTTTCTGCACTTCAAATCTTAACAGAAGCCCTGTAAGGAGGCAGTGTGAAAAGGGTTGATAAATACTGTTTCTAGGAGGAGGAAGCATTCAGAGAAACACTATCACTTTATGCAAAATGATTCTTTCATTTTAGCTAGATTTAAAAGGAAGGGACAAAAAAAGACTCTGAAAAAGAACCTCTTAATATTTGTTTGCAGAGCAGTCTTTCCAAGCATGAACAGAATACAGATTGATAGTAGGTCTTTCCAAGAATCTGCTAGTGTGCAGTCCTGGATTCATGCACCCTGGTGTTGCAGTTCATAGTTCTCTTCAAGCTGCCAATTTTCACAGATGCTTTTGCAAGTCCGGAGGTCAGTTCAGCTCTGTTGCAGTTTAGGAAGCTCTGGGACACGCACTAGAGCAATCTGCTGAATAGAAAAAACCTGTCAGAATCCTCAGGGTATGTCGTGGGAGGCTCATCACACCCCGGGTGATGTGAGAAGGGTGAAATGAGAGTAGGAAGAAACATCAGTGTGCAGCAGTAGGGTCAGGAGATGCTGCTGTTCGCTGTCAGTAAGCAATAGAGACCTGGACAAAGTGCCCTTCGGGGTTCATCCACTGCCCAACAGCGGAGATGCTGTGTAGGGACAGCCCATGTGCCTGCCTGCTTCCTGCTATCTGCTCCCTTTGTGCCTCCCCAGCATCTATGGGAATTGTGGAAAGAACCTTAGAGGGTACATACCTTCCTGAATCTTTTCACAGACTTACCTGTGAAGTGGTGCATTTTCTTTCCTTTTTTTTTTAATTGTGTTTGCTTTTACAATTTTCTGTGGCAGCAAGGAAGCTTTTAGCCAGGGTTAAATATAAAATGTAGCATTTATGCATGAGATTTGAGAGACAGTGATTCTCTGAGTAGCTACAGGTGAAACTGGTCCCATGTTTGCATACTTCATCCTCCATTCATCTTTGTCTGTGGTTAGAAGGCCATCCTGTCCAGTAGCCTACCTATAGGCATAGGTGGGCAAAGACTAGTTAAAGCTGTAATGAGGAATATACTGTTATCTTTTGAGGTAACTTAATGGTTCAGGAAGCAAAACTGTTGTGAGAAGTGGCTTGGCAAAAAGGAGGAAAAGAGTTAATACAAGGAGAATGTGAGGAGGGGCTTGTAACAAAAACAGTCCCGGTTTTAACTCAATAGAGACTTCACAGCACTTAAGAGATATGGCACATGCTTTCTATTGTATTTTGCCAGCTAGATAGCTTTCACATCCAACTTTTGGAGATTAGTTGTTTAGTGACTGATAAGCATAGCTTGTTT
>VXBW01005459.1:179515-216292 GCA_013400375.1 Thinocorus orbignyianus | reverse complement strand
TTTTTTTTTTTTTTTAGCTTGTTCTTACATCTGTAATGAATAATGTTCTTTCTAATTATGTCATGCATCAAGATACTCAGTGGATTGAGAATGGAAGGGATTTTTCTTTTTCTTTTCCTAAAAAGTCACCAAAAGGAAATAGGAAATTACAATTTCAGTAATGAGGAGCATGATACTGCTTCTTAGTATGTTCAACAGGGATTTCATTTTTGATGGGAACTGTGCTGTAGAGAGAACAGTAATTGATTGCCCTGTTGAGCTGAGCTTCTTGAGAGGATTAATCACTGGTATTCTCCTGACAGAGCCTGTTTCTCAGGGCTGTGTGCACATGAGATCTCTTGGGCAATCTGCTTGGGTTTCCTTTTCACTGCTTTGACAGACCAGTAATGGTAACTCTTACCGAACCTCAGTCTTGGCCATTGGTATGTCACAATTATAAGGGCATTATGTGGATTACAAGCCATGCTTTGGAGTGTACATGTGGTCTTTTCTGAGGTTGTTGCCAGGGCTGCTGTAGTACGGGCTGCAGCAGGTACTGACTCTCCAAGCAGCTGAGATGACAGATCTAGCTTTAGGAATGAGTTCTGCAAGGCATAGCTCGTTTCCTTCCCTTTGTTTCACTGAGCTGGATGGAAAAATCAAGTGACTTTTTTGAGTTTTTTATTTTCCCTGCAGTCTTGGTGGCAGGGTGGACTTCTGTCTTGCCATCTTTATGTTAAATGAGCAAGTGTGTATATAAACTTTGTATTACTTGGATAAAGAAGGCTATGCCTTACACCTGGTCATCAAAACCTAGAGGCACTCAGTTATTTGTGGCCTCCGTAGGTGTATCTTCTACATAGGTGCTTCCAAAGAAATACTTGAAATATTATATTTTCATTACAGCATTGATTGAGACCTTAGTCTTTGAAGACTTAATGCTGTTGATTTTAACTTCCAGTAGTGGCTTAGATTAGATTTAGGCCTAATCTTGTTTATCTATATAAAATCATCAAGCCTTTAATTTTGAAGTTTATCTGTGGGTGTTCACAAAGCAATTGCACTTATGGTTTATGACCAAATATTGACTCTAAATAATGTTTTAGAGGGTAGCAGACCGGCTGTATGGTGTCTATAAAGTCCATGGCAACTATGGAAGAGTATTCAGGTAAGAGCTCATTCATTTTTTAAGTATGTATGGAGAAATAGAGATGTATGTGTGTATATAGAGACAGTGAGTAGGGGATTTGTTGGTTATATCATAGAGTCATAGAATCGTATTCTTATGTTCTTAAAGTATATAAAAAGTGTTTCAATGTCTGCCTGGAAAAACTTCATATTGCAGTTCTAAACAGGTTTCTATGTTGGATATAGTGATTTCTGGATCTGCTGAGTTTAGTCTCATGTGAAGGACTTAAGCTTTTTGTTTTGTGTTCCAGACCTTTGGGGGGTTTGTTGCTGCGTTGGCATTCTATTTCTACAGGAAGTAACTACCTATTTTCAGGAGGTTGTCTCTGAAAAGCTTCTAGGCTCTTTTAAGGGTTAAAAATCAACAACTATATCTATCCAATTTTAGTACCTCTAAGTGAATTTGCCAATCGTTTTTTGATTTATATGAGTGAATTGCATGCTCGAGTTTTCCATCTCACTGGAGAATTAAAGAATCTAAACTTCTGGTTAAGGGAAACCTCCTGCTTCTACACACTGTTCAAGTGCTAAATTTAATTCTCCGGGTTAATGGATTGCAGATGTCTTTCTCATTGGGGGTTTTAAAGTGAAATTAGGTGTAGTTCTGTAATAACACAAAGACAAACAAATGTCAACATCAGCGGAGTGGAATGTTTATGAAAAAGTGAAGGACAGAATAGATGCATTAGACATAAATTATGTGAAATATAAGGGGACCCCCTCCTTTTTTTCTTGTAAAAAGAGTTGTAGATGGAGTTCCTGCAACTGAGAAATCTCGTAAGGGTTCACAAACCTGAGAATACAATTAAAATTGCAGTGTTTGTACTTGGATGTCCAGAACAAGCTTCTTGCTATCTTTATTGTAGCTCTGTTTCCTACTTTATCTAAATGAACTCCCTAATGTGAGTAGGTAGTTTGCAGTAACGAGGCTGCTGTGGGTTAATTTTTTTTTTGTAATGAAGAGAACTAAACAGCAGTCTATTATGAAAACAGAAAATGACACCCAGCAAATGGTTTCAGGAGTGGTAAAATGCTTGCAAATGTCATATCCCACCTTCTGGGGTTTGGAATGAGAGGCTTCTATCTGATATGTTGCAAGTCTGGAAAACTTAGTTTCTTCTTAATGATCATGTTAGACAAAACTCTGGTTTAGAAAATTCCCTATTCTTCCCCTGCCCTCCCCCACCCCCATCTCTTTTAAATTCTAGTATCTTCTGTCTTTCTCTCTTTTTTAAATGAGACTCGGCTCAAAGCCAATCCTAAACTAAATGTATTTGTGAGGATGAGTTTAAGTGGCAGGGACGATTGTTTAACAGAGTGCCATAAGTAGCTTTGCCACATTGTCAGTGTTGTTGCTTAGAGGAAGAAAACGGTTTGGTCAAGCCCAACTTTGAGACAGTTCCTATTCAGGTGTCACCTGGAAAGAAACTATATACAGGATGCAGCTTATTAACTTCCCTTACCCTTCATGTGTGATGTTATTTCTCGTTTGTTTTTCCTACAGTGAGTGGAGTGCAATAGAAAAGGAGATGGGGGATGGGTTGCAGAGTGCTGGCCACCACATGGATGTGTAAGTACTGACTGAATATCTGATAGTTTGATGTAAGCCAGATGTAGAATTCTCCCTCTTTCCTCTCTTTTCCCTCAACCCCAAAGTGCATACAAGTAGAGCACCGAGAAAGTTGGGGGTGCATTGTTTTTAGGTGTATGGTGTTTCTGTGTCTTGGATGCAGGCGCAATTTTAGCATCCATGTACTGTATTAAGTAGCTCAAAAGGTCTCAGGAGAACCAGAGGGGTTTCTTTTTTTATTATTATTTTGAAATTGTAGAAGTGTTTGGAATTCTTCCAGTTTTTCTTTTAAGCTACTATGCCAGAAACTGGTGGAGTAGAACTTTAATGTACTGCAGACGTGATGAGATCCATTTGGTTTTGATACAGCATTTTGTACCATGTAGTGGATGGTACACAGATTTGGACTTAATTACAGAAAGCTAAGAAATTTAATTAATCAGTGCAAAAACTCGAATGGATTTTTGAAACAAAAACTGACTGGATATAATAAAGTAGAGAATCCTCCCTCTTTGCATCTTCGGAGTCAGTTGGCAGAGTATACAAAACAGAGTCTTCAAAATAAAAGTCTGGCTCTTCAGAGTGCTCACAAAAGTGTTGTTCTGGGCTCACTTTCTGCTTTTCAGGTTGTCATATATAGTATGTAAACAGTATAATTTCTCATTGCTTTGATTCTTCTGTAATCACCCAGTACGGATAAGTAGCAATTCCAGCAAGAGGTGAAAACTTTGACGCTTCATACGGCATTTTTACTGATAAAGTGTAATTTGTGTGGAAGTTTTGGTTTATAGTGCAGATTTGCATACATACTACTGCCTGGTTGGAATTAGTGTTATGCCTTGTCAGTTGGGAGGGTTTGAAGAGCCATGCCATGCTCTGCCCTCAGCTTTTTCAGAATAATTCTGGTTTTATCAGATCTTTAAGAATTTGAAGTCCTCTGAATAATCTATTCACACTTCTGTGTTTTGGCTAACCTGGTGGCTTGCACCCAAACAAAGCTATGCTGTTTTTTAGGCAGAGGGCTCTGGTGAAAATAAAGAAATGGAGATCACATTCTGCTTTCAGGAAAAAAAAATAATTGAAGGAGAGGTGGAACATGACATTTAGCACCTACTACAGTATGTAGAAATTGAAGAGGCTGTGAAGAAATGCTATAATATAGAGGAGTTAAGGAGGCACAGGTAGGCTTTCAGTAGTTCAGATACACCACACTAAGATGTTAAACACCTAGAAATGTGTAAACAACTGAAGGAAGGGGGTCTCATTTCTTAGTTGGGAGGCTCAAACCCTTTCCACACATCCGAGATCTTTAATGTTTCTGATTGTGACACAGGGTTCAGGATCCAGAGTAATGGCAATGAGTTTCTGGGTAACTTTAATCACTGCCTGAAGTCTGAGGTAGCTCTTACTGTCTGACATGTCTTCTGCTCTGGCACCCTCCAACAACAGTAATCTTTTGGTGACAGGCAAGAAGCAGCAGCTGTGAGATTCAGGAACTCTTTCAGTGACCCATGTGGCCTCCTACCAGTAAGGATTGTATCTGTGATCTCTTGAAAGTATAACTTGCCAGTCTGGTTGCTGTTCCCATAACATTAGACAGAAGTTTGTTGCAACGGAAAGCTTCTTCAGGAAGGTTGCCTGTTATAGATGTTAGACTTCAAGGGTAACTTAATTATTCTCTATCTACCCCATATGCTGTAGTCTTTACTAGATGCTTATTTAAACTTTTGAGTTGTTATTGTTTAGTGTGATCTAAAGCTGCTTGATATTTGGAAAATACATCCCAAAGCACCTCTGGGTGTGTGTTGTATAACAGGATGAGGCTTACTGAAGTGATAGAAAACGAGAGTGTGCTGAGAAAGCTCGAGTGAATGCCTGTAATTCTATCATTTAAAAGATGAAAGAAAAAAAAGTCAGACCTTTGACTTCACTCATTAATAGCATGAAGGAGAGATCTTTTATCTCTCTATGGACTAGACTGTCATTACAGGTGGAAGCAGTCTGAACTAAATCAGGGATTTTTATCTGATGATTCCCACAAAAAGTGGGAACATATTAGGTGCCTTTACTGCAGTGTTTCTCCTTAAGATTTTCCCTGGTCTGCTTACCTGCTTAGGTCAAACCATTGTTTAAATTTCAGCTTTGGCAGTCAGAAGTCAACTTGTCTTACTACTCTATTATTAATTGCTTGTTTTCCAAATCTGTTGTAAAGATCCTGTCTATGTGAGGAGGGGGTTTTGTTTGGTGGATTTTTTTTGGCCTGATTTTCTGGAGAGTTGTTCTGCCGCAGATGAGCTCTGGCAGTGCTCTAAACTTAGAACTTATTTGAAACTGAAATGGGGTCCATCTGCTGCCCTGAGAAATTGAACCACTATACTAAAATTAATGCACTTTGGAACTTAAAAATAGAGAGGGCAAGCCACTTATGACCTGTGTGGCTGCAGGATTCTTTCAGAACAAGTATAGTTTTCAACAGTTTGGATTTCTTCTGTACTTTGATTCATAATGTGAATCCTTGTTTTGTCTGTTCTTTTATTCCTTCTACTTAAACTGATCTGCTGTCGCCTGTCACTTCGTATGTTGTGCTGCTTTATCACCAGTAGCCTTGGTAGGGCTTTTCCTGGGTGTGCCACATCTTTGATTTCGCAGAGCATCAAAACAACTCTTCTTGCTGTCAAACTTATAAAAGTCATAGTTGAGCAGATGGGCATGTCTGCGACTTTCCTTTGGGTTCTGTATGTTTCCAGTTACTCTGCAAGAGGCTGCTGCCTTAGTTTGTGTGTCCTCCTGAGCAGCCCTGAGGAGGATGGCAATGTTCAGAAAGAGCATCTCCCTTATCCTACAAGGGGTCTAATTGATGCTGCTGTTTCTTTCCGAGCTTGCAGGAGGGACTTCTTGTTCATTCCCAATAGTCAGCTACTGGCACAGGAGGAAAGGTGAAAACTCAAACTTTGAAAAAACTTTAAAGCCAAGAAGAGGGCCACCAAATNTGATCTTTAAAGTCCCTTCCAACTCTAACCATTCTGTGATTCTATGATTCGAAGAGGTGCTGTAATTAACCTCTGGGTTACGTTGTGCTGGTCACTAGACAAGCACGGACATGTGCTCGCTGCAGAGAGCCTGCAGCTGTGCAAGGGATTGCCGCGTGCTTGAGAAGCTGGATGGAGTTGGCAGAATAGATTTGTGATCATTTGAGAGCATTTGCGATGGGTTTTCATTCACTCTGTTTATCTCCCATGGCACACACCCTGTGTTGCTTGCTGTTTCTGTCACTGCCACATAAGATGTGCAGTTACCTCTTTGCTCTCAGCCTGTCCCTGCAAGTGTGTCCAAGCCCGGCATCTTGGTTAGCAAGAACCTATTAAATACTGTCCAGTAAGCAATATGAACTAGAAAAAGAAAGTGCTTTTTTGGCCATTTTTAGGAGCTATCAGCCTAAATGACAAAACTACTGAACGCAAGAGTTGCAGAGTTGGTCCAAGCCCTTGTACTTCAGATTTTTCCCTAAAAGGCAGGTTTAAACTTCTTGTTGCTCTGAATTGATGTAGTTGACTCACAGTGCGGACAAAGCAGCAGACTTTCAAGGAGCTGAAGGACTTAATGTCACAGTGCTCAGAGCACCACTGTGAGTTCTGGTGTACTCTGAATAACGAACAATGAAAATAGCCTTTTAAATGGTGTCTCTTTGCTTTTCAGAGGGTATGGTGTTCATGTTCCTATGCCTTAATGCTTTAAACCTTGCAGGCTTTCTTCTGCTCCATGTCTTTTTTTGTCTTGGTGCTGCCTATTGACAGTCTACTAAAGAAAAGGAAAAAAGAATGTTGTGGGGTTTTTTTTTTACTTTCTTGTTATAAAAGCTGCCTCATCCTTAGCAGGAAAGTTTTGATAGATCTTGTGCTTGTCAAAAGATTGGTTGCTACTGCAGTTAAAGAAACTGGCTTGCAGGAGTGTTTATATTAGCTGATTCAGACTTTAATTAAAACAAAAGTAAAAAGCCCCTTTTGGAAGTGCCTTTCACTATTTTACTTTGTGATTGGTCTTTCTGTCAAACAGGTGTCTTCCCTCCTTACTGTATGTGTAGTCCTTAAAGGTTAAATTAAGAAACTTCATACTTAACCATGGCTGTTTCTCACCAGATACGCAGCTTCTATCGATGACATACTGGAAGAGGAGGAACATTACGCAGATCAGCTGAAAGAATATCTCTTCTATGCAGAAGCACTACGGTATGTACAGCAGTGTATAGCTCAAGTGGAAGTTGCAGTCCTTTCCTCTAACATTGTGCTGATGTTGGATTTGGGTTGGCATCCTCTTCTATCCCCTGAGAAGTAGATATATCAGTGTTGGGGAATCTCCATGTTTTCACCTCTTAGTTTGCTTACTCCTATTTTATTGCGATGTGGGTGGCAATGAAAATTAGAACCAACCTGATCAATAGTGAAATGACAGAAAAATTAAACTTGGAATGCTGTGGAAGGTAATGCTATTTATTCTTCCGGTTATACTGTTTCCTTGGCTTCTGGGATAATAATGTCCAAATGTGCTGAAATGCTCAGCTTTCAAATGAGGCCAAACAGAACTGCTACAGCCATTACAAATTCCAGGAAGTTTCAAAGCACCCTGTATAACTTTAATCTGCTGCACAGTATTGTGCATCTGAATACTGACTTTTTTTTTTGTGGAGTTGTTTTTTGTTGTGTTTTTTACGCTAGCTTTTATAGGGCAGTCCTCCTGTACAACTGTGGATACGAAAGCAAATTGCTTTATGCTGTAAGATTGCACCTAAAGCTGTTGTGCTCTCCAAAGGCTGGCTCTGAAGCTCTTAGAGAGGTTCAGTGGTGCTGTAGAGAATCAAGTTGGCGAGTGTGACGGGGACTGTGTGGGAACCCAGAGCAGGAGTAGCCTCTCCTGGGGGACGAGCAAGCATCCAGCAGCGGAGTGCGGATGTAGCATCATCAGCCCACACAGGACTGGGACTTACTGCAGGTGGTCAGAGGAAACTCTCCTCTTTTCCAGATGAAAACTGCTTATATGAATCTAAGAGCACAATTTCTTGTTTCATTGTTGAAAAAAAAAAAATTGTGGAGAATTTTAATTGATATATTGGTGCTGTGACAGGTACCATCTCCACATACCTTTTGTCTTAGTTGTGATTTTAAATAAAACTGTTTCACAGTAGTGTGAAAGTGGTAGGGCTTGTATTGCTGAGAGTGTCTTGAAATGAGTCTAAAGAGAGGAGCAGAAGAGCAGAATGCTGCTTGCCCTAAGAACTTTCTTTATCCTTTGATCCAAGCTTGTTTCACTACAGCATTTGTGGAGTTAGGCATTCTGTGATAGATATCCAGCTTGAATTCAGCTGCCTTAAATAACTGAATGTACTGCCTGTCAAAAGAAAAAAGAGTGTGGTGCTGTTTGTAAAGTTTAAATGGAGGGAAACGTAGCAAAACAAAGTATTATGTGACGGATCTTTCACTGCTTACTTTTCAGGGCAGTTTGTAGGAAACACGAACTAATGCAATATGACTTGGAAATGGCTGCACAGGACCTAACATCTAAGAAGCAGCAGTGTGAGGAGCTGGCAACAGGAGTGAGTCTTTCTGCTTTCTTATCCAAGATGCCTCTTCTTTTATTTTTTTTATTTTTTGAGCCAAGTAACTTAGAATGACACTGACATGCTGGCTGCTTCTTGTAAGAAGCGGTATCATATGAGCTGTAGGCATCTAAGGCTTAAAGTAACTTGGTGATAGAAGCTGTTCGTACTGAAGTTCTTTTAGTGAATACTGGGCAAGTAGAGGGTTGCAGGAAATGTGACCTGAGCAGAATAACACAAACAACTCTGTCCTGAAGATTAAAACTGTGAAAGGCTTCCTCTGCCTTTTGAAAGGTGGCTGAGACATGGCGAGTCCCTTTTTATATGGAAGATAATGTTACTTAATATGTTATCTTAAAGTGGTAACTTCAGAAAAAGTATTTAGAACTCTTGATATTCCTTTGGGTCTGCTATGCCACTACTTTATGACTTTTGTTTCTCATACAGAATGCAAGACTTGGGTTCTTTCCTACTTCAGTAATAAAAGGTTACCCACGTCAGTGGAATGACTTACAGTCCAATCCACAGACCAGCCTTGAGAGTTTCAAGGTGAAACTGCTTTCTCCCCAATTTGCTCAGTCTGACATGAGCCACTGTACCTTGTGTAGCTATTTATCAATAGGACATTCATAAAATTAAAGTCAAAGCCAAAATTCAGCTGAATAGTAAGGAAAAGCCCAAATGTTGGTAAAAGAAATCATATAATGACTTGTGGCTGTGCTTGAGAATCCTAAACCTAGAGTGTTTTTGTTTTGTAGACTGTGAGAACTTTCTCCCTGAAAGGGATGACCAGCAAGCTCTTTGGGCAGGAAACCCCTGAGCAGAGGGAAGCCAAGATAAAGGTTCTAGAAGAGCAGATACAGGAAGGAGAAGAACAACTTAAGTCTAAAAATCTGGAGGGCAGGTAAATGAGTTTGGCTTTTTCAAAGAAAAAGACTTTTGCTTGTCTTAGCAAAAGTACTTGACTGGATGCTCTTGAAGGTGTTTGCATTTTATAAGTGTTTTTAATATATTCCTGGTGTTTATGAGCTGTCTATAAAAGCTCCTGTCAGCTGCAAGTTGTGAAATAAAGTACAGTACATGCAGTTAGCTTCTGGTCTGAGTGTATGGCTTATGTAAAACCTGATGACTTTCCCAGTTGCTGAGCCCACTCTAATGGCTGACTTGCATGCTTTTATGTTCAGTTAGTAATATGTTTAGCAGGTGGGCTTTTAGGTCTGCAGCTGAATTGCCTGAGACTCAAAAGCTGATTTGCTTCAAATGTAGTATTTAGTTTGGTTTCTCTGTATGGGTCCTGAGCTCACATGCTGCAACTTCTCATATGGGGGACAACTGACTCCTGTTTGAAATAGATTAGAGGTTCTGGTGAGTTGTGTTTTGAGTAACTGCTTCTCGTTGCTCTAATGAAATTTTCTTCAGGAATGCAAACATGAAAAATAGGAGCTAACATTCCTAAAGCAGTGGGATTGTGTCAGAACACGTTCATCGTATAACACAAGGGGGGCAAACGTGGTATCTCCTGATAGGTTGGGATTAGATCAGGAGAGATAAGACTAGTTCATGAATAGTTCAAAACAACAAGATGCTCAGCAAATGCAATTTCTTAATCATTTTGACAGAAGTACTGGAGATCTGCTTTTGTAGCTCTGGAAGGAATTTTCAAGTGAATACATGCCTTGTGTGTATAGTCCAGCAGAAGTGAAAGCCATGAATTGTGGAAATCTACCTCCATTTTAGCTAAGGAGACCTAAGATACATCACCAAACCAACAAAATTAATTCCTGATGTTAATTGTATATGTCAAATTTGCATTGTGAATGTTTGTTTGTACTTGAGTGTCTCAAATCCTGATGACAAATGGGTTTTCACATTGGAAAGACCAAGATTCTGACTCGGCAGTTGACAGAAATGTGCAGTGTTGTGTGCAGGATGTCAGCATGAAGATGCTTAGTGACCCCAGCAGAATCCGAGGAGAAAAGTATGTTCTGAATTATGCTGGTTCTATGGCAGTGATGCTTACTGGGAAAAAATACCCCAGAGCAGACAATTTGACACATCCTGTGAAACTCATCCTCCGGATTAAAAACCTTAAAAACCAGAAGATAGAGAATTAGATAGTAGTGCCACTTATAAAATGAGGACATTGTGGGATGTGTAACAACTACAGAATTTGGTTTGCTGACTGAGAGATGGGGTGCTTTGTCATACGTGGTTTCTCTGCTGAGGGTCCCGAGGAAGGAAAATCAGCTCAGGATGGAACTTGTAAAACACTTACTAACAGAGACATGTTGCTTTTAATTCCAGAGACTTTGTGAAAAGTGCCTGGGCTGACATTGAGCGGTTTAAAGAACAGAAGAATCACGATTTGAAGGAGGCACTTATAAGCTATGCTGTCATGCAGATTAGCATGTGCAAAAAGGTATGTTCGTGGAAGGCCAGGCTAGTGCTTGTTTTGTATCAGCAGGGGATCAGATGCAAACTTCCAGTAACTGGGAACATTGTGGTTACAGAAGGTTGGAAGTCACCAATGTAAAACCTCCCACGTACTCTGTCCCACTCTGTCATGTATTAACGTTGATGTATAATAGGTAGTGTGGGCCAGTTCCAGTGTGGTCTCTGCCTCGTTCTTGTGTCAGGTTCTGTGGGACTTTTTTGTGGAGTCTTCTGTGGAAGAAAGTCTGTTAAGGAGGTTTGCAAGCAAAGTATGCTTTTACCTATTGATTTTTAAATTTTATTTTATTTTTACTTGAAGGGAATTCAAGTTTGGACGAACGCAAAGGAATGCTTCAGCAAGATGTGATTTTTCTGGAAATGAATTCCTCCTCCAAGTGCCAGAGAACGGAAGCACAAATGTATAACACCAATGTTAAGTTGCTACATGACTTACATATAAATCATGAAATAAATGAGTTGAGTGAATAGTTTTTCTTTCTGCTGATTGTAATTGTTAAAAAAGGACAAAAAGGACATGTTATTAAATGTTTAGTCCCGACTGCCACTACTGTGGCGTGTTTTATATGTGGTAGCAAATAATTCAGGGGTAAAAGAGTTACTGAAAACTACAGCTCTGTATTGGGCCAGAGGTATAGGGGAAGTTATCCCAGCAAGTATGAACTGAACTGTTCTGAGACTTGTGAAACACCATGCTCTGTAATGTGTAGATCACTTCCAGATGCCCTTCTTTTCAGCCCTTGCTGTTTAGCATTTGTAATGCTCAAGGGTGCTTTGGTTTTATAATGGGGGACACAGTTGTATTCTCGAGGTCTACACCAAAAACAGGACAAAAAAATGAAATATTGTAACACCCAGGGTTCATATTTAAATGCTTTTGCATGTCCACAGAGAAATGTGCTTTTCCTGAGTTGGGATTAAGCAGTCTCAAGCTCCTGAGATGTTTGAAACTCTCTACAGTAGAGGTGTTGTACAATGGTTTGATCCAATATTTTGCATTTACTGGTTCACACTTCAGTTTTGATATGGGCATTGATTTCTTATCAAACTTCTTCCTGCAAGTAAAGGCGACTGGTGATCCAGCTGAGCAGCAAAACCAAAGTCAAAGCTGGTAAGAAGCGGCTGCAACTTGTGTTTGGGTGGTTGGAACCTGTTTACACTAGATGTAAATCTGGCCTGTGGTACCTCTTCTTGTAACTGAAGCTGTTTGCTTCTTTTAAAGAATAGTTCTTAATGAAGATGCTGAAATAAAAACCAATGGTGCAACTTCTGTAGTACTTCAGAACGGTGATGTGCAGAATCCACAAGGAACCAAGGTGTCTGTTTGGCTCTTGTAGTGATGTTTCAGTGTGTGTGTCTGCTTCAGTGTGTGTGTGTATATATATGTGTGTATATATATACACCAGTAAAACATGATTTGCAGTTACAGGTACTTACTTGCATTAAATGTTTCCAATTATGAAAAACACCACTGTCTACTATTGGGATTTGTCTACATACTGAAAGTTCCTGAAGTCTTGTGGAATTTGTCAGGCTTGATTGGTAGTCCTAAAGAAAGCTTTGTAATATTCTGTTGAAAAGTGTATTTAATTATTCTGGATTATAACACTACTCAGATTTTGATACTTTTTTTTAAGAGATACTCCAGGGAGTCCTCAAAAATTCCTTCAAGTTATCAATAACACAGTCACTGATAACGTCCCGTGTTACTTTTGTCTCTGCAGTGTTTCTTTTCTATAAAACCATTGTAAAGAATTTGTAGGCCTGGTGTATGCTACAGCTTAATGCTCTGAAGTAAGATGCTGGTGGCTCTGATAACCTTTGCTGGCTCTTGAAGCAACGTGACAGTGACACTCCTGGCTGAGAGAGGATGTCAGGCAGAAAGAGGTCTCGCCGTGTAACACTGACGAGGAGAAGCGTTGTTCTGTTCAGAGGTGGCGGTATCCAGTTCTGATACAGGCTGAAGGACTCTTACATTCCAAACCAAGAAGTTGCACACTTGATGTATTCAGTAAACCTTCTAAAGGAGTGGTGCCTTAATACAATACCGTGAGGCGCTCAGAGTAGGTATTTTTCATGCACTTTGATTTTTGGTAGATCTTTCTGGTGCCTCTTTCCACATTTCACTTGCTGTACAGCTTATTAAATGTATTAGTATGCCTTTTTTTCCTTGCTAGTTGTACTAAATTTAAGAAGGGAACAAAACGGTTCTTGTAAGTTTTGTGCCAAATAAGCTAAATAAAATTGCTCTTTGATATTTTTGTTACGTTGTTTTTTGTTCAAAAATGGTGTCTTCCCAGTTCTGACAACTGCTGTTCAGTTTCTTGAAACTGGTTCTTGTCCGTCTTAGTTCTCAAGTGGCCTCCAAATGTGGAGTTAAAATTTAAGAAGTAAATTGCCCACAACCAGCTTCTTTGCCTTGTAGGTGAAGAATGTTGTGTTAAGGCTGAACATAGGTGCTTCTTCCAAGCCAGCTTTGATCCCTGCTCTGATCTTGCCCAAGCAGAACAAGCCGTCTGAATTTCATGCATGTCTTCATCTGGGTAAGAGATGGATGCGTTTGGAGAGGGTTTGTGTTGTTTGATAAACACTGTGTGAAAGGCAGGGTAAGGGTAATCTGCAGTAAGTTTATTTTTACTTCTGTTTGCAGAAAGGTACTGCATACAGCCTGTGTACTTGTGGATGTTAGCAAACAGTGAAGGCTTCTCCTCCTTTTCTGGCTTTATAACTTTATAAGGGGAAATAATCCAGTTAATGGCTGTTTCTGTGTGGCTAATAGAGTCCACGTGACAAATGCAGACTTGTGAAGTGTGCATTTTTCCAGTTACAGCACAGATTTAACTTGGGTAACTCAATCCACTTTGCCTCCACGAGATTCCTTCAGTTTACCCACTGAGCACCAGAAACTGATGGGAGGCTTTGAGAATAATAGCAGGTAGGGAGGCCATTGTAACTCGATCTCAAAAATAATAAAAAATAAAGAATAATATATATATGCTTGAACATGAAAATTTGCCCATATGGGTCACCCGAGTTGCTGCTGGGGCTGTCACATCTGTCCCAGGCAGCTTTGCTGGGTGGATTATTGCTGTTCATGCTATCCCTGACCTTCTCCACTACGAGCAGGGACCTTGACTTCTCAGTGCATTTTAATGCTACTGTTGTCTGCTCCTGAGACACAGCTATGGTTAAGGGAGCCAGCTGAAATGGAAAGGGAAAGTATTTTTATTAACTCTATTTTAAATTTGGTTTTTTAAAATGTTTTATTGTTTCAGTATCTGGCAAGTCAGCCAAAGCAGAGTTAACCTAGCAGCTGTGTGCAGGGACTGCCTTGGCAAGCGCAGAGCAGTTCTTGGAGCTGAGGTCCACGCTGAGGAGCTCTCCTCGTGCAGGGTGAGCCAGAGGAAAGTAGTGACCATGGCCAAAGCCAGGGCAGAGCCAGCTAAGACTCCACCTGAGAGAGGCTGTCCCAGTGTGGCTGGCTGGACTGTGCACTGCATCTGTGGAGAGACCTGATGTCCTTATAGGGTGGTGAGGCACTGGAACAGGTTGCCCAGAGAAACTGTGGGTGCGCCATCCCTGGAAGTGTTCAAGGCCAGGCTGGATGGGGCTTTGAGCAACCTGCTCTGGTGGGAGGTGTCCCTGCTCATGGCAGGGGGGTTGGAACTGGATGGTCTTTAAGGGCCTTTACAACCCAAACCATTCTATGATTCTCCCTACCACCAAAATTCTTCTGTACACTTTGGTTGAAGAAAGGAGAAACACTTTCTGATGCCCTCTAAAGGATTACAGGGAAGGAAGTTCTCTGAATTCCTCACACTTGCCCTGCAGTGGCTCAGCAGGGCTCTAATTTGTGTTTCCTTGTGTCCGCTTGGTCAGCGCATCCCTGGTGCGGGTGTCCTGTATCTGCTCCTTGAGCTCTTTGGGGTGGCACGATCTACATAGAGAAAATCCTCCTAGAAATAGCACAATGCGAGCAGGCAGAACCAGAGCTAGTCAAATGGGAATGTGGGTTTTGGTGCCAAACCTGAGTACAGCATGTGAGTATTGCCAGCAAAACCAGTTTGCTTTCTGAGCAGTCCTTTTCCTGCCACTGCAGCGGACCCTGGAGGGCTCCTGCCTGGTGGGTTCTGGGGGTTCAGGGCAGGGGGTTACCTCGCAGAGGATGCGCACTCGATCCAGCTCCTGTAGAGACCTTGGCACTGCAGGAGGATAACTTGCGTGAGCTGCTTCCCTCTAGTGGGTGGCCACGGGGGAGGGTAGGGTGCTCGCTGTGGCTGTGGTAGCCACAGAAATGTCTGGTTTAAAATAGCTGAGGATCTGGTGTCCCCCCAGCTGAGACAGGGAGGTTTTACATATATCCCTCTTACACATATCCTCTCTGCAGGGTGCCTGCGGTGAGTGTCTCCTCCTGGCTGGAACGGTCCAGAGAGCCCTGAGTGCCTGCGTATGCCAAGGGCTGTGACTCTCTGGCTGCTGTTTTTGGATGCTTCTTCACATGATGCAGTGTTCTCAAAAGGATTTTGCAATTGTGACTTCTGTGAGGTCAGATGCAGAGGACAAACCTTTTTTTGTTGTTACTTTGATTGCTGCCTTCTAGTTGCTGGCAGAGTTGCTTTCCCAATACTTTATTTTTTTCAGAAAACAAATAAATTTGCTCTGACTGGTTGTAGAAGGTGTCTGAGCCACGGAGTGAAGCCACATTGGAAAGGAACTTGGGTAGATGCAGAGGAAAACATCTCCGGGCAGTGAAAGTGTGGAGTATTTGGTGGTCAGGGGAGATGGCACCATGCTGGGAGAGGCAAGGAGGGGAGTCAAGCTGCATGTGAGGGAGGACATGGCTTTGAAGAGAGGCAAACCAGAGGGCGAGGAGGTAAGGAGGAGAGAAGAGAAAGGAAATAGGCAGGAGGGAGAGTAGAGATGGGATGGGTGGAGGAACTGGAGAGGAGAACAGATGGACAGCCGCTGTGCCTGCGGGCTGTGCTGTGCAGGAGCAACGCTGCCTGGTCTTTATTTTGGAGAAGGGAGGGAAGAAGGGAGGAAAGTGGAAACAGGAGATAGTAAAATTTCCAGAGCTGTCAAAGACATGGGTGGATAATGCTAATGATAACATAATGATAGAGTCTAGATCTGAATGAAACTTGTGGTGGTGAACATAGTCTTAAAGCAGCGTTCAACACTGATATGGTGTAAAATCTCTTTTGAGCTCAGAAAGAGATATCTCATTTTATCCAATATTTTGCATATATCTTTAATTTTCTTTGAATTTCCTGAATAAATAAAGTGGGAGAAGAAGCTGCAGTCTTCAAAAGTAAACATTGCAGATGCTCCGATCCTACAAACACCAGCCAGCGTGATCAGCCCTGTGATCTGGGAGCCTGCTGGCTGGTGCTACCCCACATCCCACTAACATCCCTGGGGCTGTGAGTAATAAGTAGCTGCTTCGTCTGCAGTAATCATCTTCTGGTATCTGTATGTATCGTGGCATATGGTAACACCAACTATGTTCTCTTCAGAAAATAGCTGGAGGTGGCTGTGGAAGGTGACAAGTGACTTTGTGGCGAGCCTCTCCAGGATGGTAAGGTGGAAAATGATGTAGTAGAAGGGAAAACGCAGCCCCGACCGCCCTCTTGTGGGTCCCCAGCTCGGGCTTGCAGGGGCCAGAATAAAATTGCTGGAGGAGGGAGGCAGATGCCACCTGCTCCCTTCTTGCTGCTCAGAGCTGTGAGGACCATCGTGTTAGCCAAAGGGTAATGGGTGCCAAAATCCAAAGGGGTGGTTATGATGGGAACAGGTACCCGTGCAGGGTTTTGTGATTAATTCCTATCTTGCTGTAGGTTGCTATTGATAATACCATGTGTTACGCTCTGATTTGCAGCTTGTGTGCAGGTTCCTCAGGCACCACTCAAACCAGACCAACGCTGCTGTGAGTTGGTCTTAGAACCCAGGTTTCTGAGCTAGCAGTGGTTTTATGGTTTGGTTTGTTTGGGGGTTTTTTGGNCGTGTTTTTTTTTTTTTTTTTTTTAATAACCACTTGGAAGCGGTGTTGGTTTCATGGTCAGAAGGAATGATCTGTGACGGTGTAAACTGTAGTTCCTGTGAGAGATGGGAAAGCTGCCCCTGCCCAGTGCTGCTTTGAATGAGCTTTTTCTGAAGTGTATGCTCTGTGGTCCCAGCTCTGAACTTCTGGTGGGAGAGAGGCCAAATTTCTTGGTGATTGTTCCAGAGGCTAAAAGCATCGAGTTTATTTCCAGTCTTATTTATCTGCTTTATCTTCCAAGAGCAGCGTTGGTAGGCTCCTGCCTGCTCATCTCTGGTGGCCCTGCAGATGCTGGATGCTCAGAGGGCAGTGGGGAAAAGCCATGAGCTCCTTCTTTATGCAGCAGCACCATCCCTCCTGGGCTGTGCAGCAGAGCCACACCTCCCTCCCATTCTGTGCCTCATAGACTTGGGAAATGGTTGGAATTGGAAGGACCTTAAAGATCAGTGAGTTCCAACCGCCCTGCCATGGGCAGGGACACCTCCCACTACAGCAGGTTGCTCAAAGCCCCATCCAGCCTGGCCTTGAACGTTTTCATTTCACACTGGAGTGGGCATTGCAGTAACCACAGCACCATTCCTGTTCCTGAGTGACATTCTCTGCTCTCCTCCATGGATCACGTCAGCCCCCGAGGCTGTCACTGCTCATTTCAAGCCACGTCTGGAGCTCCTGCTGTCTTTCAGAGCAGATCTTTCTCCCAGCCTGACTGCACTGGGGCTGCACGGAGCCATGCCAGGTCTGGCACCAAGCCACTGCTCCTCTGCTTCCATCAGGTGATTCTTGTCACCACTCTCAGCAATGCAGCTTTCTTTTTGTCTAGTGGCTCCTTTACCTTTTCATCTCCATCACCCATGGTCTCAGTAGTGCTCTTACTGCCCAGGCTGTTAGTAAGGACTCTAACCAGCATGAATCCCATGCAAGATCTCGGTGGAACCCCAAAGAGTTCTCATTTCCAGTGACATCCTGAAGCTTTTGGCCAGATTTTAATGCATTTTAAGGTCTGTTAGGCTGTCTCTCTGATTTCCGATTCAGAGCAGGACCGGCCCAACTCTTGTGAGGAAAGCTGCAGCAGGATGGATTGTTGCATTATTACTATTGCTCTGTCAAGGAAGCTGTAATCTGTTAAAATGAGAATCAATTTGACAAGATCTGTTTTCCGTGAACATGTCAATTGGCATTAATTTATTTTAAATCTGTATCAACCATTATTTTCCTAGGGGTCTCTGCACCAGTACAGGTTGGGGGGCCGACCTGCTGGAGAGCAGCTCTGAGGAAAAAAAAACCTGGGACTCCTGGTGGACAACAGGATGACCATGAGCCAGCAATGAGCCCTTGTGGCCAAGAAGGCCAATGGCATCCTGGGGTGCATCAAGGAGAGTGTGGCCAGCTGGTCGAGGGGGGAATTTCTTCTGAGATTCAAGACTTATTAAAAATCAGTGTCCATGGTTGAGAGATCTCTTATGTCAGGGCTTGTGTGAGTTTGAGAAGAAGCTATATGGATCTGCAGATACAGGTGTTAATTTATGAAGCTGATGTCTAGCACTACGCCCTGGGTGTGACTCAGGAGAAATTACCTCCTCCTGATGGGGCTAACACACAGCTATGGGTGAAGAGTGCACAGTGTATGTTTCATTTTTAGTGTTCCCCTAAATGAAGTGAAAATAACATTGTTATGCAGTTTTCGTGTAATTAATTTATAACACTATGCTGTTGCTGACGTTTGACCAAATTCTCTGAGATCTCAGAACTGAAGTGCTTAATTGTACGTGGTCCAAAAGTTAATGTCAGGAATAGTCACTGGCAGAGGTGGAGGGGCTTCATTTGTGGATCAGGAGACCCCATTTGGTCTGGGAAGCCGAACTATTAGAGGACATGAAGAATCCTGCCTTCAAAATCTAAAATCCTTCTCAGTGTTAAATCTTCCCGAAGTACATCTTGCTTCCTTATAGATAATTGATCTTTCCTAACATCTAACTTCTCTTTATGGTTGGTGTTACCCTTCTTCTCCCCTCTACAATACTACTTCACCTGTTTCTGTTTCTCCCCTAAGCCAGGACAGGGATTTTAATGTGTGTTGCCTTTTCCAATTCCAGGGCACTTACTTAAAATATTTGGAAATAATTGCTAGTGATCACTCTCTTTCTGTTCAAACTCCTTATCCCTGCTGATGTAGTCACTGCTATTTTTAATTTTAAAATGCTGAGTATGTAGTGCTTAGCTGGGTATTTTTCTGTTTCCTTCCAATGAATACAATGATTGCGATTACAAGGCAATTTGGGTTGCTCAGTTTCATGTTACTTTTAAATTTGAAAACATTTCCTTTTTTCTCTCCCACGTTGATGTCCAATATCGAGCTTCCTGCGCTGGAGTTAAATGAAAGAGATGGTAGACCAGGGAGCAGGGCTGTATTGACAGCAAAACTGTGAGCAGCAGGACAGACACCTCGGTGGTGACCCTTGGCAAACAGTCCTGGAGAACTTTTGACTCAATTCAGGTGAAGTTTCACCTTCCTCCCTACGCCCCATTACTGGAGTGGGATGGCTTTTGCACTGTAGAACCAGATAAGCCTGGCAAACATGCAGGAGCTGCAGAGCCAGGTCTAGAGGAGATATTCCTGGAGGGTGATGGGTCAGCAGGTACCTGGTTTAGGGGTGTTGGCAGGATTTGTCCCATCTCACGTGAGCAGAGGGTGGTGAGCTGCCGTAGGAGCTGCCTTTGGGAGCTGATAACCTCTGCATTGTGAGATCCCACTTTGAGTAAGCAGACAGGGATATAGAGGGGAAATGAGCTGTTAATAGGAGCAAGGTTGGAGATAAGCATGGGGAAAGAGGCCACAGAGCTCTGCAAGCCCAGCTGGAGGTTTGGATGAGGTTGGGTTTGGCAAACATGGGCTCAGCTGGTGGAAGAGTTTGTTTATAGATTTGACCTCCAGGACTGCCTTTCACATGGAGCTGCTGTGGGTAGGAGATGGCCCTGCTCAGGCGCTGAGTGGGGGCATGTTGGCGTGGAGGGTACTGTTTGACGGGAAGCTCCCTAACCATCTGCCCCTGGAATTTTAAGCTTAATCACATTCTATATATTGGCTCTAGAGAAGCAGGAACTGTCCCTTTTGAAGGACGGAAAGAAGTGGGGTTTTGCAGTGGTTGAAGAGCTCTCAGGCAGCATGATTTGCCTTTCAGATTGGGTTGAGTAGCCACATTCAGAAGTGCTTTTCCTCTCACCATTTGTGTTTCTGCCCTTTTCTCTTCTGTCTCCAGCCAACGGTGCTTTGTCCTTTTGTCTCATGTTTAAAAACTACAGAGACTCCTCCTTAGCTTTGATATTAACTGTGTCTCTTGCAGACACTTTTCCACCCCCCAGCTTTTCTTTCAGAGTGGGTGGCAAGTCCTCTGCCACTAAGTTGTCCAAGAATTCTCCAACTGCTGAATCCATGTTTGCCTTCCGAATCCACTGATGTTCTTGTAGCATGGTGACCAGCGTTCCCTCCTCACAGAGGAAACCTTCTCTGCTGCAGGCTGGGGACGTGGCATGCTGCAGCAGGCAAGAGGTCCCCTTCCCTGACCGGCAATCAAGAGTACCTTGTATTCTCTTTCTGTCTTGACACCTGTCCCTGAACAAGGGACAATTCTGGATTCAGTGAATGGAAAAGCAAACTGTTGTGTGGCTACATGAAAGCACTAAGTCCAGCTATTAGATTGCCATAATCCAGGGGGGAAAAAAAGGAGGAAAATAAAGCACAAATTGAGAAATTGCCTCCTCTCACTGACGCATCTCACCATTGCTGCTAGTCCCATGGGTCAACATGCGCCAAAGGTATTTCTTCATCTCCAAGTCTTTGAAGTGGGTAATACTTGGAAGGATGAGTTGCTCTGCAGTGTGTGAAGGGGCAAGTCTGGCCCGTGCATCGCAGAAGATGGGGTCTGGAGTTATTTCTCTGGAGCATCCCTGGGTGCTGGGTGTGAGAGGGAGTCAATCACGTCCCAAGGTAGGTGTTAAAGGTGGGTTTGAAGGAATTGCTCCCTGGAGATCCCTCTCCGTCCGCCTTGACTGCACAGGGAGTTGCAGAGAGATAATTAGATTTCGGATGTAGTCTGCCCGAACTTAGGAACAGAAGCTGCAGTGGTTTGCTGTGAGTTTGCTTTTGAAGATTTTGGCCTCTTTTTTTTTCACTGCAAAAATTAGAAACTGGGAATTTTACAGATCCTTCTTGGATTTGGTCCAAAAAACACCAGCTTTGCTGTTCTCTAGGAAAGGGAACCCCTGTCTTAGAGATGCCTTCTGTCTCTCCCTCAAAAATTTAACAAAGACATTAAAACCAGCAGGCCAGCGTGCCTCTGGCAGCTGGGTTTGTGTGCTTGACGCATGGAGCACCGATCCCCGAGGAGCCAGACGCCGGCTGGAGTGCTGGGTGCTGTTGCTGTGTAGGTGTTCTGCCCAGCGGGGACGGCTGCGGGCTGGCAGAGAAGAGTTAACCCGTGGTATCTGGGCTGGCGTGCGCAGAGCAGCCGCCGATCTGCAGACGGATGTGTTCTGACAGGAAAAATAGATCTTGCCTGTACCTGCGTTCGTTCGCTCCCACTGGAGCCACAGCGACGCTCTGACCCCGGGGGCCAGCTCCTGGGCTCCCGCGCCACTCACCTCTCTGCCCTGGCCCTATGTCAACATCTCTCCTTGAGCTGGAGGATCTTGTGCAAGTGGGATGCAGCTCGGCACCCGGAAGATTTTGGCCTCAAGGCACTAGGACAGCCCGTAGGTGGTTTTACAATGCCATCTCTCCCCGCTCATGCCTTCCTTGGCACTTGCCTGCCCCCCGTTGCTGTTCTCCAGGTGTCGTTCGCAGCCACGTCCTCCTTTGTTTGCCTCTCAGGGTGTTGGCAAGCGTATTTATGAGTTCTCTCAGATCTCAGTGCTTCGGCACAGACTCTGACCGATGCCACCACCAGGCTCCCGTGACGCTCCCAGGGTGGGTGAGCTCCCAGCAGGGCTATGGTGATGGTCCACGGAGCCAACCCACGCTGTGTCCCTTCTTCAAACAAGTGCCTTTTGCCCTGGTGGAGAAATCCAAAACTAGACTAAACAAAGCCAGGAAAAAAAAAATAGGGGGGCGGAGAAAGATTTAAGGTGTGCTTTTCACAAGGTGAACGGTTGTTTCTGCGTTTTTTCTTCTTTGGCTTTCTCAGTTTTTGTCTGAAAAGCAGGCTGCTCATGGTGGATTTTGGGAATTGAAATAAATCTGGAGACCTTTGCCCGTTGCCTTTAAAGGATGGGCATTTGCAAATGGCAGCTGTTTCCCTGCAGTTGGCGTGGCAGGGAGGGCAGGGGAGGGGGAGCCACCTCTGCCACTCAACAGCACTGGCAGGGAAGTGACCCTTGCTGGACAGTCTGCTTTATGAAAGAAAGGTAAAAAAAACAACAAACCCAATGAAATCCCCCAAAAGTCATCAAAAAACCCAACAAAAGCCATCTAATACAGAGTGACTGTTGGCTTTGCCTTGCAAACTGATATATTGCCTTTGTTATACTCACGAAAATAAACTCTTTCAGCACAAGTTTTTCCTACTGGACAGTGTCTTTGAGAGAAACCATTTCCATTTCTGGGCCTGGAGAGTTAAAAGAAGAGAAATAAATTCTTTGCTTATGGCTAACCTGTCACAGGAGAGGCAGATCTTGGCCATCACGCTTCCACCCCTATCCAAACTTCCTCAACGTTTGGAGCAGATAGATTTGAGCTTTTCTCTTGTACACGGCTCCAGATGCAAAGCTTTGTTCCAGCTGGTCTGAGAGGTGTTTTGGATCTCCCACTTGGCTGGCGACCATCTCCAACAGGAACTTCAGGAGCAGAGCCTGGACTTGTACCTTCAGTTTAGAAGAAACAAACAAAACGCCCCGGGGCGGAGAGCGTACAGTCAATGTGCTCCTCTCTCCTGCAGCCCTCTTCTGCGCCGATTTCTTCCAGCCTGGTTGAGGTGCTTCCTCCTCTCCCTTTCTTGCTTGAAGTCAGCAACGATCAGGCCCCTGTTTTCTTTGTGTTTGTAACTTATTTTCTTTCTCCAGTTATTTGATAATTTATCTCCTTGCTCCTCGTGATGTGCTCTTTGCCTCCTCCTTACTATTCCTGGCATTTTCCTGAGCAGCTAGAGGAGCTAAGCTGCAGATGAGTCCCTGCCATCCTGGCCATAGCAGTGGTGGTACTGATGTGGTCGTAAATCCCGAGATTCAGAAGGAGCTCGTCTAGTGACAGCCAGGTACTCGTGGAGCTGCTCGATGTAAATAATCTGTGAGGTATTACTTGGTTGGGCTGCCAAGATGCAGGTTAGGGGCAGATGAATTGGAAATCCTTGCAGAAAGACAAGGACATGCTAGTTGGCCATCTGCATCCTCTACTTGCATTGTCTACAGCACAAGGTGGGAAAAGGAGAGAGATGGATTTGGTTGCTGGTAGTTTGCCTGATGAAGTGCTGGAGGGGCTGCTGGAAAGGCTGTCCCTGGCTTGTTGTGGTCTCTGTGCTTAGGGGCAAGGCAGATGGGCACGAGTGGTCCTGATGGTGGCTGTGCTGCCCGTGGAGCTCTTCCCATGTGCACCCTGGACTGCGTCTGCTCTGCCCATCCCCTGAACAGGACAATGCAGCCTCCACAGGCTTTTGATTGCATCTGGGTATTTATGGTTGCAAATCAGTGCCAGTACGAGATACGCTGGGACTTGCTGGTATCCTTCAATGCTATTTTAAGAGGGGCTCAGGTTTGTTGTCCCACTGTGCTGCTAACAAAGTTGGCTTAAACTTTCCACCCCTTGGGGACAGTCTTTCTCTGCACAGTAAGGACTGTACCCAAAGGTTGGGGTGGCGGCTCCTTGGGCATCCCTTGGGGCCAGGGAGGTGCAGAAGTTACAGGAGGAGGAAGGGGAAATGGAAAGATGAACTGCCTGGCACCGGGGCTGTGGCAGCCTCCCTGCCTTAGGAAATAAGCTGAAGGTAAGTTCCTTCTTCCTCCTCTAAACTTGCATTTCACACCGGTTTAGTGCTTGGTGCCTGATCTTGTGAATTCGGAGGAAGAAACATGCTGTGGGATGCTCCTTTAGGTTGTGCAACAAAGCGTGTGACTAACTTAGAATCACAGAATGGTTAGAGTTGGAAGGGACCTTAAAGATCATCGAGTTCCAAACCCAATGCCTTGGGCAGGGACACCTCCCACCACACCAGGTTGCTCAAAGCCCCATCCAGCCTGGCCTTGAACATTTCCAGGGATGGGGCATCCACAGCTTCTCTGGGCAACCTGTGCCAGTGCCTCACCACCCTCACAGGAAAGAATTTCTTCCTAATATCCAATCTAAATCTCCCCTCTTCCAATTTAAAACCATTACCCCTCGTCCTGTCACTACACTTCATGACAAAGAGTCCCTCTCCAGCTCTGCTCCCTTCAGATACTGAAAGGCTGCTATAAGGTCTCCCTGGAGTCTTTCCCAGGCTGGAAGAAGTTCCTGGGGAACAAATCTGGGTTGCTGGCAGCTTCTGGTGGGCTGTGGTGTGACCTGAAATGTCCCTGTGAGATGAATCAGTTTAAAGAGTGACTCAAGGGCTTTAAGGTGCTGGCCTAGAAGAGACTGGGGACAGGCAGGACCCCCAGGTATCTGCATGAGGGAGTGCCCATCTGTGTGGAGACCAGTTCCAGTCTAATGGGACTGCTGGTGAGCTGGTGACCTGTGGCTGAGGGAATGACAGAGCATGGTGGGGGATGCAGGAGCTGGGCACCTCGCAGGCAGTAGTGTACAGGGAATAATGGCCACTGGGGGGGGTTGAATCCAGCTCCAGGGGTACAGCTCCCGGAAGGGGGATTGAGAGCACATTTAAAGGTTTGGGTCTGGGATCAAATGTTGGCCTGTTGTGTAGTTTGAGTGGTTTGTGAACAGCCAAACTGCAATTTGTGCCAGCAAGACTGCTCTTACAGCGGGATGACAATTAAATCAAGTGCAATGTTTAATGACCAGTATCTCATTTTCTAGAAGGCAATCAAGATTTTTTTTCTTCACGCTGATGAAAACTTGTTTAAACTTAAGATCTGCTAAGAGGAAAACGGAATGGTTCACCTAAGATGGATCACAAAAGCCCACAAATTCATTCAGGTGTGTGCTCTGTGCTGCTGCTGTTCTGCTGCTACAAGTTTTACCGTAGGTCTGAAAAAGTGTCCACCAGGCAAAGAAGCTTGGTTTTTTTTCCTGGACACTGAAGCCATGACCCACGCTAGAAACTATGCAAACACAAAGGGACAGCCTGACCGTGCAAGGTGGTGCTTTCACCAGCAGCTGCTGGTGGGAGTCAGGCACATCAGAGGGGAGCAACACAGCAGCTCCCTGCCCACCCACCCTCCTCCCCTGATTCCCTGCCTGCGGTAGGTGATTTGAAGTTGATGTTCCTTCCTTCATTAATTTAGTTGTAGCTATAAAAAACAGACATCTTACAGGGAATGTGCAAATTCAGCAACAGGAGACTGAGAACATTGTATTCCTGTTGGTGGTTGTGTCTACACATGTCATAGCAGACTTGAGGATAGACAGACATCACTTTCTTTTGGTGGTTGAGCCCAGTCCAAGCAGGTAGGTAGTTCCAGCAGGACCTCTCAGGTGGCACCAAAAGATTTGATTTGACTCATTAACCATTTCCAGCAGCAAGTGGCATCTGTGGTTTCTTTGGTCTGTGTTGTTTTAGAGGGCTGTACCACCCCCAGCCGCTACCTGTAGGAATCTGGGTCTGGTGTAACTGTGAGCAGCTGCTGTTCCTCACCGCCTGCAGGGGAACACTCCTCCAGGGTCAAGTGAAGTTATTGTACCTTTGTCTTTTTCTATTTTAGCTTCAAAGGACACCTTCTTCTATCTCCAAAGTATTATGAAAACCATCTCTCACTAGACTAAATTTTGAAGCTGCAATATTAACCATTTTATGTGCCTGGGATCAGTGTTTCTGTGGTGAAGACACAGCGACATCCTCTTTCTGTTTTAGCCCAGCCCAATTTGCTATTTTTGCATTCACTATTTTAACATTGTCTCACCCTACGCTACACACTACTCCTCTAGTTCTTTCCTTTGTGATCCAGGTAACTTTTTTATTAACATAATTTAATTTGGGAACATATTCTAAACAATGTTTTGAACTCGTTTTGTGTTTATTCACCATCCTCCCCCGGATGACTTTATTTCTCTGCTTTGGCACTAAATAAGACCTTATTTTCTTCCTTTTTAAAGACACTGACTTACTAATTTTTGCATGAAAAATTCACCAGCATTAAGACTACTCGTTAGTATGCACAGCTATAGCACATGATGTTTTATTTTTGACAGCTCCAGCTTTGTAAACTTCTCTGTAAACTGTGGGGGAAAAGCAGCCATTTTAGTACCTAAGTGGGCTGTACTACAAACAGACGTATTTCCCAAGCACAAACCAATCTGCAAAATATGGCCATTTGGCATGCAATTAGGAGTGAGATTGACTACCACATCTTTAATTAAAGATGTAAAGTGAGTGGATCAAAAATGGCCAAGCTGATGACATGAAAGTAGCCTTGACATACATCTAAATATGCCTTTTTTTCAAAGGAAGTAGTAGGTTTTTATCACGCTTTCATATTCCAATAGCTGGCATTGATTTGAGTCTGTCAGCTTGCATATTCTGGTGTTGATAAGGAGTCTTTGATAATATGTTGGGTTTTTTTTTTTTTTTTAATTAAAAGAAAGCTACTTTTCTCCAGAGATGTATGGATTTTGGGTCACCTTGTTGAGTTTGCCCTTTTGTATCCATTTTTTTTCCATTTTGGCAAAGTCATGAGTTAGGTATTTTATCAGGGTCTGTTTTCTCCCTGCCCTTGGCTTCTGAAAACGGAGAGTTAACTTTACGTGGCAGTTAGGACCAACTGCTCAACTGCTGGCAGCTCTGCAGCACTCATCAGCCCACCAGAGGAGCTGTGAGAAGGGCAAGCTGCCTCTTCCCATGGGATGAGGCTTTTCCCTAGGCTTTGACCCAGAAAAAAGCTCACTGTGTTACTTCACAGTCTGCTGCCACCATTTGTCCTCTCCAGTTATGTGCTTTTGCCTCCAACCAGCTTCTTTTCCTCCTGCCCTTTGAAGCACTGATGGGATATTTTCTTCCACCATTTACTGCAGCTCCTCTCAGGCTGGGCAAGGAGTCCCTCCTTTCACCCAGGGACTGGTTTTTCTTCATCTGCTTGTCGGGCTTGGTGTGCATGCATCCAGCCAGCAAACAAGGCCAGTTCACTTTACAAAGAAACATGGTTTTATTTATTGCAAGCCATTTTAAATAATTTATTTGACTTTTAAATTATTCTCAGCATTGAACCCTCATCTGCTTTGCAGATGGAACACACCACTTACCAAACAGACTTTATTGTCTGGGATATCCCCAGCCCACAGTCAAACTGTTTTGATGTTCTTCTGACCTCTTTAATTTTACGTTGTCTCTAAAGCTCATCCAGGCTCCCTGGATTTCCCAGGCAGGCAGTAGTTGGTATTCTGGAGGCTTTCTGAGCTAGTGTCATATGGTCATTCTCCTGACTGACCTCTGAGGCTTTCTGAACCTGCTTTGGCTGGCCTTCTCCAGAGTCTCACCTGCAGGATGCAGTTGGTCTCCTTACTCCTCAACAAAGCCTTCTAGAGTCTTATGCCAGGGTGAAGGGACTTCACAAATGCCATCCCAGGTGTGACACCTCTAGAGCCTGTAAGCTCTAGGACACAAGGAGAAAGGGTGCTCTTCCATCAGGCTCATTGGAAGTCGTGTACAGTTTGAAAACCACAACAGTGCTGTTAGCTTAAAATAGGCTGGTGTTAAAATGTTAAAAATCTTAATGATAAGTGGTTAAAAAAAAACGTTTAATGTTAAAAAACAACTGCTGCCATTAGTGAGATCATCTATGGACAGACCATTTCATGTGCAGTGTCCCTTCTTTACCAAAGTGGACCTATTGAGAGAAGCTGAGGCTGGACTCTCCCAGTGTGAGATGCTGTGATGTATCAGCATTAAAAAAATTACATTTTTCTTAATGCCCACACACAGCACCACAGCCTTCCAAGAAATTGGTCTCTTGATGTTCGCTTTTTTTGTATCCAAAATTTCTGGCAAAATTTCTGGTATGTCTTTGAGATGTATCCTTAAGCTGATCTCCCTTCAAGTTCAGTTCTTCATAGACACTGGCTGAAATGTGTAAGTAACTGAAAATTTAATGGTTGGAGTTATTCAGTAATAAATAGGTTTGTTAAGTTAACTTTGAAGAAGGCTTTGCAAAGAAGACCTTTGCCCTTCTGTTTACAGGTTCTGTCAACGCTGTCATCCGGGTTGGAGGCCATTTGTCACTGTTTGCTTGTTATTGGATAAACCAGACACACAGAAACAGGTGGAGACAACTCCTTGATACATACGCTCAGTTTTCTTAGGATGATAAGAAGGCCACAGCTTTGCAAAGTCTGTTCAAGTTACTGCTTTTGGGGCAAAGGAGTCTTTTCGGCTCAGGACGCATTACGTATCTCAGACTTGGGTCAGACCTGTCCTCCATTCCTCTGGCGGTGCTCAAGTATGACCAGCCAGTCCTCAACCTACCGGGGTAAGCAGTGTCCTCTTAAAAACAAGCAGTTCTTTTTGGTTCCTTTTCTATCCTTTAAAAGAACAATATCTGAAACTTAGGCTTTTTGGCTGCTTTCCCCTGTTTCATGCCTGTTCTGCACTGGCCAGCACCCAACTGGGTTTGTGATGTGACTTCCTTGTGGTTGAAGGAACTGCTAACCAGGGTGGGTTTGGTGGCTCTTGCCTCAGTCC
Organism: Thinocorus orbignyianus; assembly: GCA_013400375.1. Classification (NCBI taxonomy): domain Eukaryota; kingdom Metazoa; phylum Chordata; class Aves; order Ciconiiformes; family Thinocoridae; genus Thinocorus; species Thinocorus orbignyianus. Next base: position 187,661 of record VXBW01005459.1, on the reverse strand, counting down.
TTGGGCTGGCAGGAGCACTGTGGCTGGTGACAGAAGTCCATGCATTCTTCCTTCAGTGACTTGTCTTATTTGGCTAAGGAATAGCTCTGAAGAGATGGAGTGCAGCCGTGAAGGGCCCCCAGGGGACAGCAGGCAGGGTTGAAAAGGGCTGATGTCAGGCAAGCTGAAGCGGAATTTTTTTTTCATAGACTTTAAAGCGACTCATATACCTCTTGTGGTGACCCATTTCCTTTCTGAATCGTTTTGGTTTCAGCATCAATGCTTTTGATATACCTTAGCAGAGAAGGTCCCCGTCTTAATCTCTCGTTGTGTATTTTCTTTGTTTCTCTCTTAGGATGTTTTATTTTGGTTTTTGTTCCCAATTATGAACATCCTACCTTCAGTTTGATAGTCCAGAGAAGGTCCCTTTATTCTACAGTATGAGACAGGAAGAACACAAGTTCCTGATCAGTCCATACCAGACATTACTTCATGTACTTTTATTCTGTCTCCCTTGCTTTCCTCTGAAGATAATAATCCAAATCTTTTCAATCTACCATGAATTGCCATGCCCTTGATCCTACTTCTTGCTCTTCAAATCCTCTGAAGTTCCCAATCTCTTTGAGATGGCTGGACCAGAGTAATCTGCTTGAGGTTGTACTACAGATCTGTGTCAAGATATCGAGTCTTTTTATTGTTCTGCACCCTATTTTATCTGTCTGCTTATTTTATCTGCACACTGAAAAGTTGTGGAGCTTTCTGTTGCACAGCAGAAAACAAGGCTGGGTGGCACTTTGGGCCAAGGCAATCATTCAGGTTACTTCCTGAAGCGTTCCTTGTATGTATGTGCCATCTCTTCCTAAAGATCTCTGACGACTGCACAGCCCTATAGATCATCCCAGTGTTTTGTGACCTTTGCTATTAGAAATAAAAAAACAACCACCTAACCTAAAGTTTCCTTGCTGCAATTTACTTCTTGAATACCTCCCATGGGCACGGAAAACAGCTTTTTCCACTTGTCTGTGCAGTGGCCTCTTACATATTTGAAGACTGTCATCATGTTTTCCCGTCACCATTCACCTCAGGAATAAATACAGTTCATTTAGGCCTTTTCGGTGATGTTTTCTGTATCTCTTATAGTTCTCACTGTCCTCTCTGACTGCGTTGTGTCTTTCCCAAACAAGACACAGTACTTCTAGCCAAAATCTTAACAATGCTGTGTAGACTAACAGAAATGGTTCCTTTGTGTCTTACAAGGCATCAGGCAGTTCATACATAGCAGTATGATGTATACTTTTTTTTTTGGTAACTGCATGATATCAGTTTCTGTCCAGCTTGCAAACAATCATCCTGCCCTACTAAACAATCTTCTGAAACATTGCCGTCCTGTAGCTCAGCTGTAGATTCAGCATAGGTTCTTTTCCTCTGCTCTTACTGAGCTGAGGTTCGTCTTCTCCAGCTTACTCTGAGATTATCAAGGGGAGGGTGAACCTGAAAAGAGAAAAACCTGTTCTTGGAGCCACCTCCAACTTGGTGCAATCTGAAAATTGAGCAGTCTTCAACTTCAAGCAGCAGTCTACCTTTCCCTTGTAAGATGAATCCATCACCTGAAGTTGTACCTTAGCCATTTTTCGTTTGCATGTTATTTTAGCAGTCTGCCTTTTCTCCTAAATGCCTAACTTGATGCAGATACAATGAGATCCTTGGCCATTATGCTGTTCATTCATCTGTCTTTTTGGAAGGTCTCTGAAGTTGCCTTTAGTCCTCTGTGGGGCCTGTTTGACTTAATAAATTAACACTTATGTTTTCTATTTATAACTGTCATATATTGAGCGTTCATCTTTTCCTAATCTGCACTGTACAATGTGAAATGGATTTGGGATGGAAGGCTGAGGCCTTTGCTGTTAACCTGATGCCCTGAGGAAAAGCAACCACCTAACCCTCCTCTCTGCTTTCTGTCTCCTGGCCAAATTCTGACATCAGAAATTGTCAAATATATTTTTTCCGTATGTTTTTCCTTATTCCTTACCTATGCAATCTATAATTCTACGAGATGATTAGTGAGATCTGACTCTCATTTACAAAGCCTTGCTTGCCACGACACGGTCTTGCCAGTGTTTTGCCAGACCATTCTGACTGGTCTGCAGGTGAAGATGCGTGGCTGCACGGTTTCACTGGCAGCCCAGTTACTTCAGTTCCCAAGAGTCCCAAAAGCCCTGTATGTGATTTGGAGAAGGACTTTATTATTTTTATGCAATTTTTGAGAGTACTACCAGAGGAGACCAGTAAAGGGAGGGCAGTTCTATGAAGTTTTTAACTATGAGACTAACTATGAGGCTTCCTTTTTTGTTAAGCAATTTATGACTTACAGTAGAGTTCAAATTCCAGCCTTTCAAGAATTTTCAATTCTCCACTTCAAGAATCTTTCCCTGTTTAGTCTTCAAGGTCCATTTGTGCTCTTCTCATTTTCCCTTTCTTTTCTGCCGATTGAAATTTGAGACTTTGCTTTTCACTGATTCAATTTCTATACTCTGTTGGCTTTCCTATCGGACCACGTAACGTATGGAAAGGTCCCATTTAGCATAACAGTTTGATCCTTGTCACCCAGGCAATGTGCATCCTCTTGGGTTTCATTGTTTTGAGCAGCATTCATGTCCTATCCAAAAGGCTTAGTTTTAAGATTTTTTTAATTTTCTTTTTAAGTTTTCTTGTTTTATCTTTGAACTTTTGGTTGATATTGATCTTCCATCGTCATCACTGCATTGCAGTTTGGTATCCTACCTGCTCTTCAAAAGTTTGAGTCTTGCTTTTAATCTGGTAAATGTCAGACTAACAAAGAGGTGTGAATCTGAATTTTAAATACAGTAGTTGCTTTGCACAGACTCTTGGTGCATGTTAGGGGGTGTGATGCAGCCCTTGGATGGAAACTAAGAGCACTGACACAGAGCAGACATGAAGTAGCTGGTTACCCTGCACTGAGTAACCTCCCCACAAGGACAAGCCGTTAGCTAATGGTTCAGCTAATGTTATCTTCCAAATTAGATCCACTCTAGTACTTCAAACTGAAGAACTCAGCTGCAGTGGGACGCTTGTGAAAGATTAAGATGAATTAACTAAAGGCGTGACATTAAATTGCACTAGTTAAAGCCCACTAGATCCCTGTTGCTCGCTCTCTCTCTTACACAGAAAATATCCCTAGTTTCCTTTACCCTTAATTCTGAAATTCTTAATTCTAAAATGTTCATGCTGGGATTTAAGACCCTATTACATTCTCATCTGCAGTTAATTCAACTTAAATGTCTTAGGTAGGCAACCAGTCTCAGGTAAGAGTGGATGGTTTTCTGCTCTGCTTATAACTTGTGTTTTAAGGCAGAGAATTGGTTCTCCAAATTCTGCCTTATTGTGTCGCTTGACAATTTATGTTAGAGCACTACATTATCATCATTTTTGTTGCTTTTTCTGCCTATTAGGCATCTCACCATGGGACATTAAACATCCTCTTCTCTTTTAATCTGGAGATTTATAATGCTAATTTTATAGGAATGCCATGTAGGACCAAGTCAAGCACATTACAGATATCTGAATGTCTTGTGTCTACACAGAGCCATCTTGACTGACACTGACTTGCTCTTTTTCTTTCTTTTTTTTGTGTTTTTTTTTCTTCTTTCTTTTTTTTTTTTTTTTTTCAGACAGGTATAGCTCCTATCAAGCCATTACTTTTCATTTTCTCTGGGATTTTTGTGATGTCTTCAGCTCAGCTTTTAAAGCACTTCAAGCTGCTGTATTATTGTAAAATAAATGAATGACTCAAGTCAGGCGTGTTTGTGGCATTAGAAACTAATCTGATATGAACAACTCTTCAGGGCTGGGGTGGAAGCTGAACAGTGTTCTCCTCTAAATAGATCGGGGAGCAGAAAAGATTTTGGAATAGAGCCTGGTGACTTTCATGCACCCTCTCCTTCTGGCCAAGATTTTTCCATAATTAATTATTTTTGTTTACATGCACCAGGTGCACAGGTATTTTGAGACATACCATAACATCACACTTGGTGACACCAGTTAACATCAGGACAAGTGTAGCGTATAACGACGTGGGTGAGAGCATTATGATTGATTCCTAATCTGCTGGCACTTCAGGGCAAGGCAGACTCAATTGAGCAGGGCTTATGTGGGATCATGAATTGAAAGCCTGCTATAAAAAAAAATATAAATATAATTAAAACACAAATTCAATCAGGGATGCTGAAATGGAGAGGAGCAATTTACAGACAATGTGAGTGGGTGCTCAGACAATGGACTCATTTAATTTTCTGCACTGAATATTTCTGCTTGTTAAAGCCCTGGTGAAATATTTGAATTGGGAAGAAAAATGGATGGAAGGAGATTTTCCAGCTTTCAAAAGCAATCATTCCCCAATTGCATTCACTGTTGAAATGTCAGGCATTCATCTAGGCATTTCTGAAGCATCATTCATTGTATTACTGGCACACCCTAGTATTAACGAGGGTTACGGCGATTTTAGTTGTCCAAGAAAGGAGGGGAGGAGTGAAATTCAAGAAGGTATTTTGTTTTTTCTGATTCAGAATCTTATAGCTCCATTTAATTCGTTGGGGTATTTGCATTTTTGAAGCTAATGTGTTTGGCTCTGTTGCTGAACAGGGAGAGACATAAATCTGTGATGAGAACTAAGAAGTGTTTATTTCCACTTCTGTGGTGACAAGCCATTTACAATAAACCAGTTTATATTTACTTCTTGCTCTCCATCCTGGCTTTAGTCCCAACGATGATTACCATTCCTTTATGCAGTTGTGATTTGGTACTCGTTTTTGTCAAAGGGTTTCCAGGCAAAACTGCAGGCGATGCCCAGTGTGTAGCCTGGAGAGAGACACAGAGACTGAAGCTTAAACTAACATTTGTGCTAGAAGAATAACTCAGGTGGGTGGGGGAGACACCTCTGCTACCTCTGAAAATCAAGTTAATTTCACTGTGCACCAAAGTTACTAACTTTGATTGTTTGATGATTCCACAGGCACAGAAAAGGATGGTTTAGCATTCTTTGGGAAGCTGAATTGTGTATTTTCACACCTTAACACCCTAGGCTTTCCCTTGGATTTCCCTTGGTTTTGAACTTTCTGTTTGCAAACACCTTTTCTTGGAGAATGTAAAGATTTTTCAGGCAGAGTTGCCTATAAATTACTGACATGAATTCTTCACTGATAGTGTTCAAGTCTATTTCTTTTGAGATGCATCATGTTTACAAAATACTCAGTAAAAATATTGATACTTGATGCGTTGACTGCTTGTCACATTTCCCTCAGCCTGATCCTGTAACCACATACAGACATGGATAGTCCAATAGATTTTTTTTTTTTAACTCTAGAAAAGCCAATTGTGTGTGTTTGAAGAAATAAGACTATTAATCTGAGGCTAGACAAAATCAGACCAATACAAAGGTGTAACTTTAAGAGTTAGGCTGAGAGGCCATCTCAAAAACTGAGACTGAGTATTTCCAGACCAAGCTGCTGCTTCACTAGAGGTTACTGGCCTGATGCAGAAATTCTTCAATTAAGTCCTTCAATTTGTCACGCAGGACATCAAATAAGACAGTTCTGCTTGTGCTGCACCATTACTTCTAAAGCCACGTCCTGTTTAAGAACTTTTAAAACACACATATATTCTCCAACAATTCCCCAAAGCCATTCTTTTTAATATATAGCCTGGTTGTGCTTCCTATTTTTCTTATGTTCTGGATTTATACAGAAAAGGGAAGAGGGGGGAAAAAAGGAGCCTTTTACTTTCCATTATTTAGCCCTTCTAAAAAAAGAAAGCTGAAACACACACAGCTCCGTGCTGTGCACACATTGCCTTTTAGAGGGTTTCTCGTGGGTGGGCAACTTCTGGAATTCAGAAGGGAGAGGGAAGACTATATTAAAGAGTATTTAATTTTTTCCCTAAGGAAAAGCAGGGTTTGTCTGCTATTTACGGAGCAGCATAAGGAAAAAATAAAATGAAGATCAAAATGCAAGTGCTCTTTTAAGCTTCTCAAGCTACTGGCTTTACAAGCTCATTTTATATTTTGCTATGTCAAAACACTACTATTAATAAATAAACACTGCAGTATTAAATGTGTGTCAAAACACTAATACAAACAGTGACAGTGCTGTAGCTCTGTGACTGGCTGAGGAATTCCCATCCTTTGAAAATACAGGTGGCAAAGAGGTGAAGATCCGAGGTCTGAGGTGTTCCTTTGCTGCTCCTGCCTGGGTGGGGGGAGACTTCCAGATGAACAAAGCACTGCAAGATCCCCAGTGAACCTGACAATTTGTAGGTGCCTCTTAAAACAACAGAAAATTGGAGCATGTCTTGATTAAGGTCACAGAAAAATGGTAGGAGAGTAATCAACAGAACCCAAATATGCTGAGTCTCACTTCTTTGCTTTAAATACAAGACAATCTTTCTTCATGTTACACCGTTAATTGCCACACAAAATTTTTTGAAAAGCAGGTGCCAATTGATGTGTCCTTGGAGAAAGGCTTGTGCTCACCCTGCAGAAAGCTTTAATTCCTCAATGTATTTTAAAACAAGGTTTTAGTGCTGAGCTTCCTGACTCAGACTTAATGAAATTCAGAAGATTTTTTTTTTGACACATGAAAATGAATAAAGTCACCAAATTAATTGTCTCTGAAGGAAAAAAAAAAAAATCAAAGCTGCATACATGCACATCTTCCTTCAGTTTCTAGAACTCTATTTTTGGAAAATAAAAGTTTCCCATTTTATTCAGCAGGCAGGTTAATGACACTTCTTGCATTTATGTAAAACTGTAGATGACTGCATGAAATGCAGCTGCATTTTGTTAACTCCTTCCTCTGTTCACACAGATCGAGTGCTCAACACAATTATTTTGAAACACACACATTGCACAAAGTCAGGGCAGACCTTGAAACCGGGTCTTAATGTCATTAATATTTTCTTCTTAATGCAACTTACTACACTGTAACTGGGTGGCACAACCTCTGAGCCACGTAAGGATACAGAACCTTTTTAATGCATCCCATCAAAGGAACTAGAAACCCTACGTAAAGCTGACTCACCAGTCAGATGCATCTTACTTCTAACAGGACCCAAATGAAGGGCATAAGCCTTGTTGCGGAGACAGGGTGATCCTGTAGGACAATCTGGGAATAACTAAGCTTGTAGTGAAAGACTTTGGGCTGCTGCTGATTGAATGACTCACAAGGCTGAGCCCAATGAAGCTGGTAAATTCTACCCAACAGAGCTCATGCAGACTTTGGCTTCAATCCAGCGGAGCACTTAAGCACATGCCTAATTACACACAAGTGACATGAAGCAATTTGGTTAAGCACGTGTTTAGGCACGCTGCTGGGGGCGAGACTTTATGTAGAGGAAGGTGGTGATGTTGGTAACCCCTCAAAGAGACCAAGTTGAGAAGATGCAAGAACCAAAGTTGTCAAGGCGCAGTCTGGGCCGAGAGCTACTCCAAGGAACAAGACTTGGCCTCCAGCAATTCTCCAAATCATGGGATCGTGGAGGACATCACCATCGTGGCGATTACAGAGTGGAAACCTCCTCTCGGGCCTTCTGGATGCACTGGCAGGCCTCAGGGGTCCCATGGCCACCACCTCCGTGGGCACAGGGGTGGCCTGGGGCCTCCTGCTCCGGGCCCGCCTCTGTCCCAGGAGGCCCCGGCCTCGCCTGGAAGCAGCGGGGTCCGTGAGGGCACCGGCGAGGGGAGAACCGGGCCCGGAGCGGGGGACCGGGGGTTCCCTCAGCCTCTCCCCCAGCACCCCGGGCCCAACCCGGCCATGAAGCCACCGGGGCAGGGAGGCAGCGCTACCTCCTCGGCCGCCTGCCACCGAGGCCCCTTCTACCCCCACCTCTCCTCATCGCCGGGCCTCCCTGGGCGCCTTGACCCGCGTATAACCCGGTGCGGCCCGGCTCCCCTTCTCTCTCCCCGCCGCCCCGGGGCGGCCGGCGGTCCTCCGGGCGTGTTTCCCATGCTGCACCGCGGCGCGGCGGCGCTCTGGCCGGGCTGTCGCTGTCACCGCCCGCCGGAGGCTGAGGGAAGGCGCCGCTCGCCCCGACGGAGCAGGAAGGAGCCGCCGCCGCCAACTTCCCCTCGGCCTCCCTTTCCCTCCCTCCTTCCCTC
>VXBW01005459.1:66787-179332 GCA_013400375.1 Thinocorus orbignyianus | reverse complement strand
TTGTTCCTGGTGTAAGGGAGGTGAAGCCTGCCCGCTTGTGAAAATGTACTTGGTTTAAATCTATCCTTTTTGAGCCTCCTCTCAGGAAGCTTTTGCAAGGGACTTCTCTCCAGCTGCTAACAAGTGCCGGGCTGGGAGGGCAGGGGAGACCACTAGGAGTTGAGGAGAAATGAGTTGGGCTTTAAACACTTTCACTCTCCATCGTCTTTGCTCCTCCAGCTCCTGCCAAACCTCAGCTGGGACCAGTGCGGCAACGTCCGTGTTAAGCTGGCTCATAAAAAGGGAAAACATTTGTGTTGCAAACGTAAATCGTCCCTCTGATCACTTTGTTTGTGTAAACTGTTCAGAGCAGCTGTGAGGGCTTTTGCACAATGATGGAACAAGTACCTGTGTACAATCCGGTGATCGCGGCGTTAGTCTTGCTTTGCAAGTCTGCCTGGAGCGTGACCTGTCTCTGCATACATGAGACAGTCTGGTCCAAGAAGTTTTAGATAGGAGAGGTGTCTTATTTCTGATGAGCAGCATCTTTCCTGTTGGTACAAGATGTACGACAGAGGACTATGGCATTTCTCTTGAATGAGGGTCTGGCTGCTTTGTTGATTTGCTGTACTTGCAGATTTCAGTAATACTTTACAAACTTGCAGGGAATATGTGCCTGGGCCTGTTATGCTTTAACATTTTGGAGTCCCTGTATCAGATTTCATCCTTGTAAGTGAGAACTTTTGAAGTCATTCTTGGTGAGTTTGGTGATGCGTTCCTTGTGAAGGAAAGAGGTGCAAAAATAGTGCTAACCTGAATCAATTTTTGAAGGCATTCTTGCAGTGTGCTCAAAATCAGACTAGGCAAACCGATGATCTGATCTGGACTTGAAATCTGTCCCACTATGTAAAAAGTTTGCACACCTTCGGGCAGTGTTAGTTTTTCAGTGTTCCACTTCCAGTGTTTGGGATTCACGCATGTGTCTAGTGACAGCTGTCACCTGCAGAAGCTTCAGCTGTGCTGGGAAGCTCCAGAGTTCAGGAGGGCTCCTTTCCTGTGGATCTCATGGGATCTGCAGACTCCTGGTACAGGGTACAGTCAGATTCATAGCAGAGGCAGGCAAACCCCACTCGTCTTGCAGTGATTAAGGAAAACTCTACAGAATTAATTGTTCAATTGCACAATTTCCTGAAAACACTTGTCCTGGCCTTTCTTGGTGAATACTCAGTACACGTGTATTCAGTTTCCAAAAGTATTTTCTTCACAGTTGTTTCTGGATGTCTGCATGCCCCTCTTCCCCAAATATCCATGTAGTTAGTGAGCTCATGTAACTGAATAAAGCTAAAAGACATGAGGCTCTGACCTCTTGTATTTAGCTGCCATGTGCACATACACTTTTTCTGTCTTCGCTCCTCAGGCTGAGGCCTGAGAGAACATAAATATGTATGTAATCTGTGTTTCTGTTATTGTCCTTGTCCATATGTGTTTAATTTCTATCGTATTGCAAACATATTCTGTTTCTGGAAAATCCCTAATATAATAGATTATGAAATAAAATCACGAGTCAGTAAGTTGCTACCTGAAGAACCGCAGTGGTTAAAAAAAACTTGGAAGAATGTGACAAGTTATATTGCAGGTGAAATTGTTCACCTGAAGGAACACATGCTTCTGTAATATTATTATGGAGCTTCTCAAAAAATGGTTTTCCCTCTCAGTTTAGTGTGTACAAGTTTATTGGTATTAGGATTTAAAGCCCTGTGGAGCGTGCTTGTCTTCTAGAGACAGCTGGTGGTGTAAAACCGCTGAGATTGGAAGTTCTTACTTCCAGCTGAGACGTTCATGTACCAGTAATGTTAAGGTTGAACTATGTGAATACTAAGAATATATTAGTGTAGTGAAATATGGTGACAGTACATCTAAAAGAGTTTAGCTCGCTTCAGGGCGTATTCTTTGCACCACAGGTTCGATAGTGTAAATTTGCAGATAGTGAAATTCATGGTATTGTTCGTTACTGTATAGATTTAGGTAAAACATTTTAAAATTTACTAATGGAGAGGAAGAGTTTGTTCTATTCTAGTATTTTGGGGCAAAGCAGAATGGGATTGTCTTCTGTATCTACTGCTAGAAACTTGTGATGTCTTTTGTGGCTAGGATCTTTGTAGATTCTTCCTCTGGTTACAACTGTTATGTGGGCTGTTGTCCTAATATAAATATTACAAATGAAGAGCTGTCTGTATGGAGCAGTTTGATGGAACGGGTCTTAATCTATGAAGACCACTTAAATTATATAGCATAATTTGGGATTAAGTTTGATTTAATTTTGACTCTAATATAAAATACATTTTTCTGTCTGAAGTAACAAAGGTTAAATGAGAAACAGTAATGTTAGTATAATGCCTTTGATAAATAAACATACTGCTATTGTTCTGGAGACCCTAGATACGAAACTGAGGTGCCCAGCTTTCTTGTCCAAACTTAACAGTGTCTTTTATATTAAATGAATGGCAGAAGCAATGAAAAGTAAATGCCATGGGAAATATGTTTTTTACTTTGAAGTCTCTTGAGTGGATCTAACAGAGAAATAGGTGTGTTTTATTTAAAATAAGCACTTTTGGTGCTTTTGCCTGGCATTTTAATGATAGCTGCCTTTCAAACCAGCATCATTGCAGTCTGATCTGCATAACTGAATGTTTAAGAGAAATGAAGTCCCACAAAGTCTTCACGGATGTAAGCAGACATGGGTGTCTGCTTCTCTCAGGTTGCAGGGCTTATGTGAAGAATCAGTACCGTGATTAACTTGCACTTTAATTTTTTGGGTTTTTTTTTTGACATAAATACTTTTGGGAAAATAGTATTTCCTGGAGTACTGAGATTCACAAAGTATTTTTTCTCCTTGTTTTTCTTTTTTTTTTTACTTCTGTGTGCTGGTGTCTGTGCAGAAACCCTTGAACCAGTATTGAGTTTATACGTGTAACTTACTGGCTTTTAAGAGCTGAGGCATAGCTATTGACAGGACGTCAGCTAAACACAGCCTTTGGCTATAATGTATAGCTGTATGCCAAGCACAACCTTCTGTCTAACAAGAGCAAATCCATTCAAAGTTTCTTGAGATTTATTTTCATTTACACCAGTGTTGTTAGTTACTTTATTTCAGTACTTCCCAGTGAACTTCAAAACACAACTCCATCTGTTTAGCTCATTAGTATCCTATATACATTTAAAATATATGATTTTATTCATCATCTACATAGAATATTTCATACATCAGCACTAATGCCATAAACTATGCAAGTGACTTAGGTTTAACCTATTTAAATGATGAATTATTATAGAAATTAAAATACAATAACGTGAGTATTTCGGTGTTATAGGAGATTAAATCATCTTCCCGTGACTGCATATAGAGATATTTTTCATATGTTGTTCAGCTATTCAGCGTATTGGATAAAATATCGGGAGAAATCCATGATATGTTCTTAAAGAAGTTGATTATAGTGGTGTCCTAAGGGGAAATTCAGTGTCTTTTTAGAAAGACTGGGGAATGAGCAACATGCAGAAGAGTTAGAATCTCCTGATAACTCCTTCCATACTGTCAGAATTTTATTTTGCGAGATAATGTAGAGACTGATACTGCTTTTCACCAGAAATAATTTTTACTGTACTCTTAAGATATTATCAGTGTGTTAATATATTCAAGGCTGTGATATCAAGAGGTAACAGTGGGAATACTGTAATATAGTTAATGTATTACTAATTTATGTTACTTCATGGTTTCTTTTCACTTTGGAAAACAGCGAGACAAAGCTCTTTATCAGGGTGTATATATATATATTTATATTGGCCTGATCCTGCAATTGGTATACTCTTCTGGCATATTAATATTACAGTAGCTGCATCTTGTCACAGTGCAGAAAACTTTAAGTTTAATTCTTCCCTTATGACTAGGATGACATTTTTATAAGCGCAGAATTAAACAGTCTGATGATAAAATGAAATCTGTGTGGGAAGAAGTTCCAACCTGCAAACAGCAGTAGGGTGTAATTTGTGTAAAGTGTAAATTGTCTGGATCTCTTGCACTGGGGAAAAAAAAAAACCACTAGAAAACCTCACCAAAAATCAAGGTGCCTGTAAAATGTCTGTAAAACAAAACGGTTTCTTGATATATAACAAGTGATACCACTAAGGTGTAAAGCTGTTGTGATATCTGTGCAGGTGAACTCAGACATGAGACGTGGCAATTCTTCTGCTCTGAAATTGTTTCAAATGGTGACTATGTTCATAAGGTGAAAAGATGTCCATTCATAACATTTTTAGTGCTTTTGTAATAATTTCCCGTAAAGTCTATATTGATGTTTACTATTTTATGCACCCTAAAATGGATATAAAAGACATCGTTAAAAGGGTTTACAATGCCAGTAACATCATGACTGAGTCATGTTACCTTAGTGCAAGAGGTGAAATGAGAAATACTGATGCTGGGCAAGTTTGATGTGGTCATGTGTTTGCTAACAGTGTTTAGGAAAGAGGAAACAAATGTCTTTTTACACTCTGAAGTTTTAACTCTATGTGATTACCTCAAAAATTTGTCAGATTTCTTTTTTCCTTTTGTTGGAATTAGATTTGAAACAAGAAAGTGGTGATACACTCCTAAAAAGTGTGTGTGTATATGTATGCATGTATGTGTAAAGCACTGTTAGCAGGTGTTTGTGACTATGTCTGGCCTAAAGCTCTAGTCATCAAGTATGAGAAATGTTCAGCACGAAGTGAAGTTTGTTTTGCCAAGCAATAAGCAGCATGTTAGGTGAGTTATCTGCCTGCCTGGGATGGAGCTGTGTTTTGGAGTTTGCTGAGAAGGGGCAAAGCAAGTTAGCAGCTTTTAAATTCCCCAGCTTTCTGCAGGCTTCCTTTGGTAGTGAAGGCTATTTAGTCTTGCTTTCAACAAGTGAATCTGTAGTATTGCATTGCAGACATTATTCAGTTTTGTAAAAGGAAGGGAGAGCAAGCAAAATGAACATTAAAGCCAAGAAATGAGTACATTTCATGGGATCTGTGGATGACTTTTTAGTCTATAAGCATTGAAACAGTCAGTATTTCCAGGTGCGGTGGATCATTTTAGAGTGTTTTCAAGAAAGAGTACTCTAAAGCAAATTATTATCTCTGTTACTGACCTCCTGAAGTATGATTCTCCACTGTTTTTGACCACAAACACAGTGATTCCTAACACAGGTCACTGTTAAATGCAAGTCTCTGTCAGATGAAGTACATGTGAGGGAGGTGACAATTGTCAGGCCTTTGAGTTGGGTCATTTATAGAGCTGAGCGTTTCTAGATATAACAGTAACTATATAAATAAAATTAAGACACCTCATTTTGTGCCCTTAAAGTGTCTTTTAACAAAGGAGTTCATCATGAGAGATTGGTAAACTCAACCAACTCCCTTTTTGCTAAAGTAATCTTACACTTCTTACCTTGAGGAAAATTTTTGTAATGACCACAGCAGGTCAAGTGTAGAGGGAGGTGATCAGTCCTCAGGGTACCAAGATGTATTACAATTATTTTAGACCACAATAACTTGCAGGTTTTCTGGAAGTGTCTGTGGAATATTGGTTTTCAACTTACATTTTGACCTTATAGCCATTTTTTGGGGAATGGCATGGTGTTAAAAATCTAGTGTGAAGGTGCCCTGTGTGAATATTGCTTTAACAATATCAAACACAAATGAATCATTCATATGGGAGAAAGACTGCCGTCATCCCTCAAGGAGGAAAGCTTTATTAGTCTGCTGTTCTCAGGAGCTTCCTCTGTCACTGATGAACCTGACAGTTATACTCTGTGATGAATTTTCATCAGAGTCAGCAAAAAGATGTGAAAGTTTTGTGATTGTCCTCTGGGGATTGGGAAAGCTTGTACTGTTAGGAGGTTTAAGGAAGTAAGGGAAGGCGGGTTGACTTTAATGTTGCTTTTTTTCCTTGTAGAGATGATGAAGTTTTCTTTTTAGATGAATTGTAGAAAAGAATAGTTATGTATTTAAAATTTATTTTTTATGATCACAAATTATTTATACCCAACATGAAATTAAGGGGTTGGGAGCAGGAGTAAGAGAGAGTTTCTAGGAAAGGAGTGTGCAGCGGACGATCATGCAGTTGTCATAGTATATTGCTTGAATATGTAAAATAGGTGGCAATTTGTTGACAAAACCAGTGGGCTTGTTGTCTTAATCTGACAGTTAAAAGTAGATCATGCAAACCAGGCATGTTCAGACTTTTCTGGTGCTATGTTATATCATAGAATCATAGAATGGTTAGAGTTGGAAGGGACCTTAAAGATCATCAAGTTCCAACCCCCCTGCCATGTGCAGGGACACCTCTCCCTATTGGATCAAATATAAGGCAGCTTTAAGTGTGAGTTTACTGTCACTTTTCAAGGAACAGCAATGTAAGAAGACAAACTGACAGAAATGTAGTCTCTCAATTCTGTGCATGACCTTGCAGTTTGCTGTCTGCTGAGCCTTTGTGTCATCCTCGGCTTATGTTCAGATAGGTCACAGGACAGGCTTTCCATAGCTGTGGTCGTGATGAGAATATGGCTATGTGTCCAGCAAGCATGGGATGTGTTGTAATTAGGTGTTACATGCCTAAAATTTGCTGTAACATTTGGGCAACTCCTCATTTTCCATCTTAGGTGGGGCACAGGTTCAAGCAAAATGGTCTCAGCTCTGGTGCTTGCCTCTTGGGTGCTCAAAGTCATTGTCCTGTTACTTGCAGGACACATGGCCTCAAGTTGCACCAGGGGAGATTCAGACTGGATATTAGGAAAGAATTAGGGTTGTAATTGGAATGGGCTGCCCAGGGGAGCGGGTGACGCACCATCCCTGGAGGTATTTAAAAGATGGGTTGGCGTAGTGCTTAGTGACGTGGTTTCGTGGTGGTTTTTTATCAGAGTTTGGTTGATGGTTGCACTAGATGATCTTAAAGGTCCCTTCCAACCTAGACAATTCTTTGATTCTCTCTGTGCATTGAGGGAACCTGGGTGAGTGCAGCTCCATCACCGGGTTGAGGGCTTGAGGACTTGAGACACTTAAACTGGTTGGATGAGAAAAAGGTATCTGGAATGCGCTCCATAAACACAGAACATGCTGGATTTTTCTCTTACTAGAATCCTGTTAGAATATTTTCTTACTTTACAGATTGATTTCCTGCTTGCTTAGTAGTACGGATCGTATTGAATGTTATTGCACTAAGACTGGGCTTCAACATGAAGTTACTTGGCTGTGGGTTCCCAAAAATTTCAGACCTGTTTGGGATGGTAGCTCTTAACTGTTGGCCTGTGAGTTAATGGAATCAAGAACCTTCAAGATTTTTTGTTCCTAATAATTATAGGAGTTATTATAAACATGAATCACATCTTTTGATCAATCTGAATTTCTGTTTTAGTGTATTCTAGCACTTAATTAGCAAGAATTAGCTGCAGGGTATCAAAGTCATTGAGGTAGAATCCAATTTCCACAGTCTTTTTATGCAAGAGGGCACAATCCTGAGAAGTCTGAGTTTTATTTTTTGGATTATTTTCAATGTTAGTTAACGGGCCAGGATATCTATGTTATTATTGCTCATATAAAATGGCTTCTAGACATCTCATGTTTTGGCTTGCCTTGATCTGAAAATGGGCTTAAGTGCTTTAAAATTGTTTGAGAAATGTAAAACTGTAGTGAGTGTATGTGATAGAAGTCAGTAGGTTTCCTTGTTCATACTGTTCTTGGAGTATCAGGGTGAAGAGTTACCTGGAAGTCCTTGTTGTGTTTGTGGATAGTCTTTTGAAGAGGGTACACTGCAGAAGCACAATGGATTTGTTAGTTACTTGGGTTAACCTTTCTTTTTTTTTCCCTTTCCTTTTGGAGTGAGGCTCAGCCAGATTAAAAGAGGCTGATTTACAATTCTGGAATTTTATGTAAGCGGGATAGGAATAGTTCTTAATTGATTTAATCTAACCACAAATGTTGGTTGTCAGTAGGGAGGTGGTGGATTTGTTGCAACAATGTGAAAAATAACCCTCCTAACTGTACAGGAGTGTACTTCCAAAAAACTTCTTTGTTGTCTTGGTGAATTTACATGGTGTGTAACATACTTTTGTTCCAAGAGGTGGCTTTGAGAAAGTGATCCAGTTGCTCACTTCCATGAATTTAGAGTTTATTTCTACTCCTTCTCTCTCTGACTGACTTCACATTGTCTTTCAATACTAACGTGTGTCTGTTTATGTGCTGACTCTTCTGCTTATCCTGGAAAAAGATGCTTGGTACTGTTCTGATGATGTTCTAACAGTGCTGATTAGTCCACCACAGTCCCTGATCCCACTGATGAAAATTGCTCTATGGTGCCCAGTTCATAACTGGTTGAATAGTTTGAAGAACAGAAATGAATTAGTTAGTTTGTTCACTGTTGGTCAGTGGTCTCCCTAATTCCCTAATGGAGTGTGGCATGATCCTTGTTTTTCATCATACATTAAAGGAAAGGAAGGGCTACCACTAGAACGTAGTCTCCAAGATGCAGCTTCTAATGATACCTGAATCATCGTCACTTCACTGTTTTTATATTCTTATACAGTGCCATCTCTGAAGGGTCCAAACACCTTCTGTCTTCTGCATTGTGATTAGTAACTGTCACTTGTTATTCTTTTTGTTTCCTTAAGGGATTATTTATGGGCTTATTTTTTCCATGGACTGTCTTATGTGTATGTGTGATCTTGTGTTTATGTGAGCAAGGTAAAGTAGATATTTATGTGCTTGAAGTAGTTATTCTCTCTGTTTCAAGTTTAATTTCCTAATTTTTAGTTGCAAGTCTTGCGGAATAGGTTCCGGAAAGGCCTTTATTTTTATTGTAGGTAGAGTAGAGCTATGACATTGAGGAGTGGAGTGAAACAGTCAACAGAGGTCTATGTCTTTTAGCTTTAGGAAGGGCCCTTTCAGATCTTCTGGCCCAGACCTCACTGGTGGCTTTAAAAGACAGCCACTGAAGGTAATGCTGTGGTGAATGAGAAACAGCATAGAAAGCATAGGATATGCTTGGTCTGCCTGCAGTGAATCTTTTACTAAAGAGGTGTTCAGTCGTGTTTCAGACTAATTGGATTTTTTGAGATTAGTGTTCCATGTGTAGGTGAAGGATATGTTTAAAACAGCTGACATGCAATAAGTATACATTAAAAATAAAGTTATACTGGGATACGACACTACCTTCTCAGCAAGTTTAAATGGGAAAATGTTCCTTGCTATGTGAAAACTTTTGTCTACAGAGAACCGAGGATATTTCTAGATGTTACACGGAATGTAATCTTACCCTCAATAAGTTTACCATAATGAAATTGGGGAAGAAATGTGTACCTAGTCCATGCTGGTGTCCTAAACTCAAAATTGCCACTTAAGAGGATGGTTTCTGTATTCTGAAACGCTCACATTGCCCTCACAGCCTGAGAGCCTGTGTTGAAATAATGTTTTCAAATACTTGAAGTAAGATCTGGAAATTTTGCTTGTGCTCTGTAAAATCTGTTTTGTATCCGTTATTTTTGTCCTTCTCACGTATGGTTTAGATTGCTGTTGGTATTTTGCTGAAAGTTTTCCTTAAATGTGTGTAAATGTGAGATGTGTTCCAGAATCTCTGAGACTGCTTTTGCTGCTAGCTTCAAATCTTTTGGATCAAAACCTTGATTATACTTCTGTTAGCTTCTTGTCCGATGTTATTTAGTCTATGTGTACATATTAAGTAATTGGCTTGAATTTTATGTAATTACCATTTTTCTTTAATGCATGTGCACTGCCTTTTCAAAAACAATGAAGCTGAAGTAAAGATATTACAGACAAGAAAAGCGTGCTCTTAAAAGCATGGTTTTAGGTATATAAGTCGAGCATGAAAACATTAAAATTGCATCATTGAGCTTTCCCAGTGCCATCTGAATTTTGCCATCCTAAGTGTATGTACATCACTGTGTTACTAATATACTGTACCTTATTGTAGTGTTTCTTGATACATGAACGCAATATTTACCCCCCTCTTCCTCCAGAAGCCCATACCTTTTTGAATGTACAGGATGGATGCTTCTCGTTGGGCAAGCAGCTGCTCTGTAATTTGCTTTCTTCTCGTTGCATAACGTGTGTTCTCTCACTGTGCTCTGCTCTAATCCTGCTCTGAAGGCGGAATGAATATATTTCTTTGTGAAATTTCTGTACCAGTCATCGGTAGGTTTGTTAGACCCTCATAGATAGTTCCTACTTCTGTCTTCGCACATAAATCTTAGGTGGGTCATTGCTGCATTTTAGAGACAAGGAAGTAGAAATTTGGGGTGGTGAGTGATTTGCCAAGATAACAAATTGCCCAGCAGCGGTGGCGGAGCTGAGAAAAGAAGCCAAATCTCTTACAGTTCTGTTACGACATCATGGTGGTAACCTGTGGTTCTCTCTTCAGTGATGAAGCATGATTACTTACCTTTTCTTGATGACAATCTGCATGCCCCCATTCCTCTAATAATTCTCCACCAATACAGAGTAGCCACTTCAGTTGGAAACCTACTGGTTGTGCTTTCTGATCAGTGATTACATCCCAAGAGAGGCTGGACCCTTCTCACCTGCCTTCTCCAAGTAGTTACCCAAGTAATTGATGTGGGCTTTACCTTTCCATCTGCTGTGTGCCACCCCCTGCCCTCAGGAGCTGTGCTGGCTGCAGGAGCAAGAGCACCCTGAGCTGATGAGGTTACCCTTGTGGTCTGTATTGAATGTTGCTTATTCTTACAAGTGTTTTCACTGTGCCTCAGGGAAAGGAATTAGACACTTCTTATTTTATGGTTGGAGAATTGATGTCTAGGACTAAGATGAAAGTCTGTGTTTGGTGTAGATGTCCACTGAACTCTTACTTGCTTTTTGTTTTGTTTTGTTGTGTTTTTTAAGGAATATATAGCATTGCATTCATCTTTGTATTTTCAAAGTATTGCTGTCATTGATTTAATTGCAGCCTTGAGTACTCAGCATTTAGGGTAAATCTGACCCAAAAGTGGCAGGGTAAGCACTCATAAAATGAGGAAAGTATAATTCTTGATCACCTGTTTTTTGAAAAGGATTGGTAGAAATGGCTTGTGTATACTTGTGTAAGACCTCTGGCAGGATCAAGGATGGGATCCTATTTTGCAAGACAGATTCAACTGCCTAAATGGTCACGACTTTCTTTTCCTGCTGTCTGTGTCTCATTTACACACCTTTCAGCCCTTGCAACAGATGAAGCAAGGATATTATAAACTGTCTCAGTAGTTTCACCTGTTTCTACTGAGCAGCTCCATCCAGTGTGCTGAAGGAAAAGATGCTTTGTGGAAGAAGATATGTATACACACACGTACATAGATATGATCCTTTAATGGAAAAAAAAATAAAAATCCCAGTGCCAATAGGCTGGAGAGGTGAATTACGATGAACCAAGGAACCTTAGTGGTGATAGCCCCTGAAACTTCTGTATGTTTGCATGCAACTGCTTCTGTTCTCCTGGGGATTTTAGAGTATAATGTTTCAATTATTTTTAAAAAGCAATCTGGAAAGAAACACCAGAAATTCTGTTACACATGCATATGTACAGACCTTTGCTGCTTGGACCAGCAGGGTAACTGATAGCAACAGCAGGCTATCGTCTTCTGTAAAACAACGCGAGTGATGAGAAGAGATGCTTCACAGATACTCACAGGTAGCTGAAGAGTGGTGAGACCCAGGAATTTCTCCAAGGAATTTAAGGGCTTGTTAAAAAAAAAGTCAAAAAATCACATATTTTTCTTTTCAGTATATTTTCAAGGTGAAATTATCTGAGGTCAGCTGAGACAATTAGGCTGTGAATGCTGGACGGGGAAGACCATGCTCCCTCACCCTGTATTGAGCTGCTTCTGACACACTGTCTTTGCAGTGAATTTAGTCAGTGAGTTAATCCAGCAGAAAATTATTAACTGGAAAAAAAAAAAAAAGAAATATTTATTTTATTTACCAGGCTGGTGGACTACATAAAAGTGTGTCAATAAGTGAGCACCAGAGTAGGCTCAAAAGGTAGGATGGACTCTCACAGTTAGGAGGGGAGGAAGCAGGATTTCCCCTTTCGATGACAGTTCGCTGTTAGTTTGGCTCAGCTATGTCATATAACTGCCCTCATCTCAAAATAAAATGAAAAAAGCATTTGATACATGATCTGAAATATTTTTACAACAATTCAGCTTGAGGCATGCATGTAATACATGGAATTTCACAGAATTTTAAGCAGTTGGACTGAAGTTATAAATGTACTTAGAAGAACTGTACTTAGAAGATGCTGACTAGCCTTAGTTATGTGTAGTGCTTCCTATTCTGCATATAAATTTCCTCAGAAGTCTCTGGAGTGAGCACTTGTGAGTGCCTGAGCTGCATAGCATATGTCCAGACATTCTGCATTGTTCTTTTGGAGTTAACTGTACAGTGGTAGAAGTTCCTATATGGATTCTAAAAATTAACTGGTTTTGAGTAGTTTAGAATTCAGTGCCACAAAATCAGCAGGCTTTTTTTTCCAGATAAAAAGTAACATTGTATGTGATTTTTTGAGTGTTTGAAGGATGTTTGCCACACCAGTGGCATCCCTGTGGATTTTGACATGTAACGGTGGCTTTGTTAATGTAGTATTGAAAGCTGCCAATGTGCATATATGATTTTAGGTTGTGGTTATGCTGATGTTGATCTAGTACTGATTTTAGGATCAGCAAGGTGGTGAAGATTTTCACGCATGGATAATTTTGTGCACGATAAGTAGATTTTCTAGGAGTAATCCCGTTGATTGTAATAGGACTATTCACAGCTCAGTCTGAGTGTAAATCTTTGTGGGATCAGGCCCTGTTACTGGCACACTTTCAGCACCATGGAGCATTTAGAAATAACTGTGCAACAAGTCTTAAGAGTGTTTGTAACGTGTGTTACATTTTAAAATGTGTTCATTTGATGGTCTGTGAACCTTCTCACAGTGATTTATAATGTTTGATCACTTTCTTTTTGCAAGTCAACACATTTCAGTTCATGCCTACAATCATTTGTGTCTTAATTTGAAAATCATTCTTTTCGTTATGACTTAATTTTTGAGCAGGGAGAAGAGATAATTTTATTTAATGAAGTAGGGTATTATTATTTTACTTTCCAGGCATTTGTAGAGTCTGTTAAAAACTGAACATTTGATATGGTGAAAGCTAGCTGCATTTCCTTTTTATTTTGGATTATATCAGTATTTTAATAGTGCAAAGAAATACATTTTCTGATGTGAAAACACTCAACGTGTTTCATGGTCTGATAGGGATTTTAAGTGGATGTTAAGAATGTGTCAAGTTCTAATTTTTTCTTTCTTTTGGAGAGGATCGAGTTGTTGGCCGTTTATGCATAACAGTGCTTAAATGTAAGTAGTTTTCAGTATGCTGTGGTTGTATTGCTGTTTCTTCGTTAGGGTTAGGAACTGCAGAATTGTGACTGTTACATTTCCATGTAGGAAGCCAGTTTTGATAATGTAGATAATACGTTTTTCCTGTGATCTAAATTTGCTTAGGTATGTCTGTGTGACAGCTGTAACTTGTTCATCTGTGTGTGTACATTGTGTTTGTGGAATGATTTCACAAGATGCTTTAATCTAATCCAACCACTGACGGCCGCTGAAGGAAGCGGTCCTTCCCTCCTCCCTGCTTCTTCCCTTGTCCATCTGCTCTGCGCCCAGCTTGCACCTTCCCACTGATTCAAAGGAAAGCTGATGGCTTTTCTGGTGGGAATGTTTTTGTCCAAAGCTATGCTCAACCCAGTGAAGGCAACAAGAAGGTCTAAGTGGGGGAGAGATGCAGGGCACAGCCCCTGTGGGCAGGTGGCACATCTATCAGGTTGTTTCTTGCCGCTCTGTCATTGAGAGCTGGGTTGACTGTTTCCAAGTAAGCAAGCACACCAAGTGTCTCACTGGAGTGGATTTTTGGTTGTTTGTTTCCCTCTGGATTTCATAATAGATTTATTTTAATCTTCACTTTCTGATAGAAGAATGTGAACCCCTCTGGCACCAAAGCGATCTAGTGGGGTCTCAGTTGTCGATGCTTTTTATAGGAGTTTGTCTACTTAGAAAATTTTTAGTAGCAATGCCAGTAAAACTGCTCTGATTATATAATGATTGGCTTTTTTTTGATTTAGTTTAAACCTTTCCAAAGTGGATTATACTAAATGGGGAAGGAAAAAAAAAATCAATTCTGTACTAGAAAAAGAACGTTCACTTAGTGAGCTTTATATATTTATCTATTCATTGATGTTTACAGTTTAGCAGAACTCATTGTAATATGACCATAGGTAGAGATGAGCTCTAAGAAGCAAAATATACTTAGGAGTTTCAATAGATTACCATTTAAAAGTTTATTGTATGTGGATTTTGCACTAGCAGGCTTTATACAGTTGATGGTTTGGGCTCAGCATGTGCTTGCTCTTCCAAAGACTGCTGTGGAAGAAAGGCTGTGGTAGGAATGTCCTCAGGTACGCCTGTAGCTTCAGGAATTTGTTCCTTAGGAAGTTTGCCTTGTCTTACTTTCAACAAAAACATGGAACTAAAATAATGTCATCCGGCTAATTCCAGTGCAAGGTTACCCCAAAACTATTTAATACCTTGAGTTGAGCTCAGTCTCAGCTTTTGTGAGGGGAATCTTGTCAGAATAGTATTGAGTCGCTAAAGGCATGTTAGAATTGCTGCTGTGCATCCTGACTGTTGGCGTTTGGGTTGTTGAATCCTAAAAGATACGGTCAAAGGGAGTTTATGGCTATATATGGAAGTAATATTTCTATCTCAAATCTTTGCTAGAATCCTTTGCTAGTCCTAAGGTTTAACCCAGAAAAAATAATTAAATTTTAACAAACTTTATTTTCCTGTTTCCCTCAATCTTCTTTCATTCTATTTTGCCTTGAAAAAACAGAGAGAAGTCAATATGGGAAAGAAGTGGAGTGGGATATGGATGTAGAAGTAGCAAATCCTACTTTTTAATGCTTAAAAAAAAGAGTAGAAGTCTGAAAACAACAAAGGCTTTTTCGCAGGAGATAGTTTACAAATATGAAAAGTCCATCTTTAAAAATCTCAACAAAACCATTCAGTTTGCTCTGTTCTACCAAAAAGATGTTAAAGTGCAGATGATTTTAATATTTTACCTGCTATTAAAACGAAAATGAATATTTTCTTTTTTCATCTCTTGCAAATGATCTTTTAAACCCTGACTGCAGAAACTCAGCCCAATACCGCACCTATGAGTTTTACTTTTAAAGTGAACCCAATTAGTATCTCTGTGTACTTGCTCATTAAATTAAATAATACTTTACTACTTGCTTAAGAAAAGAAGAGAGAAGACAGAGAAACCCTTACCCACCATCAGTCCAAGTGGAGAAAGAGAGCTGGACCATGTGTTGTACTCCGGTAGCTAAAAAGTTTTGCCACTTTTCCTTCAGGGTCTCGGCTCAGCTTTACTTCACAGCAACGACCATCCCAGCAGACTTTTAAAAATCCATTAATGTTTTCCTTTTGAGTGTATTTTAATTTTTGAGTCTGAATTGTGAAGGTCATCACAGTTTTCATTTAGTGTGTTCTTGTTCAAATGACTGTTAGGAATATTGTCTTTAGCACTCAGCTCTCCAACTTACTGCACCAGTAATCTTTGGAAAAACTGATGTCAGGGTTACTGAAACGAATAGTTCTGAAGAACTGCCCTAGGGTTTGGCGGAGCAGCAGTTTTTGAAATGAAGCAACACGGTTCACTGGCCGTGGATGTTCTGCAAGCGGCTGTGGAGCACTGTGTGACAGGAGAAGGTGCGTCGAAGGTCTGGGAGACCTTTTCTGTGTGGTTCCTCCCCTTCCCCTTTCTCCTCCCTCAAAATGTGTGCACCTCCAGGAAGCACTTCCCATAGATGTCTCTTGTGACAAGCTTTGCCTGGAGTAAAGGTTTGGAGGTCTTCTCCCATCTTTAAAAATTTTGATGACAGCTTTTTTTTCTGTCTCAATGTAGAGAGGCTATATGTTCAAAGAAAAATCACATGATTACTTGGTGAAGCCTAATAAAAGTTCTGAAAATCTATGGAATACATCTCTACAATAAGGATAACAATGTTTTATGCCAAGAAGCGTGCTTGTGTGTGTTAGTATGTGGTTTGTCTTATTATAGGTTCCCTCAGGATAATCTAAAAACAATTTGATCCTTATTTCACAAATGCACCTTGCACTTAAAATATTTATTTAATCATTGCAGGCTTGGTAAAGTGAGCTTGTTTGAATGCTTTTAACTTATATTTTCTTTATCACACTGTCATTCTTCCAAGAATGCTTTTCCTCATCTTCAATTTAAATGATAGGATTCCTTTTATGTGAGCCAAAAGGTGTCAGCTGACACATTACACGTGTTTTACTGAATCGATTGCATTTGCAATACTTCTTGTTTGGCTTAATAGCTTATTTTTGTTTGTGGTTCTCCGTATTAAAACAGTACCCTCGTGTCATAGAACTTACATTGCGTTTCATTACTTAGAATATGCAGCCTAACACTATGGATTCTCATTATTTTTCTGTGAAAAGCCAACTGTTTGAAAGGCTGATTTAATAAGCGGTACACTCACTGTACCAGCTTCTGATACGACTCAAGATGATGGCTGGAAAACAACTTGAGTGCTTTCGGTTGCATGACTCTACTAAGCCTCCTAGTCAGGGTGAGAAAGAAAAAAGTTCCTGTATCCTTGACAAATGAGAGAACTAAGAAGACCAGTAAACACCAGTACACAGCCGGCTTCTCTATCTTGCCAGCTGTCCTAAGATTCTGCATGTCTCGAGCCTTCCTGCCTTTGCTGGTGAGAGAGGGGCAGGCTGTCCTGTGCTCTTAAACGCTCTGTCTCTCTGTTTGGATTCTCCTGCTTACCTTCCTGCCAGGAAATAACTTTAAATCCAGGATTTCCACAATTCATGCCTAATTTCAGAGTGATGTGGCAGTATCCTCCGTGTGGAACAGCCTTCTGTGTGGTTTTTGTCAGTGGCTTGAGCAGACAGATTAGGGCCACTGTGTTCTCACGCTTGATGCTGTTTGTTCTCCCTCAAATGTGTTTCAGCATCTTGAGTTCTTGCATTCTAGTACCTGTCCGTGTCATTCCTTTAAGGAATCTGCAGTGAGTTTATGCTGTCACATTTCTTAGTGCAGAACAAAAGTAGAGTGAATGATGATCTGTGTCAGATGTACCCTGAGTGTGGATTAACGTGGGATAAAGGCTGAAATGAATAAATGCATAAATGTTTTCCTTGGAGCCTGTCTTTCATACTACATGTTTAAAATGCCTTACCTAAGAAACCAGGTTCAAACTTAGATCTTTTGCGCCATCTCTTAATAAGTAATGGCTCCATGGGAGACAGATTCTTAAGAACTTCAGTTCCTTCTCACGTTTCTTACTTGGCACGGGACAATCCACACTGATAAGATGATAGAAGAAAATGAGGATGGATTTTCTAGGAGTGCTGAGTTTGTTGTTGCAACATCTCTCTGGGAGATCTGCACTGCTGGAAAAAAACCCAC
Organism: Thinocorus orbignyianus; assembly: GCA_013400375.1. Lineage (NCBI taxonomy): Eukaryota > Metazoa > Chordata > Aves > Ciconiiformes > Thinocoridae > Thinocorus > Thinocorus orbignyianus. The sequence continues at coordinate 161,777 of VXBW01005459.1, read as the reverse complement.
AGCCTTAGTGCTGTGCCAGGCTTGCTTCTTGTTTGTTTGGTTTTGTTATTGCTGAGAAACTATCAGTATGGTTTCCCAGGTACTAAAAAAATTCTTGACGGATTATATAAAGTCTGCAGGTGGCTGTGTGGGAAACCGGACGGGCGTTTTCCCTTGAAAACATGTGAAATCTCATTCCCTTACTATGAAGTGGATTAATTTGAAAATAAACTTGTCACCTAGCAGTACCTGAGCTCGCTTAAGGCATTAAGGAATTGTTGTCTGTATTTGAAGGCGAATGCTGTGAAAATGAAGAGTAAGACTTTGAACTTCTTTATGTTAGAATTGCAGAAGAACAAAAAAGGACAAAGTGCAAGCATAAATATTGTGAACAGAAATTGTCCCCGTGTTCTCCAGTCACAGGCTTTTTTTGGTCCCTGCAAGGTACATTTTAAATAGGAAGGAAGAACATTAAAATTTTTGCTGACATTGTCATATATAAACATATTTAGCATGATGATTCTGTCCTCCTGACTTCCAGCAGAGGAATGCTTACTTAAAAAAAAACGTAATTGACTGGAAAGCTTCTTTCTTTATCATGTCTTTTAACTATTTGAAACTCAGTAAAGTCAGACCCATCCTATCTGCCAGCCTTTCTATGATAATATTCAGAAGTTTAGAACTTCTCACAGTAGATTAGGGACAAATGTTCTTTCAGTTTCAAGTTTACGACATGAGTTACTCCCAGAAGGTGTTAAAGGGCTTTTTCTGTTGTTCTTGTTTTTGTTGTTGGGGTGTGTGGTGGGTTGATTTGTTTCTTTATTTAGTTGATTTTTGAGAAATCGACCACATTGTACTTTCAGAATGTTAAGAACTAATAGTAGTGTTTGAAACGAAGTGTAATGTAGCAAACCTTTGAGATCTTTTTCAGTTGCTTCTGCTGGTGGCTTGTATTGTTGCCAAGTACTCTAGGGTCTCAGCTGAAGAAAGACCGCTGTTTGCTTTGTAAACTCAGTGTAGTTTGATATAAACAAATTTTCACAAACGTGTAAGATACACTGGGAATTTTTAAAGGATCTTCCTGGTGAGAAAAATTATTTGGAAAGCGATCAAATGGGTGGAACTAGAAATTGAAATGTAAACGTTTCATGTACATTGATTTGATCCAGTCTTTTTGCGTGTTGGCAGGCTGTTGAATGGGCTGGGGGCTGTAGGGGTGCTGTTCTGCAGGGTGGTAGCCCTGCCAGTTCTAGTCATGGAGCAGTGATTTCTTTGGTTAAGAGTTGTCATCAAGAGTTGTGGGGAAAGAAGCCCAGCCTCTGACTTAAAATGTGGGTGGCGATGGAGCCTTTCAGCATGCTGTGCTCTTAGGGGGACAGAATTTGAAGCTGATGACTATCAGTGTACCAACATCATGTTTATATCATAATTCTGAATGCATCAAAACCCAAAGGTGCTGATGGGGATTAAAATTCTCCCTGAGGTACCCATCTTGTGCTTTTGCTAGTCTGACATGTTCCGCTGTCCCTCTGCTCCCATCCCTGTCTTTGCTGTAGCCTTTATATAGCCTTTGTCCTCCAGTTGTGGGAAGAGAAGGATGGAGGAAGGATCTCTGTCTGTCTGAAGGAGTACACTGGAGTCCTGGTGGAATTGGGTAGGAGTTATGCTCTTGGGGTGAAGGAGAGGTTTTGAGGAGTTCCTATTTGAGGAACTTGAAAGTGAAAGGAGGCTGATGCTGTGCCTGGACATCCAGTACACCAAGGAGAAGAGGTGGTTTAGAACTGCCTTACATATATGATAATAAGTAGTATAAGAAGATGCTGCTGCTTCCAGCTTGTCCTCCTGTGTTATAAACCTATTAATAATGTTGTGACACTTATTGGAATATTATGATTTTCTATCTGTGTACCATAAGTCAGTGTAATGGTATTGCTGTTCAGGACTGGAATTCATATTTCCTGACTAATGCTTCTGCTTAGTGGATGTGAAAGGGAATGTTTTTTTTATAAACAGGTTTGATCTGTCTATAGTCTCTGTTTGACTTACACCTTTAATCAGAAAGTTGCGTTTTCATAGAGTAGTTTTGGTTGGAAGGAGCCTTCAAAGACCATCTAGTCCACTCCCCCTGCAATGAGCAGGGACATCTTCAACTAGATCAGGTCACTCAGAGCCCTGTCCAACCTGACCTTGACTGTTTCCAGGGGTGGGGCTTCTACCACCAATCTGGGCAAGCTGTGCCAGTGTTTCACCACCCGCTTTGTAAAAAAAGTCTTCCTTCTATCTAGTCTGAATCTACCCTCTTTTAGTTTAAAACCATTACCCCTTATCCTATTGCAACAGGCCCTGCTGAAAATTTTGTCCCCATCTTTCCTGTAGAACCCTTTAAGAACTGAAAGGCCACAAAGGGTCTCCATGGAGCCATCTCTTCTTCAGGCTGAACAACCTCACCTCTCAGCCTGTCCTCACAGGAGAAATGCTCCAGCCCTCAGATCATTTTTGTGTCACTCCTCTGGACTTGATCCAACAGGTCTGTGTCTGTCTTGTGCTGAGGACTCCAGAGCTGGACTCAGTTCTCCAGGTGGGATCAGCAGAGCAGAGGGGCAGAATCGCCTCCCTTGACTTGCTGGCCATGCTGCTTTAGCGCAGCCCAGTTTTCTTGCAGTTGTGGATATTAAGATGTTTCAGCAGCTGCGATCTGCCCTGGGGTAGCAGCAGCGAAAGGGCACTTAAAGGACAAGGAAGTAGGGAGAACAGGACCAATATGAAAGAGACATTTGTAAAAGACAGTCAAAACAGAAAAAAGAAACAGAATAAAAAGGGCACCCCCCACCCCCCCCTCCCCCCAGTTTTCTAAGGGAATGAACAGGAAGAATTTCAGCTATCATTTAACTGCCAGAATTTTGCCGGTAACCAGAAGGCACTTTGGTTTGAAACTTTTTACTTGAAAGTGTTCAATTGTATTCATGTGCATGTGTGTGAAAGGAGTATGTTGGGCCAAGATACCCAAGTATTTGCTTTGATTTGGATATCAGTTTTAGGTGTGGGGGTGTGTGTGTGGAGTTCTGACAGTTCTTATAAAATGTTTTTAAGAATTTTAAGCAAGAGATTGTAGATTATTATAGATGTTTACTGTTAAAACTTTCTTTGTAGGTTGTTGCACTTAAGAATGAACATTGAAGACAAGCTGGGAGGATTATTTCTTAAATGTGGTGGCATAGACCAAATGCAGTCATCCAGGGCTATGGTAGGGATGGGTGCAGTATCTGACCAGTCTGGAGTGTCGGGAGAACGACAAGAGGCAGTGCTTCAAGATCGGACTATGGCGCACCAAGACATGCTTGGAACGGACGAAATGTTACAGGAAAGTGAACTTCGACAGCAGGAGATGATTTCACACGATGAACTCATGGTCCATGAGGAGACGGTAAAAAACGATGATGACATGGATGCACAAGATAGACTTCCTCAAGGGCTGCAGTATGCTGTTAATGTCCCTGTAAGCAATTTCTTTGTGAAATATTGGAGGAATTACTAGGAAACTTGATCTGGTAGTCTAATCCTACTCTGGCAAGAATCTATTAATTGCTTGCTTGGATTTTGATTATGAAAATATTTACGAATGGATGCTATTTATGAAAATATTTTTTGCCTCTGGCTGTGGATAGATTTTGCCAATTAAGTATAATCTTTAAGTATCTGTTTTATAAATATTTTATAAGCAGGCTGTTACCATAGAATTAATGCTTTAAACTCTGCTCTTTTAAGTATATTTAATGTTCAAGAGTAACTACAAACCAGAATAAATAGCGTTATTAAAAGGTGGATACTGTTTATGCTGTTCCTAGTGCTATTTAGTTTCTTTTTCTATAGGAAGCATCTTGTATGTTTTCAGAGTATGTGGACGCTTAGCAATTGCATTCACACTGCAGGTTGGACTGTGACACTTCATACATGACCATAAATATGCCCCTCCTCAGTATCTCATAGAAGATCTACCTCAGCTTTCCCAGAGAGAATATAGATGACTTCCTTTTTGAAAACAGAGCATCTATCTGTAACGCAGCACATCATCACTGTTCCCCTTCAAACATAAAGGAGAATTACCAGGATTTTAAAAGCAGATAGCCTTACATACAAAGAATAATCTTCAGAAAGGTAGCATTGTTAAAACACTATTCTGTCAGCTGTAGAACAGGTGTTTCAGGTGTTAGAAAAATGTAAGACTATTATGCTCTTTATTACATTATTTTTTTGGAAAAATCTTCCATTAGCACTATTTTTGTTTTCTTCAAAAATACTTCTGTCTTAAATATATGATAAACTATTCCGTTTAAATCTTCTATTGACAACATGTGGACTAAAGTAAAATAGGTATGAAAAACTGAATGGTTTTACAGATGGAAGTGATTTTAATATAACAACTGATCTCAAAATCACCACAGGTCCGAAGGAAAAAAGGCTTTGGGAGATGAATGAAAGGATACATCAAAATGTCACTGTAGAAATTAACTGTGCCCTTTTTATTTAAGACACTTTTTATTCCTTTCACTTAAATTTCTGAAAGACTGAAGCCACGAGATAATTCCCTTAGAAAAAAGGTTTTCTGTTTCAGCAGTTTGTCATCTTCTAAAATTGAAAAATTGCTTTTCTGTAGTGAGAACCTTACCTGAAACTGGCACTTGGTATCTTAACAGATCAGTGTAAAGCAAGAAATTACCTTTACTGATGCATCTGAACAACAGAAACGAGACAAAAAACAAATACGAGAGCCAGTAGATTTGCAGAAAAAGAAGAAAAGAAAACAGCGTTCACCAGCAAAAGTAAGACATTGATTTGGCAAAACCAAGATTAAAAGAACCTGAAGATTTGGTTGACTATGACTAATTTCATTAGCATTTGAAGTAGTTAGGCTGGAAATTGTTTGTTTGCTCAGTAAAGATGCAGTTCTGAAGTTCACCAGAGACCCAAGACAAAACCTGATATAACAGTGTTTTTCTTTGAACTCTTTTTAGCAACATGAACCCTTGACATATTTTAACATCTGTCTCTCCAGGCAGTTCTTTCTCAAATATATTTTTTTTTAAATTATGAGTCAGTAGCTTTGTAGACAATTTCTAAATCATTTCTCTGTATCTCTCTAATAATAGTTGTGCTTTTCTGTGAGCCTGATAATTTTATATGCTTCATGCATAGCAGTGAAAAGTTTTTAAAAAGAAATCTAAAACGGTAGTTTTGAAAATTCTAAAAAGTTTGCTAATTTATATAAAATAATTTTCCTGTAGGGAATGTTCCTGTGGTCATAATCATCTTCATATATGTATTTATTTATATCAAAAGATTCTTACCATAGCTGCTGGTTTGTTACTTCAAAATTTGTTTTGTAGATCCATTCATGAAGAGTATGTATCCCTGTATGTCTGAAAACAATTTTCTTCTATTGAGACGCACTTCAGATAAAACCAGACTCATTTCACCTCATGAGGTAGCAGTGTTATATCTTCTGGTAATTCCCCAAATCAGTATTAATCTTCAGACTTAAAATAGAACATATGCAGGCTGCTCTGGTAGGCAAAAAATCAGTTATATATGATTACACAGCAGCATTAAAATAAGCCTACTCTGAAATCAACCCAGACTGCCTATACGTTGAAGGAAAACTCACCCTGACACCAAGAAAAATTTTAAAACCTCCTTTTGTTGGTCTTTGGGTAGGACCCCTCAGTCCTCCTCAAAGCACTGGCAAATTAGGCTGCACCTGCACTATTCTTGAGGAGTTGAGAAATTGTTTCAGATTGGGTGTGGAAGCAAGTTCCAAATCCTGCACATCAAGATGCTTCTCCCTTGGACAGAAAAAGGAGATGTAGGTTGAGTACCTCCAGAGATCACTTCCATGGAAACATGGCAAGGTAGGAGAGGAGTGTGTCCCTCTTCCTACAGACACGTACTTGCATGCTTCCTTTTTATCTCCCCATCTGTCAGCGTTAGCCTTTTGAGATGAAAAAAGATTGAAAAGTGTTCAGGAGAATCATTAAACAGGTTCTTTTTCAGTTTCTCTTCCCCTTTTTTCAAGGTTGTCAGATTAGAAAGGCAGAAAGAAGCTGAAGGACTGACATAGGTGAGAGCCTACTGCAGTTTAATTTAGTATTCCCAGATTAATGGGATTGATTTTCCATCCAAGCGGTAGCTGGGACTTTTACAAATGGAAGTCAATTACTGAAACATTTGAGACTTTATTTTATATTAATATAGTCATCATATAACTTAAAAGTCAATAGCTTTCATGAATCCTGCCTACCTTTCCCTCTTCCATGCACACAGACACACGCATGCATACACACGTGCACTCATACACACACGCACACGCAAAAGCTTTTTTTTTTTTTGCTTTTACTAAGTTAACTTTCTTCATTTAAGAAGTGGTTCAATGGATGGATGCAGTAGAAGAGCCCAGGCTTAGAATAACTATGAAGTTATATGTAATTTCTCCACAATTACTTTAAAATTTCAATATGTTTTGTGAAAAAACATTTCATAACATGTATTTAAACCAGTCAGCGTTTCATTACCTGTGTGTTGTTACAGAACAGAGTTTTTATAATTGTCTGTATCTGTGACTTACTGGAGCTGTAACACACCAATCTGACACGTATGAATGTGCTTGTCCTTCAGAGTGAATGCACAAGAGTTTGTTAGCTTGAGACTTTCACTCTTGCTGAGTTTTGATGGAGCAGAATTAAAAATTGTTTAAGTAGATCTCACAGTATTTGCTCCTGTTGCAGCGATACTATTTCAGTTATTGACTCTCTCTTTCTCATCACTGTCATTATCATAAAACCTAAATCAACGCAGCTAATCAAATTGCAGGTGTGTTTCCCCAGTAGACTTTTATTTTTTGTTAATAACAAGGGACTAAACTGTTTTACATAAGGTTACTTAAGCTCCTCTTTATAGTTTGTTTCCAGTTAAGTAAGACTTTTGGAAATGTAATTTGTTTAGTGGTTTTCTTATTGTCTTGCCAGAGATGATAGAGAGTTTTGGGTTTGTTGGATTTTATTTATTTTTTATTTCTTTTTGACAAATTAGAGAAAACCTGTGATGAGGGTTATTGAATAAGGTAGATCTGGTGCTATTTTTCTTTTCATTTAAGTTTTTCAACTTTATATGAAAATAGCGGCTTTGTTTGACATCAAAGCAATTTGAGTGTGGCAAGTTGAATTTGTCAAGGAGATGCTCTAATATGTATATCGAGTGAGCAATATTTTACTGAGTGAAAAACTTGAAAGGGGAGCAGAATGATACTATTTTCTTGGTTGTTTGGCTTTGGGGTTTTGGTTTTTAAAATATAATATTTCCTCTGAGACTATTGGTATTATGTAGATGTAGATAATTTGTATGACTATCCTGGATAAGTTTTAATGCCTTTTAGCAAACATTTGCAGTTGTGGCTTGAAAAAAAAGAGTATAACTTTTCACTTTTGCTTTAAAATGTGATTATCCATGGTTCAGTGCCCAGAGGTGGTTTGGTTACTTTGCATCCTTTCCAACAGATGGACAGAGTAAACAGTAGCATATAAAGTGACTCAGCGGTGAATAGGGGAGCTCTAAGCTGATTTTCCATTAGCTGCTTTTGTCTCCATCCTGTTGAAATATCTCTTAATGCACAAGGAGACACAAGTTGGATTGGACTGCAATTGGAAATGTGTCCTAAAAGCCTAACATGTAGCTTTGTAGAAATTAGCATTGTTTTACCTGAAGTATTTAAATTTTCTGCATCGAAAAAATTAATGTTTTTTTTTTTTTTGTAGTTAATAAGACATCTTTAGAGGGTAGTGTGAGAACAAATTTTACTCTTTTTAAAATAGATCCTTACAATAAATGAGGATGGATCACTTGGTCTGAAAACCCACAAATCTCATGTTTGTGAGCATTGCAATGCTGCCTTTAGAACCAACTACCATTTACAGAGACATGTCTTCATTCATACAGGTACTGCTTGACTTCAAATTTGTCTTTTCTACTATATAAAGAGTTGTTTACTTATGTTAAAAATGTTTTCAGCTCTATGCGAATTTCAGTTTTAAAAGTGTAGCTAACTTGGCATCTAAGCTTAGAGATTCCATGCACCAAAGTGTATAAAGTATACCAGAAAAAAAAACAAAAAACAAACCCAAACAAAGCAACATATGTTTAATAAACTGAAGACTTAACTGTTTACAAGGTTTCTTTTCTTTCTTTATCAGAAAGTAATGGGTTGACTTGTAGCCTAAGTGCCAAAATTGACCCCTTTGTAAAATGTGCTCCGGCTGCTTATTTGCCTGATGAGGTATCTCTCTGGTTCGGAGAAGTGAAAAAGGTACTTACTATTATAATAGCTTGCCAGTATCCTGAATGCAGTCTTATGCCAGCATCCTGATTGATCTTGCTCACGAGGAAATGACAGCCATTTCAGATCACTCTTCCATTCTAGTCTTAATGTGACTCTTAGGATCATGGAAAGAATTCTGCAGTTCATATACTTAGTAAGGCTAATGGGGTTTTTGTTTTTTGGGGATTAGAGTATTTTTGGAATTCGCTCAGATGCTGGTTTTTTAATAGACATTTTACTATTCCTCAAAAGTAGTTATCAAAACCAACAGTGTGTAGTTATTAACTCATGGATGTGGAATTATATTGTTCAAGGTGAAAAACCATTTCAGTGCAGTCAGTGCGACATGCGTTTCATACAGAAGTACCTGCTACAGAGGCATGAGAAGATTCATACTGGTGAGTATAGTGCCTTGAGTATCTTTACTGGCGTGCTTAAAAACTGTTTCCCCACTCAGGCAAGGTTTCTGGTAATAAATATGCAGCCTAAAGCCCTGGTGTAGTTTGTTTTAACTTAACAGGTGTTATACAAATTTTAAAAACAAATTGGTTTTGTGCTTTCAACTTGCTCCATTTTTCCTTGGCTGTAAAGTCAGTACGAACTCAAGTAAGCAAATCTGAAAGTAGTATTCTATAAATAGCCCCAGAGTAGCAAATCCCAAAGTTTGTGCTTTTATAAAAGTCAAAGTTTGTCAAGCAGTTCCATCTTTCGTTGTATTAAGCTAATTCAGGCAACAGGGACTTCCAAATTACATCGCAGTAGATTTATTTATTATTTATTTATTTTGGACTTTGATGGAAAAGTGCCAGGACTAAAATGGCCAAAATGCCTGACCCCAAAGGTATTAGTATCAGCTTTACTTTCCACTTTTTTTGTTGTTGTTGTTGTTGAAAGATTTAGATTAGAACTGTTCTAAAAATGTGAGCCTTAGTTTAAAAATATGCATTATAGGTCAGATAAGGCCCAAAGTTGTAAGACAAAGAGAGTTAAAGTGTATATGTGTTTATTTTTTTATTCTTTTTTAAATCTTCTTGCACCGCACAAAACCACATTCTTGAACAGGTTTGGCTTAGTTGGGTTTTTGGCATTTTGGTGCATGGCCTTTCAATCCCTCTTTAAATATTTTGTAATATGGTCCCTTTGGACAAGATGCCAATTTCTCAGCCTCTTTTTCCAAAAAGCAGAGCTGGTGAATGTGCACAGTGTTTCTTGGCTGGAGCATTTAAATGGATATGAAAGCTACTAACACGCAGCGCAGTGTGTGCATGTGGAAGAGTTGAGAGGGAGAAAAAAAAAAACCCTCTGCAAAATGAATTTTCAGAGCAGTGTACAGGGAGTTACATGCACAAATGCCCTGTTGTTTATGGGATTTTTGTATCCTAGGTTGCCATGAGTCCAGACTAAGTAGGTTTCCTTCAGCCAGTCAGCCACAGAAGAGTCCTCCATTCTTCTGTCCAGTGTCTTTGTTCTGCTCCTAGTCTTTCCTCTGGCTTTGAATTGGTGAACGATGCTGCCTTCACTTTCTGTAGATACTATTCTTGAAAAGAATGTTCATTCACTCTCTTCCATCTATCTGCCTGCTCTCCCCCACTTCTCTCCTCACCCCTCCAAACAGGCAAAAATTTAAGTGCAGTCTTCACATTTTTCAGATTTTTTTTTTAAAAAATAAGGATTATTCCCTGTACGTGGCTTTGAAAATGAGAGTCTGGACGATATAGTTAATTAACACTTGACTGCAAATATTTTATAACTGGATGTAATTATCTTTTTAAATTGAACTGTAGCTCTAATGAGAGTTCTGTGTTGATTGTAAGCTTTGGAGGGAGGGTGTGGTGGTGGGCTTGCAGGGTTTTTTTTTTGCCAGCTCTTGCATATATTGAGCTTTGTTTAGCAGAGCATAAGCTACCATTTAACAAATTAACCATATTGTTATCTGACTTTTTAGATAACTATGTTTTCCTCCTCTCCTCAGCATCCTGAGGTACAGTTTGCTTGTTTCTCAGGAAACTGAAGATGGGGATTGTGCTTTAAATTGTTGAATTGGGTGTTTTCCTAGATGACAACTAGTAGCTGGTTAGGAGAAAACGTGTAAGACCCAGCTTCCAGGAGTGGAAAAAGTTTTATTTTTTAAGTCCAATTAGTTAGTGAGTATTTGACTACTGCTTAATTGTTGAATTGGGCCAGTTATGGTATAGCTAATTGACATTTTCTGCACCTGTCTGTGCTTTCATGTCTATATGACAGTAGTCCCTACTGGGCCGTAGCTGTTTGTGTAGCTTTACTCCGTAGTTCAGGACTGCATAATTGAACCCATCCAGAAGAGCTGAATTTTCAGCTTGCTTCTCTCACCAGAAGGTGAGCAGTGGGTCTGTGTTTCACTTTGATGGAAGTACAGAAAGATCTCTTTGTATTATTTATACTTTTTCAAGAAATATTCCCCACAAATTTAATATTGTTTTTATTTGTATTTTTATTTTGCTTTTTTATCACTCTGAATGACTGCTTTTAGCGCCAGCTTCAAAACACTGATGGCAGAACAGGATGTTTCTTACTTTTTTTTAAAGATGTTTATCATTTTTTCCAATGTATTTTATGCCAGTCGAAGATAGCAGTAACACTTAAAAGGCCCATTTTATTCTTGTTACAGGCCCTGCATTTACAGGTGCTCCAGTGTAATTCGAATTTGGTTCTGTACCACTCCTTCAAATGAAATGTTTTGAGGGAGTTAGGAAGCAATCAATAAACAGCCTTATTTGTCTAAATAATTAAATAGTTGTATCTAAAAGCAGACATTGCATCAAAAGAAAATTCACTTACTAGAAATAATTGGATGTAGAAGAGGGCAGTGGTGCTACAACCCTGCTGCTAAACTTGTCACTGATGGTATGGAAAATCACCGTCCAGTTGTAAGAGAAGGAAGAGTCATTGGTATACAAATATTTTCATATTCTGAGTTTACTAGGCTCACAAAGATGCTGGATGTTTGGGTTTTCTCAAATATGTCTGCTTGCTTTTTGCTTAGAGATCTGTTTATACACCTTACCCACTCATGCATTCATGTGTCCTAATTCCGTAACCATCCTACTTACCATTTTAAACACAAAAAACAAGATTACGTTTTTAAAAAAAATAAAGCAACATTAGGGCTAACAGTTCGAGTGCCTTATTATTCTGTCATGCTGCTTTTTTATTGCCTTCTTTGGTATTTTGTAATTTGTATTTTGTCTGTTTAGATTTTAAAATGCCTGGGGGGCTATAATTGTTACAGCCTCCAAACACATAGTATTTGTACTACGCTTTATAAATAATCCTATTGCTCAGTTTTAATAGATTTCCAACACAAAACACAGGCTGTTTTCATAAATAATGCATATAATTATTGTATTGTATTTTTAAATTTTGACTTTTTTTTCCTACATCTGATTCTTTCCCACTCATGGAGACATTTCTTAAAAATGTGTCCTGAATTCTCCCTACATTAGCAAAAGGTTATTATTAATGATCTCATCCATTTGTGATAGATCCTGTTTGAAAAGTACAATAAAATTTCAGAAGGCATCTGAAGTTTCAGGCTTCTGCTAGGAAAAAATTATTATAGGAAGCATATCTTCATATTAATTTTTAATCTTTTTCTAATATTATCTTCCTTATGAAGATTAAAGCAAGAATTAAGCCCAGTATCAATTTCACAAAGGGTTTCTTAATCTTACATTCAGAGTGTTCTGGAATTTTACTAAAAAGTACCATTTTCTGTGCTAAACTGAGTAATTCTAGTGTCCCCAGACGTTTTTTTCCAGTTGAGGTATGGCCAGCAGTGCCTTCGTGTGCTCTCTCAAAGTCTCCCAAATAGCTGGTGGTGCTGGTGGTGGTACCCGACAACAAAAAACCTCTGAAGCCCTGTTTGGCCCTATGTAAGCTTTGAAAAGGGAATAGATAGTCTGCTGCCAGGAAATAGCCAGCTCCAGTAGACACACTCTAAGGAGCTCTGTGACCATTCACTTGCAGGAGTTGGGTGTAAGGCTGAAGGTAAGTCTGTCCTGAAGTGTTTGGCAATAGAGCCTTCCTGGGATAGTGGGATGGCTCCTTAAAGGACTCTTCAGACCTAGAACAGGACTCAGCTGTCTTGCTTCTCTGACTTGGTGTGCCTTCTTTAAGGCTTAGGGTAGTTTTCATCCCAAACAGCTGCTCTAAAAAAGTGTAAGATTTGAAAGTAAACTTCCAGATAACATGAGGAGAGTAGTTCAAAGGAGTGACTTAAAAGGAACGCAAAGTAGAATAGCGAAGCAAAGGGAAAGAAAACAGTAAGTAACAAGGATTAGGTAGTTGGCTTTGGGAACAGGAGGGTTCCCATGTATTAAACCAGAACAGTTCTGTCTCATGAGACCCCACCTGGAGTACTGTGTCCAGNCAACTCTAACCATTCTATGATTCTAACAAGACCTAAACCTCTTGCCTCATCTTTGAAAGTGAAAACAGGGATTCAGAAAGTTCTCGACAGGCTTGGTGCAGGCAAAACACCATAGTAGTTAAGGTGCCTGACCAGTATAGAGAACATGAAGAATGAAACTGGAGTTAGAAAGTTAAGAAATAAGCCAGAGAGGAGGATTTGCTTATAGACAGTACTAGAGAGGATGATATGATAGGCATTATAATTTATAAAGGATGCTGAAAAAAGCAAAATTTTATGGTGATTATTAATAAGCAAGAAGTGGTAAAAGTTTTTCTCTGACCAAATGTGAACAAAGAGGTAGGATGCTGAGATTGTGACCCTGTAGGAGAAGAACTGATAGAAGCTGAAAGATCTTAAGAGAGGAGATAATTTGATTTAGGAGAGAATAAATTGGAATAATTTTATCCAAGAAAGGGGTTGACTGGGAAGCCACAATGGGGAGGTAGGAATTAATAATTGAAAATAGGGTGTAGGCTTACAAAGAGAGAGTTTTAGAAGTTGCTTGGAGTTAAGAAGGTTAAAACTCTGGGCATTAATGACCTGACTAGGAGCAAATTTGTGGGTGATATTTTCCATTCCAGTTTCTAGAAATACTGGCATCTTATAATGGAATCTTATAATTCCATTCATAGAATGATGTGGCTAAATATATCTATGCTGAATGGAAAAGATGCACTCTTAACAACATTTTAAATAATAAAGTAAAATCTATTAGGATTTTGATAATAAATTATTACTAATAGCTTAATAAAATTACTTAATAAGTAATTTTAAAGACTAAAACTACTCCAGAAAAATAGGAATAGTCTGCATATTCCTGGAAACAAAAGATGGATGATTTATATCCTCAAAATCAGTGGAGCACAGTACCGAGAACAAAGAGGATGTTGACAGATGCTGCCAAGGCAGTCCTTGATCTCTATGTCAGTTCAAAAGACTTCATAGTAAATACTAAGGGGAAAGCTCACCATTGCTGAGGGTGAGTTCTGTTAAATAATAGTGAACTTATGTAAATGCAAACCTAACTTTCCAGTGTACTTGGAACTTTGGGGTTTTGTCAGAGAAACCTAGAAAACAAAATTAGAGGGAAGATGTAAGGCAAAAGTTAAAAAAAAAATATGGATAGAGTTACTACATGTTCTGAAAGGATCATTGCAGGGGTTCTTTGTGAGGAAAAATAAGGGGAGAACTGCAGATGATTTCAGGGCAATGAATATTGTCTGAACAAATATTTAATGAAAGTAAAAACCAAACCAACCAAACAAAACGGCCGAACAGAAAACCAGGTGCGATTGCCAGTGTCAGTTCAGCTGCAGTGGTTTCTTGGTTTTCAGCTTAATTTCTTAAATAAAATATTTTAAAATTAATTATCTTTAAAAACGAAACTAAAATAAATAAATGTGGGTTCCAACCAAATTTTTTTTTTTCAGATTTCAATTAGAAATACAGATAAAGGGGAAAAATATGGAAAATACAGAGTGCCCAACAAAAATTTTAAATTAAAAGCTTGGAAATGCTGGGATGGGTCTGAGTTAAATGAGTTGGTGAGAGAACTGAAGTATTTTTATACAATCCTCTATCCTTAAAATTTATGTAGCAGCGGTTTAGGAAATCTGTCTTTGTAGCTTTCTTCAATATTTTTTTTTCTTTATGCTTTCTTCACTTGCTAGGTTTAAGACAGATCTCTGCACCTACATTAAATGAGGGGGAGAAAACCTGGTTTTGAAGGTTTTTAGTGTAAAAGCTTAGAATAATTTGGAAGCATCAGCCACTGAGTCCTAGGATGGAGTGAGGAAGCCCTATGTTATTTTTCAATAGCAACAGACCAAGTTCTTTTCTTTAGTATTTCTGATAGTGAATGTGTCATTTGTCCTGGTAATTGTATGGAAGAACATTGATTTATTTTTTTTTTATAGATTAATATTGCTACCTGTTTTTTATCAGGTGAGAAGCCATTTCGGTGTGATGAGTGTGGTATGAGGTTTATTCAGAAATATCACATGGAAAGGCACAAAAGAACTCACAGTGGAGAGAAGCCTTACCAGTGTGAATACTGTTTGCAGGTAAGATGACTTAGTGAGATCTTTTACAATTACAAAACAAAACACCAGTCAGTCCCTGAGAGGTACAGTTAGGGCTTTCTCTAGGTGTTGTAGTCATGTGCATCCAAATAAATGTATAAAGAATGTTTTTTTTTCTCTTAAGGCGGGTGGCCTTGGTGCACAGCTAGAGCAGAGTCACTCTCTGCACTTGATTTCATTGATTATATATTGTGTGATAATTCGTTAGAAATCAGTGAATTGTCAAGTAAATTTGTTAGAATTAAACATTTCTTTTGTTTCTGCTAAGATATTTATTGTTTCTGTACTATTAATACTAATAGAAATCTTCTGCAGTTTTTCTCCAGGACTGATCGCGTGCTGAAACACAAACGTATGTGCCATGAGAACCGCGACAAGAAACCCAACAGAAGTGCCACCAAAGTTGGCTTTTTGCCATCGGAGGAAGATTCTGGTTTCTCGACGCCTCTGAAAGACAGCTCCTTGCCAAAGAAGAAAAGGCAGAAAACAGAGAAATCAAAGTCTGGTGATAAGGATAGCACAGATAAATCAGACCACAAGAAGGACAAAAACGACTATTTGCCTTTGTACTCTTCCAGCACTAAAGTAAAAGACGAGTATATGGTAGCGGAATATGCTGTTGAGATGCCACATTCTTCGGTCGGTGGGTCGCACTTAGAAGAAGCAAATTCTGGAGAAATACACCCACCTAAGCTCGTTCTCAAAAAAGTTAACAGCAAGAGGAGTCTGAAACAGCCACTTGAGCAAAGTCAAACCATTTCACCTTTATCCACATATGAAGACAACAAGGTTTCCAAGTATGCCTTTGATCTCGTGGATAAGCAAAGTTTACTGGACTCTGAAGGTAACGCTGACATTGATCAAGTTGACACGTTACAGGAAGGGCCCAGTAAACCTGTGCACAGCAGCACTAATTATGATGATGCAATGCAGTTTTTAAAGAAAAAGAGGTATCTACAAGCAGCTAGTAATAACAGTAGAGAATATGCCTTGAATGTAAGTACCATAGCATCTCAACCTTCAGTAACACAGGCAGCTGTGGCCAGTGTCATTGATGAAACTGCTACAGCTTCAATATTGGACACACAGGCACTGAATGTTGAAATTAAAGGTAACCATGACAAAAATGTCATTCCAGATGAGGTACTGCAGACTCTTTTAGATCATTATTCGCACAAGGCTAACGGACAACATGAGATATCTTTCAGTGTGGCTGACACTGAGGTGACCTCCAGTATATCAATCAATTCTTCTGAAGTATCGGAGGTCACCCAATCTGAGACAGTTGGCACAAGCTCTCAGGCTTCCTCATCAGATAAAGCTAGTATGTTACAAGAATATTCAAAGTTTTTACAGCAAGCTTTGGACAGAACTAGCCAAAATGATGCCTATTTGAACAACCCGAGCCTTAATTTTGTGACTGATAACCAGACTCTTACAACCCAGCCAGCATTTCCTTCCATGGAGAAGGTCTACACATCTATACCTGTCAATAGCTTTCGATCGGGAATGAACTCTCCATTAAGAACAACTCCAGACAAGTCTCATTTTGGACTAATGGTTACTGATTCGCAGCACCCTTTTCCCTTTTCAGGTGATGAGGCAAATCATTCTTCTTCCTCCTCCACACAGGACTTCTTGGATCAAGTAACTTCTCAGAAGAAAGCAGAGGCACAGCCTGTTCATCAAGCATATCAAATTAGCTCCTTTGAGCAGCCCTTTAGAGCTCAGTACCATGGGGCAAGAGCTGGAATGTCATCTCAGTTTAGCACTGCCAATGGACAGGTGAACCTCCGGGGACCAGGGCCAAGTGCTGATTTCCCAGAATTTCCCTTGGTGAATGTAAATGACAGCAGAGCTGGGATGACTTCTTCACCTGATGCCACAACGGGCCAGACTTTTGGCTAAGAAATCTTTGTAAATAATACTGGCACTTTAGAACACATTTGTCAAAAGGGGGTTGCTCTGTATAAGATGGAGTTCTGTACAGCTTTTAAGAGCGCTATGTTAAAACAAAAGTAAGCTGATATTAGCAAGACCAATAATTGCTTCTTTCTTTTGTTGGTTTGTTTTTTGGGTTTCTGTTTTTTAGGGGGGGGATGTTAGACACCAGTCGTTGCATTGAACTGCCTGACGTTGGTGCCCCGATCAAAGGCAGTTTATTATACACTTGTTTGAGCCCAGAAAATATTTTACCTTTTATGAAATTTAAAATAAACAAAATCCCCGGGTAAGACTTGCCCCCAGGATTGTTTCCTTACTGGTTCCCTCGTATGCTTTGGGAGGACAGTTTATTGTCTGATACTATTCATATTGTCATTTCTAAGCTTGTCAGCATGTCATTGCTCTTCAGCAGGGAATCGACATGAACTAAACACGTAGAATAAACAAGAGGTTTCAAAGTCAAGCAAATACTACTTTAAAATATGGCATTTTCTAGAAAAATAATCTTTCTTCCATTTCTCTCAAAAATAATTTTAGACAACGTGCCCTTTATTTCTGCTTTGCATTACCTTGAGTTGTGTTTGGAGGAAAAAATGAACTCTGAAAGACTAACTCTACTATTTAAAAGTCTAATTAATTTAAAATACTTTAAACACTTTTTTAAGCAAAATGCCTAACTGCTAAAGCCTTTACTTCGTTCCTGAAGTAATGTGTATTTCTTTGTACAGCTGAATCTAGATGTAACTTTTTAATGAATTTTTCATATGCAGATATCAAGATTTTGAAGTTTTAGTTAAAAGACTCTGTAGGTGACATTCCCGATTGCATAATACTTACACAAAGTGTGTATTCCAAGATTTAAAAGCTTAATTGTACCTTACCCTACATACTCATAATGATTAACATAGAGCACTTAGTTGACTTGATAGTTTTTGGTTTCTCAAAAAATAAAACAATTTTTAGATTTTATTTTTTTTTATGGTTTGATACGGTTGCATCATTTTCATCTCATACAGCTCCAATTATCCTTTTCCATATGCATTGAAATTGGGTGTTCTTAGCTTTGCTAAAAACTGTTTTAATTCTCTGTCTAGAATCTTGACAATTCAGATCCTTAAATTTATTGAGGTATCCCCAAAAGCTGAAGAAGTGGGCATTCGAATTCCCTTTCTTTCTGGTGTTTGCTTAGTGAAAGTCATTACAATTTTACCAACCAAAACCGCTGAATAATGTTAGTGAACAGGATTTCTTTTTCCAGCGTAGGCGAGTGATCAGAAGTTTTTGTTGCATTTCACAGTATAAATAAACTATAAAGTTTATCCCTGTACCATGAATATGTTTTTTTGAATAGTACTTTGTCTTGAAGTATGCAGTATGGTACGATAAGTAGTTCTGTGTGCATTTTTAAGGTGGTAAGATTTGAGTAGCATAACTATTGTGTAGTTTAAGTTAACAAGTTACAGATTTTTGAACTGTATGTTCATTCTATTGCACCTTCCCCTAAAGGGACACTGTCTGGTAGTTTAAGGCAGTTTAAGCCTAATGTAGGCTGAGTAACCAGGGAAAAACACACACACATACACACACACGTCTTTGTGTGTGTGTGTATATATATATATAGGTAGGTATGTATGTATATGTTTTGTGTGTTTGTGTTTTGTTTTTTTTTAATAGGATTACATACATCCTTTTATAGCACTATTGCTGACTAGTATCTCTCAGATGAAGCTGTCAGCTGGGAGAAAAAACTGCGTCTCAAGGGACTAAAATATATCCTGGCTTATATGGCAGGACTTGGGCAGGACATAGAACAGTTCCTGCCTCTTCCCAAAATGGTAGCAATATTTTTCTTAATTTTTATTACTAGGAAACCGATCCCACTGTCTCTTTTCCCTTGCAGTGTCACTATTGCAGCACTAACTTTACTTAGTACAGTTGAGGGAGAAAGTACATTTGTTGCTTTTTGTATTGACAAGAAATACAATTTGTGTAAACTTCTTTCTTATTACTTTTGTATAAGAAAACAAGTTCTATTTTGATTCATTGGCCCTGTGTATAATATAGAAAAGAGTTTCAGCATGTTATGATTTACCCAGTAATTTTGTCTGAATATGTGGCCCTGAGTTAAGAAGGATGAGCATCAGGGGAGAACAGTAAATTCCTTCTGGGTTATTAATGATACATGTAAACAGATTTCTTTGAAAGAATGTTTTTAAACTGATTCATGTCTTTCTGTTTTTCTTCCTTTATGGCCGGATTGGTTTTTTTTACTTTCTTTTTGACATTCTAGTTTGCAGAGACATAAGACTTATGGCCCATATATCCCAGGAAGCCACCTCTTGTAATATGTATTTTGCTTTCAGTGTTTCATTCCCACACCATCCTGGCTTTGTGCTGCCCAAATAATCCTGTGTTGGCATCTTTGGTCTGATGCCCTGTTGTTGCAAGTAGATGGCCATCAATGGTACAATATTTGTTAAACACAAGAAGCAGCAAAAGCCAAAATTAAAAGAAAGGGCTAGGTTAGAACTGCACTTTTCTGGCCCCATAGGGAGGTAAGAAGAATATAGTCTGTTTCTCCCAAAGGAGATTGACTCAACTTTATTTTAAAAAGCTATTGCATCAATACTCTTCTGTGAGAAAGTGGTTGAGGAGTAGAAGGGAGCAGTTCTCGGTCCATGCCATCTTCACACTCAGGAGTTGCTGCTTGGGTGTTGCACTGTTGTACAGAGTAGAGGAATTTGCTTTTCCCGGGAGCAAAGTGGGAATCAGATAAAGAACTGTTATTCCTTATGTCTCATCTCATTCCTTAGCCTCCTGCTGAGCCATTACAGCTGTTCTCTGTGCCTTAGGACAGGTTGTGAAGTCTCCGTCTAGCCCACGGGTCTATCTCATATGGTTCTTCCACGCGTCCAGTTACAGTGGTGGTATGAGTAGTTGATCCTCTGATGCTAAAAGCTTTCTGTACTGGAAGAGTTTACTGTGATTTCCCAAGTACATACCCGTTTATTCTGGAATAAATGTGCACGCAGTTCTGGGAGGTTTAGCTATGTAAAAAGATCTAGCTTGTTTAATAATTACATGACTTATTAACGTTTTCCACTGCTCGTGTTTTGCTGCTTTTAATCTGCTACAGATGCACACCTTTCATTTTGGCCTGGTCAGTGTGTGGTTTTTTTCGTTTTCTGTGTATGTCTGGAAAAAAAAAAGACTTTGTTTTTCTGTTCTGGTCTTGTCCTGGCATTGTTCAGTCGGTCAGCATAAGGCTGGGGTGAGCATTAATGTTCCACAGAGCTCACAACAGACCTTCCAACCAAACGTGCAAGCACTGAGTGTGTGTGTGTGTGTGTGTGTATGTATGTGTATGTGTGTGTGTGCAAGGTGGATTTTTTTTTGGGGATATCTCCTAGTCATAGAGCAAGGGTGTTTTTTAAAACAGAGGAAATTAATGACATTTTATTACCAAATTATATATATATACACAGTATGTGTATATATGTATATACGCACATATTAATAGGCCATATTTTGTTCCTAAATTACTTGACAGTGTCCCTTTTAGCATGAATCCTTTGATATGTTTTGCCATGAATATAACAGACAATGAAGGAATCGGCTTGTAATGGTATACTAATAGGCATTTACATTTTCTTCATTTGATTTGAGAATGAATTAATCATAAATTACAAGGTTTGGGGAGAAGGATTAACCGTATGTATTGCTGTATGTTGGTTTCCGAATAACAACATGAACAATTTGAATTGGATGATAAAAGAACTATGTTTATGATCTCGTGTCTCCTAGTGTTGTCTTTAGGAAACTTGTGTTTCGAGGAGAAAATAGGACAAGAAAGTATTCATGTGAAATAACAGTTGTGTTATTTTTATATCGTTACTTGTCAATTTTTTTGGATGACGGGAACTTTTAATTGTTAATTGAGAAGTACAGTAAAATCTTGCTAATTCGCTGGTGGCTAATCAGAGCATCCAACAGGTTTATACATCCCCGATGGTCTCTTCCCCACCTCTCTGCAATGGTTTAAAAAGTACTGTAGCGAGGTCTCCTATTAGTAATACTGTACTACTTCGCCCAAGTATACTACAAAACTTACATGGGTATACTGGGAAGTAGAAGAAGAATTGAAAACTAAATTACAGTTGTCAAAATAAATGAACAAAGTACCTTTTGTGATGTGACATCCTTGCTTTTATTGCCTGCTTCACTATTTGGAAAATTGTCATTTGTAAAGGGTTCCTTAGAGGCATTGCTGCGAATTATTGGGGTTCTACTGTAACTTTTGGAGTTTATTCTAAAGTATTCATGTTCTCCTATGAAAACTTTCCACCTGGACAGATACACTATATTCCATGCTTGTTCAGAATATTTTTATAGTATTTGTATCATATGTAGTAACTATTTGAAATGAACCAGAATATTTGGATGAATCCACTCTGAATTTTGCAGCATTGAATTCCTTTATGTATGTATATTTGCTCACTAAATTTTCTTGGCTTTGGTTTTTATTCTTCTTTGCTTGCTTGTTTTAACACCGTTACAAATTACAGGGAAAATCCTAATACTCCTGGGAATCCGTTTGGGAATTTTGACAGGCAGAAATATGCTTATGCAGCTGGTACCAGTACACATGTGAACTTTCAAATTACATGGTTGGTTCTGAAGCAAATGGATGATGTTAGTTTCCCCACGTTAAATGTTTTACTAGAATGAAGCCTTGTAACTTTGAAAGTTCATTCAACTTAGGGTAATGCATGTTTATGTTAGGCATGTAATGCGTTTAGCTAGCACTCACTTTGCAAAGGACAAGTACTAAGAGGGTATTACTGCTAATGGAAAGACACGTCTTTAAGTTAAAATTTAAACTTTTTTTGGTTCAGTTTTAATTTGCTTTGTGTCAGGGAAATAAATTTATAGTCGCTTTTGCTCTACTTGGCGTATGAAACCTTACGTTTCCTTTAAAAATGACATCTCTTGGTAGGAAACACAAACTGAGGCAAGCAAACATTTCTAAGAGTTGTTTCTTGCTTTCCTTAATCCAATGGATGGAAAGGTAATATTGTGTAAACAACATTATTTTATTTTTTTATGCAATATCATGCTGTAAATATGATTTATCAAATAAGGATGTACCTATGATTGAATCTTTGATTCTGCACAGCTAGAGTTTATATATAAATATAAATGTGTCTTGACAATCAAGGACTTATGTCAGTCTTCCTTTATGACGTTTCTTATTGTTATGCATTCCATTTGTTTGACTTGAGTATTTGTATTGTCTGTAAAGTATGTAATGTTTTTATAGCCTGTTTTAAAAAAAATAATCAAAACCAAAACAAAACAAAAAAAAAACAAACAAAAAAACAAAACAAAAAACCAAACAAAAAAGCCTGTAAATACCTACGGACTGATGGCAACCAATGGCTCTGTTGGAAGGCATATGATGATGTACTGTTTGTAAGCAATAATACACAACAGTGCTAACTTTGCAAGTAGCATAAGGATAAGTTCCAAAAATACCTTTGGGAGTTAATAGCCTTGTTTGAGTTAATGAATATTCTTAAGCATTTTTTTTATAAATAAATTCAAATGTCCTCCTGCTGGAGTATATAACGTTGTTTACACAGCACAATTTTCAGTCACGGAGGGGACAGTCTTTAGATGTATTGGCTCCATCTGTACACACTTTGAGTAGGAAATGAATGGCTTGACCGCACTTCTGCGCCATGAGGAGGACTGCAAAAGTTGAATAGCTCTGTCTCTAAAGGATGAGAGATACTATTCTGCTTCTGCGCTGATTCCTGACAATTCCTCTGCTTAAATTTGGAGTCTTTAAGTCCTGACACTGAACTGATGAGACTTGGGCCTCCAGTAGAAAGGAGTAGTTCTCTTCTTCTTTCGTATGCAGATAAACAGGGAACTTACAAGTCACGTCTTCATTTGAGTTGTGTATTTTTCAAATTCCGAGCTGATGAAATGGGTTTATTCCGATAAACTAAACGTCAAACTTATAGTTTGAATTGAATAGGTATTAGGCTGTAGAGAGCAGCGTAACTATTTGAACAGTCATCACTGCTTTAGAACCCCCCACCCCCAATTTATAAATGTATATGACCTACATTTTATAGGAGAAAAATGTTTTTAAATGCTAGTCGTTTATATAATACGTGCTTTGAAGGATTTGCTAGTCCACTTCTGTCACTTTTAGTACACTGGTATCTTTTATATGTAATGTAAACTTTTTATTATTATTATTATATTATTATTATTATTATTATTGTAGTAAAGCATTTCAGTAGGAGGAATTTTGCAACAGTATGAGGGGTTGAAATTTTCATTGTCAGAAATGAATTATACTGGACTTTGTCTGTCTGGTCTTGTCTTTCTTTTAATGTCGTCTGGAAGGGAACTTGGTATTCAATAAAGCAAGTGACCTCCTTTTATTTTGAAGGCATACTATGTAGAGCTGAGTTGGATCTGGAAATACGATGAATTTGAAGACAGAGAAATTAGTACAAAATCTAGTGTACAGAGGAAAATGTGTTATGAAAAACCTGATGATATATATATATAGTGGAACACTGTTACAGTGCGTTTTCTGATATAGTGTTATTTTCCTGAAGTCCATATGCCTTCTTTGTATTTCAATTAATAATAATAAAAAAAAGAAAGAATCCATATAGATAAATCTAGGATAATAGGTCTATTTCAATGATTATACAGTATTTCTTTATTCTACGACATCTATTCCGTCCCTTTATTCTCAGACAAAAGACCATAACCCGAATTTCATCAGTAAAAGTATGTATATAGGTGAGAGATGGTTTAGTAGGAACCTGAAGAGTATGAATCTCTATATTCCTTATGTTTCTGACAGAAATCAGTATGTGAGTCTTTCTTTATTCCTCTGAAATGAGGAATTTCCCAATATCAAGAGTGTGTGTGAGTGTGTGAGGTGGATGTGTGTAGGTACATGAAAGATGTTTAGGTCTCATGGCAAAAGTGATACAAGTATAAAAGGATTTAACGTAGTTCAACACATCACTTACATTTAATATGTAAAAGAAACATTTAAATTTCATAATTCAAAAAAGACAAAAATAGTTTTGCAGGAAACGAAACTATTTGGATAGCAGGCTTGACCAAATGAATTTTTTTTTCTTTTTTTTTTTTTTTTTTTGTTAAACTTGATATATTTTAAATGATTCTATTTCTGCCTTTATTTCTGCCCTAAAAGCAACTTCAAATATTTTGGGAGTGACTCTACCTGTTCATTTGACTGTGAGTGTAATTTATATCATGGTTTACAAAATGTGGCATGAAGGATTGGATTGTTTTATCTGTATAATACAACGAAAGATTGCTTCTTTTTTTTTTTTTTAACATAATCATGGTGAATGGTATTGTATTCTTAGGATTGATTGATTTATTCATTAAGTGACTTAATGAGATTCATCACTTTTGACATTATTGTTTTCTTAACGGTTAACTTAGTCTTTTGGGGGTTTATAATACCCTTCTATGTATTGTGATACTAAGGGAAGTTATGTTTTTGCTTTATTTTTAATTAAACTAATAGTTTGATAATTTATATTTGCAAATGATGCATTTTAAATGTGGTCACTTGCCGTTTGAAAAATAAAAATATAGAATACTGTTTTATGAATAGACTTAGCAGTATTTTTCCTGTTAGATATTTTCAAACAAAACCTTTTTTAATGAGGCAGCTGAAGGCACGTAGAGATACCTATTGCTGTGCAAGAGCTGAAGTGGATACCTTCAACAACTAGCTGAGATGTTTAAATATTTGACTTGAGACGTATAAAGCTTACTTGGGTTTTCTTCCCCTTTGGATATCCTTCTTGCCTCTTTTGATTACGGAAAACACAGTCTCTGACCTTAATTTAAATCCCGGACTTCTTAGAAGATTGCACTGGAATCACTTTAATAGTAACACCCAGTATTAGACCAGCTTTCCTTTTGTGATCTTGTTTACACTAGAGGGAATTTATTCAGTGCCAGCAGCTCTTCATGCAAATGAGAATCAGGACTTTGTTTTAATCTCAGTTGCAAGAAAAGTGAACTTTCCTCCTCGAGTTTTTAGTCTATTGGATAACGATGTGCCATGTACGCGCTACAGCGTTTGACAGTCTGGGTAGTATACAGAGTATTTAATATGTAACATAGATTTTTCTATCGTTGAAGCAAATATGTATAAAACATTGAAGATCATAGCGTTTATGCACTTAAAAAACCAGAAATGTGCCCTGTAGCATTACTTACTGATAATTTAGTTTTCTCGCCTTTATTTATTCATGTGTTAAACGCATTGTTTTCCCTGAATCTTTTGGTAGCATCACTCCTGATAAAGGCTTGATTTTTATGAAATGCCTGGCTCTCTTGATTTTACTTTGTGTAAGAACAAGTTTTGTATGAGAAAATGGTTGAAGGTCGCACAATACCTTTCTAAGAGGAAAAATATAATAAATCTCGGTGCTAAAACTTTTGAGCCATGATCAGGTGAGCCCTGCAGCAAGAACCGTGTGGGTCTAGGATGCCAGTGGCTTCCACCTGGTGGGTGCAGCCCCAGTCCTGGAGTTGATGGTGTCACTCCTGGTACATTCTCCACCAGCCACCTCAGGGAACCCCCCTCGGTCCCCTTAAGCCATGCGAGGCCATCATCACTGCTGTCCCATACTGCCGGAGGGTGGAATGAATGACTGCATTCCTTCATACGACTTTGCTTCGCTATTGCTCCAGTGTGCATGCTCTGGTATTGCTTTTTAAAATAGCCTATCAAGAACTTCGCATGGTATGTTGACATCCAGCCAGGATAGGAACTGCTTTTAATGGTTTCGTGTTTAATAGTTTTGAAATGTGGGTGCACTTTGCAGTATGCCTGAGTAAGTGGTGTCTGCATACTCAGCCGCCCTCCTTCAGTTTTGTTGTGTTTGCTTACATTAGTGATACTGATTTTAATTTGTTTTAACGATGTGGTGAAAATAAGGAATCAAACCTGATGGTTTCTGCTTACTGACTTTACTATTTGACAGTTTTAATCATGAAAGTGATACTGAAAAGAAGACATTTTCCAATATGTTGATCTTAAAACAATTGCCAGAACCTACACTTTGTGTTGAGTGACAAAAAGAATCCATTAAGTTAGCAGTTTGATTTGTTTATTTTATTTTATTTTATTTTTTATTTTTGCTAGGAGAAGGAAATGGTTTTCTGTTAAAATGGTTGATTATTTGTTTATTTAGAGAGTTGGAAAAAAAAAAATATCTCTCTGAAATGAATATTTTTCTTGCAGTGCACAGGAAACTATTTTGTCACTCCAGAACAGGGCGGAGTTTATGAAAGCAGAGATTTAGAGGTGGATTGGTTTAGGGAGGTAGCCTGATTTGTTGGTTGTCGTGGTTTGGGCTTCTGCATCACACTTGCCAAATCAACAGAAGATAGTTTCCTATAGAATATTGTTTGCTTTTTTTTGTCTGCTTTAGTTGCCAAGATACGGAGGTTAGAGAAGAGCTTTCCAGTGGAACTGGGGGTTAAAAGGGAGCCGGTGTGTGCTGTTCTTTCAGAAGCCCTGCCCTGGTCCCTCAGGTAAGTTCCCTCCTCTGTAGCATCCTTCTCCTTTCACATCAGGACTGGTCTTCTCCCTTTTGAATTTCAAAGGCATGCATGTACGAGTCACTGGCAGAGATTAAATACAATGATTTGGTGAGGTTCCATCTTAAGACGTATGTGTGTCTTCTGCAGTCTGGCCAACTACATCCCTTTTGCCAGCGTCAGCAGCCACGTGTGTTGTGCAAAAAGCGTGGGATCCAGTTCTTCCCTCCATTACTTGTACTTACCTCTGGATGTTTGCTGGGCATACAAGCAACTGCAGGTTTTTCCTCTTGGAGTCCATCCCCCTGGGCACCTTTTCCACTTGGAGTCCACCTCCTGTTTTATGCAGGAGAGTCAAGGCATGGCATCAACGTGTGATGATGGTACGCTCCTGCCTGCTGGTGGCAAAGTGGCTTGGCTTTGCTTTTGGCTGGAAGCTGCACCTTTTAAACCTCTCGGCTAGAAATGTGGGTGCCTGCTCCCAAGCCGAGCTTTGTGCTGGTATCTTTGAGATAGGTCAGTGTATTGGCCTTGATTTAGAGGAGGTGATACCTTCTGAGCTGCAGAGCCTGAGAGAAATAAGCTGGCTCAGCTGTGGAAGTGCAAGCTGAGACAGTGAACATATGTTAGCTTTCACTTTTATTTGCATTTATGTCTTTTTTTTTTTTTTCTCTTTTTTTTTCTCATGGTCAGATGTGATAGTGCCATTTCAGAGAGACCAAAGTATCAGAGCTTTTCTAAGTGCTGTTGGGTCAAAACCACTAGCTTGGCCTAAGTGAAACCAGGAGGATTCCATTAATTTATGCGGAGGTAGGGACTCTGTCAGGGAATGTAGTGATCGGACAAGGGATAATGGTTTTAATTGGAAGAGGGGAGATTTAGATTAGATATTAGGAAGAAATTCTTTCCTGTGAGGGTGGTGAGGCACTGGCACAGGTTGCCCAGAGAAGCTGTGGATGCCCCATCCCTAGAAGTGTTAAAGGCTTTGAGCAACCTGCTCTGGTGGGAGGTGTCCCTGCCCATGGCAGGGGGGTTGGAACTTGATGATCTTTGAGGTCCCTTCCAACTCTAACCATCCTATGATTTTATCAGTGTACTCGTCAAAACAATATTTCTGTGTTGTAATATGAGTAGCGACTGTTCAAGATGTAGAATTTTTCCACTCTAAAAGCTCTTCAGGAGCTTTCTGTCTTGTCACAAGATAAACTGAGTCACGAGAGATGATAAAGCAATGATGACGAGTGCTAGGAATATGTTCAGGGTAATTGCCAGGTAATCTCGACCCTGCAGTAACGCGTGAGAACAAAGCAGAGGATCTCATTGGAAGCTCAAAGGATGACTTGTTTGTTTTCTCTCAGATCCTGTGTTTTCTTCCATTTGTCTTGCCAGTTCCTGAAATCATCTTAGTTATAAAGCTAATTAGAGACAGAAAAGCCTAAGAAAGTAACAGCTTGGAAAAACGGATAAGCAAGTGGAAAGGTAGTAGTGTGCCAAAGTGATCTTTTCCTCCAGAACAGGAGTCAGAAAGGAGGATTTTCTCAAGGATGGTATTTTTTAGCTTAAAGGGATGTGTCAAATCTAAGAGGATGATCAGTCCCCTGGTCAAACACATAGCAAGAGCGGTGGATGTTGGGTGGATGTTGCAGCTACTTGGAAATGAGCTGTGAGGACAGCGTGAGTGCCCCCGTGGGGTGCACAAACCCCCTTTGGCAGTATTTGTTCTTGAGAGCACCCTTCTTGTACCCGAAACTCCACTTTAAGGAATTGGAACAAGAATGTTGTTTGTGGTGATGCATGGGGACTACACCAGTATCTGCTGTTATCATGCACTGAACAAAATCGGGTAAAATGCCTTCCAGTACCTGAAGGGGCCTACAGGAAGGCTGGGGAGTCTGTTTACAAAGGCCTGCAGTGACAGGACGAGGGGCAATGGCTTTAAATTGGAGAAGAGCAGATTTAGATTGGATATTAGGAACAAGTTCTTTACTCTGAAGGTGGTGGAACACTGGAACAGGTTGCTCAGGGAGGTGGTTGAGGCCCCTTCCCTGGAGATATTCAAGGTGAGGCTCGATGAGGCCCTGGGCAGCCTGGTCTGGTCGGGGGTGTCCCTGCGACTGTGAGGAGGTCAGACTAGATGACCTTTGGAGTTCCCTTCCAGCCTGGATGATTCTATGATTCTATGAAATGCGTTTTAAAAGCGAACTATTTTTGCAGTTTACAACTATGAGTGAGCTTGAATAAAAAAAGGCCGGCTTTTCATTTCGTCCTGGAACATACTTCTTATTTGTAGCAGCCCCTTTTACTGTTGATCTAGGGTTTGTCTGTAGGTCATTAAGCAACATGATTAGCTAAATTGTGTAGTTTATTTACAGTTCATGCTCTGTGCGTACACGGAAACAGTCTTACGCGTTGCTATGTTGGGAAAGATGGGTATGTCTGGCAAATGAAGAAGACAGTGGTGAGGTATGGGATAATTAATATCCATTCTACTTAGAACCAATCCTTCCTGTGCTTCATGGGGTCGATCAGACCTCTGAATATTTCAGATTCGTATCTTCTCTTGCTGACCCACCTCTGCACTACTGCTTTTCCTGTTTCTGGAGGCCACGTTCGTATTTGTACACGTTTTGTATCTTGGACACCCCTGTATCTTTCCCTTTACCTGTTTTAGCTCACGTAACCTCCCTCACCCTCTTAAATCCGTCTCCAGTCTCCATCCCCTGGAGCAGTTTCCACCAAGTGGTGCTATGTGTGCTATCAAAAGTCTTCTCAAATCACAGTTCGGGATGCCTGATTCTCAGATGTGATGAGCTTTGGCTGCTCCATGTGACAGTCCTGAAGACCTACGTAGCTTGAGGGGAAGGATTCCTGCTGGTCTCTGGAACTCGCAGCATTCATTGCTGGCTCTAAAATCCCTTGAGAATTGGATTTTGCTAAAACAAAGCTTTTAGTTTAGCTTTTAGTTGCATTTTTCCTCCCAGTAGAGCTAAGGTATTCAACATAAGGAGGAAGAATTTTTAATTGGGCCTTCATAGACACTTTCTCAGATGGTTTGCGGTGGTTTTCCTTGAGGGTGGTGTAGACCTCGGAGCAGTGCGGAGGAAGGCTCTCATGAACACAGCGGTGGCTGAGCCAGCTGTGAGTCATGCAGCCATCTCGAGCATGCGCTCGGGGAATTTGTGCCATTCCACAGCATCACATATTGGTATGAGTAATCGCAGCTCAAAGCCGCTTCTCTTGCATTCCCGTTACCTTTTTATTTCCAAAACCTGCTCTTAAAAGAAAGCGAACCGCTTTGCACATGACTGCCACTTGCTGATTGTCCTTGGAGAAGTGGCAGTGTGTGTCAGCCCACGGTTCTGCTTGCGTGCTGGGTGTGGAAAAGCCGCGTGCTCCTCGGGAACGCAGGCAGCCACGCTGCCCGAGCGCTGCCGGCTGGATTCTCTTGCCAAGAAGGAAAACATTGAAAGTTGGCCATGGCTTAAACAGGAGCAGATGGAGACCAGCACCGAGTGCTCCCAAAGGGGCTTTTTAACAGCAGCGCTTGGTGATTTTCATAGAATCACAGAATGGTTAGAGTTGGAAGGGACCTTAAAGATCATTGAGTTCTAACCCCTCTGCCAATGGCAGGGACATCTCCCACCAGACCAGGTTGCTCAAAGCCCCATCCAGCCTGGCCTTGAACACTTCCAGGGATGGGGCATCCACAGCTTCTCTGGGCAACCTGTTCCAGTGCCTCACCACCCTCACAGGAAAGAATTTCTTTCTAGTATCTAATCTAAATCTCCCCTCTTCCATTTTAAAACCATTATCCCTTGTCCTGTCACTACGCTCCCTGACAAAGAGTCCCTCTCCAGCTCTCCTGGAGCTCCCTTCAGATACTGGAAGGCTGCTCTAAGGTCTCCCTGGAGCCTTCTCTTCTCCAGGCTGAACAGCCCTAGCTCCCTCAGCCTGTCCTCGTAGGAGAGGTGCTCCATCCCTCTAATCATCTTTGTGGCCCTCCGCTGGACCTGTTCCAACAGGTCTATGTCTTTTCTATGTTGAGGACCCCACAGCTGGACACAGTGCTCCAGATGGGGTCTCATGAGCACAGAGTAGACCTGCTGGTCACACTTCTTTTGATGCAGCCCGGGATACGGTTGGCTTTCTGGGCTGCCAGCACGCACTGCCGGCTCATGTTGAGCTTCTAATCCATCTTCTCATCCATCCCAAGTCTTTCTCTTCAGGGCTGCTCTCCAGCCATTCTCTGCCCAACCTGTATTTGTGCCTGGGAGATTTTTGCATTAATGTTGTCCTTGAAAATACCTTTTCGCTGAATTTCTGCAGTCATTATTTCCAGCAGGGGGGCAGGATTTGCCTAAAGGAGTGGTCAGTGGTGAGGGGTGGCAGTGGCACCTGCCCTAGGAAGCTTCTCCAGCGCTTGCTTAGCATGTACATGCCTGTGTAGGGGTGGCTGTGCCTGCAGGCGAGGCACAGGGCACCGTCCTCAGGGAATTAGTGACTCTTCACCACTTCTGCAGCAAATCAGAGCTACTTATTTCAGATTTTGCGCTGGCCCGCAAGGCGAGAGAATCTGGTTGAACCTGTTCCCTGGCAGTCCTAAAGAGCATCCTCTTTGAAGGGAGCTGGAGGAGAGCTTCTGAAATATTCCAGGAATGGGATATCTCAGGAAGAAATTCCCCCAGTTAGGCTTCGTCTTCCTTTGAGAAGTTGTCTGGCTTCTCTGCACTCTTGCTTTCACTCATCCTTGGTGTAAGAAAAAAGGCTTGTTTACGCTTTTTCCCTGCAGGAGACTGGAAAATCAAAGTGGGTTTGCTGGATTACATGGGTGTCTTGTGTGGATACCTCACTGAAAATTAAAACGACCCTAACTCACTTTGCCTTACTTCATTTTGGAAGTAAAAGAGGTCAGGAAGTGCTGTTCGAGCTCAAAGGGAAGGTGTGTGGCATGAGATTTAATCCACTTTACATCAAGACTCTCCAGAATTTCATGTTTTTAGTTCAGATGGAGCTTTGCCTGGGCAGGGTCAGAGGGTGCCGTGGCAGCCCTGAACAGGGAAGTTCCGCTGAAGTGAGTTCCTACTGAAACCAGGTTGTAACCGCTCCCATGCGGAATCACGTCCTGTTTCCCTGATGTTGGCAGCTTTCCCTCCAGATAGGATTTTTATTTTTTAAATTTTTTTTTCTTTAATTCCGTCAGACTCCGGAGAATTTAAGATTTAGGGGAAGCCTGCTCCTAACCCCTAATTAGCTGGGTTTCCTCCATCCAGCGCTGCACGGGCTGCTGCCGATCCCTTTGGCACCTCCACCTTTCAACCCCTGGAAGAAAAATCGGTGGAAAAGTGGAAACGGTAAAANAAAAAAGTAAAAAAGAAAAAAAAAGCAAATAAAAAGGGAGCAAAAAGCAGAAAAAAGAGGCAAAAAATAATTAAAAAGGTTAAAAAGGGGGGAAAAGCGAAAAATGCAAAAAAGAAAAGAGGCAAAAGTAAAACAAAAAAAAAACCTAAAACAAAACAGAAAGAAAGGAAAGCAAAAAAAGGACTAAGATAAAGCAAAAAAAGGTAACAACAACAACAGAATTGTGAAAAAAAAAAAAAGAGGAAAGAAGCAGAAATCCAATGAAAGTAAAGCAAGAAATGATTAAGAAAAAAAAAAAAAAAAGAGAAAAAGAAAAGTTAAGAAAATATGAAGGCAAAAAGAGTTGAAAGAAAAGCAGGAAAAAAAGCAGAAGGAAACAACCAAAGAAAAAAAAAAGAGGAAAAAAAAAGGAGGTAAAAAAAAGGTGGGGGGAAGAGGGATCAGGCACTTGCAGCGTTTTCCGGGAAGGGGTGGGCACAGCCCCGGTGCAGCAATGGGCCAGGAGCTCCCAGTGAGACCAGTGCCTGATCCCAATCCCAGTCCCAGTTCCCCCGCGGGCCAAGGCACGAAGGTGTTGGCAGCTCCGAGGCCTCTATAAAGCCGAAGCCGCCTGCTCGCACCGGGAAATTGAAGCTGCTGCAGTGAGCCCGGGCTCGTTCCCCGGCGTTAGTTACGCTGAGGAGATGCGTGAAAACAAAAAGAGTTGGGTAGTTGTCCTGGCTGCGGCTGTAAATGAGTAACTGGGAACAACCCAGTGGTGTTACCTTTCCTGCGCCGATGGCTGCTTTATTTCCCTTTAATTCCTGCCTTCCTCAGGGTGCCCTAAATTAGGTGTTTTTAAGAACTTGACCTGGAGAGGAGTTGAGGGGGATTTATTAAAAGTGAAGTGCTGTTGGTTGCTGGGTCCCTTGAGGGAGGGAGGCTTGGAAGTGCCTCCTCTGGCAGGGCTGGAGGCTTTGGAGGTCGTGGGACCACACGCAGTTGTGCTCGGGAAGGCGTTCACCTCTCCTCCTTAAACACCAGCTGTTGAGGAGCTCAGAGCAGTGACGCTTCAGTCAGAAGTGGCTTTAATGCGACGATTAGTAAAATATGATTGCTTTGAAAGGACAGGGAGGGCACAGAAATGTCTTCTGTAGGAATCTGGGTTTGCAATTAAATGTAGAAGTGTCGCGGGGAAAGATGAGCCTCTGTGATGGTTCTGCGCAGACGTTTGCTGATGCTCTTCTGCTCTCTTGAGCGCTTAATGGTACGGAAAGATTAAAACAAGCATTCCTTAATTTATAGGCTTGTTAGTATCTTTGGCAGAAACTTTAGGAAAAGCACTATCAATTCACTTTCGAGTTCGAGGCTCGCTTATCTTCGAGGAAGATTACTTTTGTTTGGGTTTTTTTGGCAGACTGGCGCGTATTGCAGAGAAAGCTTCTGCTGGGTCGGTGACCTAGATAGATAATACCGCTCCAAAACATCTCCATGTTGTGCAGGGACTTGGAAACCACGCTACGCTGGTCACCTGCTGCTTGGGTCAAGTGGAAGGCTCCTGCCCCAAGGAATTCTCACTTTCAGACCCTAAATTGCAAAAATCCGTGGTTGGGGATGTGGCTACGTGTGTAGTGGCCCCCCTGGCATCTTTGTTTGCTTCAGTCACCATGTAGGGCTGAATGGGTCCATACGTTGAGGAGGGATGTAAACAACTCCAGGATTGAGTTATAAGGTATTAGGGGGTTGGAAACATCAGAGAGGCAATTTCCTGCAATTGTGGGGGAGAAAGCTCTTACCCCAAGGTGAGCAGGGCTAAGCACAGAGAGCACAGGGCAGGAGGGGGCTTCTAATGCCAAGCAAAAGGAAGAAAAATGTGAGATATGGGTATTTAAACATCTATGAGGCTGATGTTTCCTGCGAGGTGAGCTCCAGGTGTGTAATCTGTGCATGGAGCCCTTCTCCCTGCATTTTGCAAGTTTCAGATTAATGATACGGGTGCATCAAACCTGCCCGTGGTCACACACCGGGCACGCTGAACGGGCCACCCTGAGCTGCTGCAAGGTGTTAGGGCCACCTCTTTCTGGGCTCCCGTGATGGAGTGGTTTGGGGGTTTGCAGGGCTGTAGCCTCTTCCTAAATCCACTGGGAAAGACAGGAGTTTGAATGGCCACAGTGAATCCTTCACTGAGGGACATCTCTGGTGAGGAAGGAGTCTCGGGAGAATATGGCTATTCAATTGCAATCTTGTTTCATGTCGTGTATTTTCTTCCTTTTTTTTTTTTATTACTGTGGCTATTTGCATAAAAACATGAGCTTTGTTTCTTTAGAGTTCATCTGCTCCTGCTGCTTTTGCCCTGCTTGAAGCCCCAATCTCCCTGTAACAGCCGCCAGTTGTGAGATTGTGAAGGGTTATTTGCTTCAAAAAGAGGGGAGGGAGCAGCAGGGAATCAATGAACTCACAGGGCTCTGGTGCTGCTTAACCGGCCACGTGGACGGGGCAAAGAAAAACCTTCGGTGTTGGCCATTGTACCCCAGCTGCAGGAGACCTGAAACACCGTGGTGGAGCAGCAGCAGCATTGGGTAGTTATTATTGGGTATTTAAAAGTAGAATAGTAAAGGCAGGATGGTGAAAAGGCTCATGTGGGAGCTGGGATTCAGACCTTGATGGAGAAATTCTGAGTCGCCCAAAGTGCTTTTTCTGTGTTTCTCCCTGTGAAATAGGGAAAGCACATTTCTGTTGGTTGTCTTGTCTCCATAGCTTGCAAGGTGGAGGAGTCAGAGATTCCTACACTGCACCCATGGTAAATTTGATCTCTGGTCTCAATTAAGGTGTCCAGCCACTGGTAAAAGCCATGGGTGACCATGATTGGTTCTTCTAATCATGTGAACTCAACTGGCCAGGAAACTATCTGCCCCAGGGGAGCCAATGATCCAGGCAAACTGTCCTCTCCACAGCTGTGGAGCACTCCTTGCCTCCCCTCTTGCTGCAGCCCTCTTTGTCTTACCTGGGCATAGTGTAGCTGTGCTGAGGAATGGCTCTGTTGGCAGTTGGCATGGGAGACTGTGGGCAACTAACTGGTTGATGGCCATCACAAAACCATTTGGGGAAAGTTAAGACTTGCAGCCAGCTGTCACTGGAGCATGGGGGCATGGACTGAAGTTACCAGGTGCCAGATTTAAAACCAGAGAAAGGAAATGCTCTTCCCAGACAGCACGCAGTGGGGCTGTGGAGCTGGTGCTGCAGGATGCTGGGGATACCAAGGGTGTGCGGATAGATTCAGAAAAGGCCATGAAGGGCTCTTAAATGTAGGGCTGTGTATTGGGTTTGTGTGACAAATGGGGCTACAGGGGTGGCTTCTGTGAGAAGCTGCTAGAAGCTTCACCTAGATTTGATAGAGCCAATGCCAGCTGGCTTCAAGATGGACCTGACAGTGGCCCAGGATGAGCCCATCAGCAGTGGTGGTAGTGTCTCTGGGATAACATATTTAAGAAGGGGAAAAAAAAGCTCTGTGCAGCTATAGCCAGAGAGAGGAGTGAGAATGTGTAAGAGCAGCAACTCTGCAGACACCAAGGTCAGTGAAGGAGGGGGAGGACATGCTTCAAGTGCCAGAGCTGAGATTCCTGTGCAGAGGACCATGGTGAGGCAGCCCTGCCGCCCATGGAGCTTAACGGTGGAGCAGATATCCACCTGCAGTCCACAGAGGACCCCACAGTGGAGCAGGTGGGTGCCCAAAGGAGGCTGTGACCCTGTGGGGGACCCAGGTGGGAGCAGGCTTTTGGTGGGATCCACGAACTATGAACCTGTGGAGAGAGGAACCCACACAGGAGCAGATTTTCTGTCAGGACTTGTGACCCTGTGGGGGACCTGCACTGGAGCAACCTGTTCCTGAAGGACAGCATCCCGTGGAAGGACTCATGTTGGAGAAGTTCATGGAAAACTCTCGTGTGGCTNAAAGGAGGCTGTGACCCTGTGGGGGACCCAGGTGGGAGCAGGCTTTTGGTGGGATCCACGAACTATGAACCTGTGGAGAGAGGAACCCACACAGGAGCAGATTTTCTGTCAGGACTTGTGACCCTGTGGGGGACCTGCACTGGAGCAACCTGTTCCTGAAGGACAGCATCCCGTGGAAGGACTCATGTTGGAGAAGTTCATGGAAAACTCTCGTGTGGCTGGGGAAGAATGTGAGGAGTCCTCCCCCTGAGGAGGAAAAGCAATAGAACCATGTGGTGAACTGACTGCAACCCCAACTCCCTGTACCACTCGAGGGGAGGAGGTAGAGAATTTAGGAGTGAAGCTGAGCCAGGAGGAAGGGAGGGATGGAGGAGAGGTGTTTTTGAGATTTAGTTTTGATTTGTCATGACCCTACTCTGAATGGAGTCTGTTTTGGCCATGACTGTAATTGCTGAGTGATCTCCCTGTCCTTATCTCTGCCTCCTATCTTTTCTGCTTTCACAGTAAGTGCAATAAAATCATGAATCCTCTACAACGGAGGATCCAGCACTGCAGGAGTCTGACCGAGGAGAATAGCTGACCTTCTGCTCGGATTGGCCTCGCCTGCTGTGGTGTTAGAGCTGTGCGTTGGGCAGGTGGAAACAAGGCAAAGGATATGATGTTCAACCTGAACGGTGCCAGAAGCGAGGGATACGTCCAAGAGCTGTTCCATGAGGAAGCACAGCAGGTATGGTGGAGAACCGTTTCCCTTCATAGCCCAAGTTTCTATCTCTGTGGTCTCTGCACCTCCTCCTGAAGTAACAAGACCACCCTTCTTTCTGCTACTTAAACTTGAGGGGCTGTGTTTAGAAAAGGAAAAGAGGCGTGTTGGCTTCCAGAGCTGCAATGGAAAAGCTGCAGTTGCCCTGGAGTTTCAGCTTATGGTTCCAGCAGCTCTGAAATTCACTTGGTGCTCTAAGTATAAGAGTCCCGTGTCTCCTCTAGAAACAGTGTCCTGATCCCCAGATCTGTTGCAGGTGGCTGTGTGTGATGGGTAGGCCATCTTAACCTCCTTGGTCAGTCCCAGTTGGTCCAGCCTGGTTCATCATCTCATCTAAGGGACTTCCTCAGTGTGCTGAAGGATGCTGCTTATCTTGGTGGGGTGTTTGGCAGGGACAGAAATACAATGTACAGCTGCAGCCTCTGTAAAGGACTCCTTGAATGGTGTGTTTGGTTCATGTAATTCGCTGAGGCTGAGTAGGATTCTGTTGCAGCTTATCCTTCAAAAATATAAATAGGGCATTACAGGGAACTCTGTTTTTCAGGGAACCCAACAGCTCTGCTGCCCCTTCATCTTAGAGACAGTTTGCAGCAAAGTGGTGTCTCAGCAGCTGTTGGTGTCTGGCTGCTGCACCACTTCTGCAGCCTGCCTGTAAAGCATGAGAGGTAAAACTGAAGGCTTTGCTTTCCTCTAGGTATCTCAAACTCAGACGCAGCCCTGGTGGAAGATCCAGCTGTTTGTGTGGGAGCCGGTGCTTTTTGGAACCTGGGATGGCGTCTTCACCTCCTGCATGATCAACATTTTTGGAGTGGTTCTTTTCCTGAGGACAGGATGGCTCGTGGTGAGTGAGTGCTGACTTGGTTGAATGTATGAATAGGCATTTTCCTCCTCACCTCATGTTTCCCAGGTGTTTTGGATTCTGTGGTGCTCCTCATAGGCAGTCAGCTGATTAATGCCCTCTGGCATTTTGCAGCATTTTGAAAAGTTTCGCTAAAATGGAAAACTGAAGTGGTCTTTCTAAGTGGTTGCCTATTTTAGCTTTAGGAAAGAAAAAGGAAAAAACAATCACCAACCTTGACAATGACCAGGAGCACCCTTGCGTTGAGATGAAATAACTGTTTTTCACATAAAAGTGTCGCCACAGTTACAGCTACTCAGACATCTTCCCAGCCCCACTGAAGCAGGTCTCTTCCAAACATGTCTATTTTGGAGTCCCCAGTGTCTTGAATTGCCATCCGTGGTCAGGCAAAATTGTCTCCGCTATCAAAGGGGCATCCACTTGTGGATCCGGAATATCTCGCCCAGGGTCAGAACTTGGAAGAGTGTCTCTGCTCCCCTCCTGATGCAAAATGTTGTATTGTCCCTTAAAATTTCCCCTTAAAAGAAGGACAGATCCTCTAGGGACTGGTGGAATTTGAGCTTTGGGTAGAGTTCCTGTCACAGGCATGAGTTCGTGTTACAGGCGTGGTGGACATCTTCCAAAAGGAGCAGGAAGCCACTTGCACTTGTATTGAAAATGGCTTTGCTGGGGGCTTTGAGGGGAGCTGCAGTTGTTGTGGTGGAGAAGTTGGGATGATTTTGCTAACTGCCTTTTCCTCCTCATCTTGCTTCCTCCATGCCTCCTTTGAAAGTGATTTACTGCTGGAGTGAACACAAATAAAAATAAAGCCAGTAAATAAAAGAAAAACTGAAACAGCTGGAAGCGAGCACAAAAGGGAAGGGAGGAGAAGTCTCTGGCAGAGAGTTCCTCTGGCAGAGGACAGTCATGTCAAGCTGTTCACAGAGTCAGGCTTTTGCTATAAATTTCCAGAGCCTGGGCTGGTAGAGCTTTGCAACTCCAGGGGACCCTAATCTTGCCGAGATGCTCACAGCGGTTGTAACACTGCACTAACCCCTTCCAGCAGGAATGCATAGATAGGCATCAGTGCCTAAGGGGCTTTCTCTTCCCACTTTCTGTTCTTGCTGTGAGTCCAGCTTTCCTTCCCGGTCTTCATGTTTAACCCCTTTATTCTGTGAGAATCACTGGATTGTCCGTTAAGTAGCAGCTGCCATAGCCTGGTGCCACCAGCAGATTCTGGAAAAGCCCAAGGCTTACATGTATGTTTGTGTGTGTGCACCTTTTTGTATTTATTTGTATGGTTTTTTTTAAACCAAAGCATGTTGTATTTATTAGCCCTTTTAAGCTGTTGAAGAAAAAGAATGATTGTCCTTTTAAAAAAGGAGTAATGGGGTTGTAGTGGGCTGTGGTGCTGATCCAGCCAGCAGCTACCTTTGTAGCAAACCTTGGCTCCCTTCCCTACTGACCAGATAAAACCCCTGTCAAAGGCAGCAGGATGCTGAACCAAAATAGGATTTTATGATGATAGCAACATCCTGAATACGTTTCTGTTGTTTTGCAAAGAAGAGAAAAGAAAAAGAAAAACAAGACAAACCCAAAATCTGGGATTTCAACCAATGCCAAAGCTGAGAAGCAGCTTTTTAGTGCTGGTGGTAAACAAAGCCCATCAAGGCTAGTGTGACCTCAGAAACGAGCATTGCAGGAGCAAGGTTGGAAAAGAGGGATGTGGACATGGGCTGTAACCTGAGTAAAGGCAGGGGAAGGGAAGCCAGACGTTAACGAAGTGCTGGGCACTAAAGGAGATTTCTGGTTGTGCAGTTGGAACCGCTGCGCATCGGGCTGAGCGATTTGTCAGCAGGGAAGGTGGGCTGGAGCACGAGGGAAAACTTTTGACCCTGGAAAATAAATTACGGCTGTGTGCGAGAGGGTTGGAAGGGAAAAACCTCAGAAGAGGTGCTTGAATGCTTTTGGAGGTACTGAGCGCCATTGCTTTCTGAAAATCCAACCTAAATGGCAAACAAACTCCTCAAAAATAGCGGTGATGCTGGCTGGTAAAGTTGCCAACAGGGACCTGCGGCTGGGTTTGTTCAAGTCCCACC
This sequence comes from Thinocorus orbignyianus, assembly GCA_013400375.1. Taxonomy (NCBI): domain Eukaryota; kingdom Metazoa; phylum Chordata; class Aves; order Ciconiiformes; family Thinocoridae; genus Thinocorus; species Thinocorus orbignyianus. The sequence continues at coordinate 122,346 of VXBW01005459.1, read as the reverse complement.
CCCAGTGGGACCATGGCTGGTGCAGCAGCTCCTCCCGGGGCCCTTCCTCTGCCCCCAGCAGCAATGAGTTCCTTTTTTTTCCCTTGGGGCTGAATCCTTTGCACAAAACTCCCCTGAGTACAGGGAGAGCTGGAGGCGTCTGCTGGTGGGTGTGCGTCCTGTGGATGCAGCCCAGTGTGCGCTGGTTTATAAGAGTGTTATTTATCTTCCACGCTGTGTTGCCTTTGGGGTTTCGTTCTTTGGCATCTCATTGTCTGGGAGGATCAGAGCTTTTAAAGGTAAATGTTCTGAAAAATTAAAATTTTAGCTTAGTGCTGTTAATAAATGGGTTGCTGCAAATCCCAGAGGTTCAATTTTGAAACTACTTTTTATTGTGGAAGTGATTTTTGATTTTTTTTTTTTTTTTTTTGTGTCATTCTAAAACATGCAAATATGCAGTGATCCTCTGCTGCCCATGGTGGCTGAATCATTGTTTGACATCGTTCTTTTTAAACCAGAGAACAAAATCAGTGACTCATGCAGGAGCCCAGTGATGGAGAAGAACCTGCTCATGTAAGGGTCTGTCCAGACACAGGACAAAGCAGTTCTTCAAAGGAGTGCTAATAGCAACTGTAAATTAACAGTTAACTTTAATTAGAGGACTAGGGGTGTGTGTGTGTGTTTTTCTTTTAATCTATAATGATTCCAGGTTCATTGATCAGGTTCATTGCCAGAAGCAGATAGGTCCTTTTTCTACCTCAACAGAGTTGGTGTGACTTGATCTTTATTTGATTATTCTTTTTTTTTTTTTTTCATTCCAGGGAAACACTGGCATTGTAATGGGCATGTTTCTGGTGTCCTTTGTCATCCTGGTTGCCTTGGTCACAGTCTTATCTGGAATTGGGGTGTGTGAGAAGTGCAGCATTGGAAGTGGAGGAGTCTACTCCATGATTTCTACTGTCCTTGGAGGTCAAGTAGGAGGGACCATTGGCCTCCTTTATATTTTTGGCCAGGTAATTGAAAAAAAAAAAATTCAAAGAAAATGTCAAAACTTTGCAATGCAGATATAAATCTTTTGCTTTCCTGCCACAGGAAGTAATGCTTCAAGAAGACTTGGGGGATACCTTATAGCAGTTTTCCAGTATCTGAAGGTTGCCTGCAAGAAAGCTGGAGAGGGACTTTTTACAAGGGCATGTAGTGATAGGACAAGGGATAATGGCTTCAAACTGGAAGAGAGTAAATTTAGATTAGATCTCGGGAAGAAATTTTTCACTCTGAGGGCAGTGAGACACTGGAACAGGTTCCCCAGAGAAGTTGTGGGTGCCCCATCCCTGGAAGTGTTCAAGGCCAGGCTGGATGGGGCTTTGAGCAACCTGGTCTGGTGGGAGATGTCCCTGCCCATGGCACAGGGTTGGAACTAGATGGTCTTTAAGGTCCCTTCCAACTCTAACCATTCTATGATTCTATAAATAAAATCTGAGTAATGCTCCAGTGTGCTGGACAGTGTGGGAGAGCACCATGGGGAGCACTCAGCCCCGCTCTGCTCCCCAGGAACAAGCCTGTGCATGGCCGTACACCACCTGACATGGGTCACAATGGTGGAGAAACTGGGTGTCTCAACAAGTGAACCATGCAGGACATGTCCTCCCATCCCAAATTATCCCCATTGCCAAGACATGCCTTTGCTGGTGAGAGAGTTGACTTAGACCGAAAAGGGAGAGGCCAGGGTGGACACCTGAAGCACAGTGAGTGACTGTGGGCTGGCAGCTTGGCCTTGGCGTGTTCTCTGTGCCCTTAGGGACTAGGCAAGCCTTGGCTGCTTTTCCACAGGAGCCAGCAAAAGTGGAGCTGGTATGGGAGGAGACCTGGGCAGTGGTAAGGTCAACATCTAATTGGCTTCTTGAGATCCCAAAGTCACAGTTCTGGGTTTCTGAAACGCCCCAAAGAGCTGTCATCATGGTGAGGCACTAAAATACACAAGTAGTAACATAAAAAATGGAAAGTAATCTCTTAAGCCTGCAGTAACTTAACCCCCTCCCCCCATAAAGATGTTATGAATAGTATAAAATGTGGTGAGCAGAGAAACATTTTTATTGAGGTCTGTTTTTAACTGACTGGCTTGCTGCAATCTCCAAAAAAACCCTTAAAAACCCCCAAACCAAAAATAATCCCCTCTTCTCCTTTCACTCCAGATTAAAAGCAAGTGTCCATAAAATGCAAACTGAATGCAGTTACAAGCCAAGATATGGAAATGGGCCACACATGAGAATCCTTCCTGTCATATTTTCCACTCTGGCTCTGTGAGTGGACCCCATCTGGGAAAGCAATCAGGTTGCAGCCTGTCCTGAGGGTCATAAAAGCTGGGCTGCGGCTGCCCTGGCCCCTGCCTCGGCATCCCGTGGGGGCTGTGGGGCGGGAGCTGGCAGCTCACTTAGGAACGGTTTGCCCGCTCCCGAAAGCTGATGCCTTTCCCGTCTCTTTGGCCGTGTTTTCTGCCCTACGTGCTGTGCACCAGCTGCAGGCTTCTCCCCCCACTACAAGATGCTCATGTAACCTCCATCACGAGGCGAGTTTCACTAGGAACTGGGGTGTCCCCCATGCCCTGGTCTGGCTGAGGCAAGTGAGGATTGACTCGCGGTGTGCTGCTGATGACCTGGGAGATGAGAGGTGGTGGCTGATCGCTCTGGGGATGCTGCAGAGATGGGCTCCTGCTGCATCAGCCAAGGTGAGCTGAGACCCAGCTGGGATTTGCTGTCCTTCTGGGACGTTCCAGTGGAGAGGCTTAATCAGATTGCTCTAAACGATGCAGCACGTGTCTACTAGGTTGTATGGAGATCAACATGTGTTTGGTCACCATAGCTCTAACCATGAGGCCAGGGTTTGGCGCTTTTCTTTGCAGTTTCTTTTCCTGGAGTGGTTTGCAGTAAGACCTGTCTGTGCAAGCAGAGGTCTTCCAGGGTTCAGCCCTAAAATCCCACAAGCAAAGATAGTGGTGGTGCTTGTTTGGGCATTGAAAATCAATTATATTCCTCATCCAGCAAAGTGTGTGCTTTGCAAAGGCTCATAAGGGACTGTCTTCTGGAAATTTCAGCCTAGAACTCAGTTCTAATATCAAGACAGGTGGTTCATGAGAAACCAGCCGATGTCACAGTGTCGCTGGGGCCCTGACCATTACTTTGTGCAGACCAGTGGGGTGTTTTTGGGCACCCAGCACCTCCGTTCTGCTGGTGATGCTCTTGGTTCATTAGAGGAAATGTTTTGAGGTTTGTGGTGCCAAGACTGTTGGAGGCTTGCTCTGCTCTTCAGAGTGTCCTTGCACATTGCCGTCCTTGGTGTGACAGGAAAGAAAGCTTACTTATTTATGAAAACTTAAGTTCTTCAAAAGCTGGTGTTGGTTGGGTACAGGGAGTTGGGTTTCGGTGATACTGCCTTCTGTCATGTGAGAGGCAAGAGCTCCACCTGGTTTGAATGCATTTATTGGAATTACATTCTGTTTGGGGGGTTTTGGCTTCAGATCTCAAGTGCAGTTTTTGTGGGTGCCCAAAGCAGAGCTGCGCTGGTGCAGCATGTTGTCCTCTGCTAGCTCAGGGGGGACATTTTTTTTCTGGAGAGAGAGCCCATGTGGGATGTGTGTGGTCCATTTGGGGGTGTAGGTCATGCTAAACACAAGTAAACAAGAATATACCTGTTTATTTGAGGACTAACTTGCACAGTATGAGACATCTGTGGTGGAGGCATTTCTGGCAGGGCTACCAGCAAGGGCTTTCAGGGTGTAGTTCACCCGAGTTCTGCTAGGTGTCTGCCTATGGTGGAAGTGAATCCTTCTCCATGATCTCCAAGTTGTAGGTGTCTGAGTCTGAACAAGTGAATCCCACGCACGTTGTTTGCTGAAAGCCACATGTGAACCTGGAGCTCCTGGTATGGGTTGGGTTGTCCTGAACACCATAGGGTGGTGCTGTGTAGGTCCATGGGGGTCTGTGGGTGAAGGAGGGGTCTGTTTTGACTCTTGCTGATTTGGGTTGGGGTTTTCTCCCTTTCAGTTGTGTGGGAGCTGTTCTGCACATTCCTCATGTGTGGAGAGGCACAGTGGGATCACAGGACTTGGTTTGTCAAACCTGACCTCGTTTGTTGGGAATGCCATGTACTGGAAAAGGTTGTTGCTGAAATGTCAGCTAATGGGACCCTCTGGAGCGAAATGTCCTGGTACTTAGGCTCTCTGCCCAGCAGTGGGGTTGGAGGCTGCAGATGTCCTGTCCTGCAGACTCTCAGCCACCCAGGGCAGAGCGTGTCCTGCCCTTCAGCAGGACAAACAAGCAGCTTTCTCGGGAGCTCAGGGGGCATGGCTCGCACAATGCGCTCTCCTCAAAAGCACAGGCTCTGTTCCAGCAACGAGATGGGGAGCCGGTGAGACATCAGACTTTACATCCAAACTAAACACTGAGTTAAAAATAACCCCTGGGAGGCAATGAAGGGGGAAGCAAACTGCTGTTCTTCAGGCAGGTGTTGAATGGGGACCCTTTCCTTTGAGAAGCAGAAGGAGGGAAGAAGCTTGGAGACTGACTTACCCTTTTCTGTCTTGGAGAAGCCAGTGTGGTTTCTCCTTGAACATTAATGGAGGGTAAATTTTAAAGCCAGTGGAAAGTTCCTGGGCTGCTGGCCCTAGTGCCCAGCCTTCTCTCTTTACCGAGGCAATAGGTATGCTGCCCTGGTGGCGTGCTTTCTGAGAGCCATAAGGCTCAGTTCCTGTAGGCCAGAGGAATCCCCACAAGCCCAGCATGTGGGGCTGCAGATGGGTGGCATCACTTCTTCTCCCGCCAGGCACTCACAGAGCTGTGTCCTTCAGTGCGTTGCAGGTGCCATGTACATCACTGGCTTTGCAGAGTCCATTGCAGATGTCCTGAGCCTCAGCAACATCTGGGCAGTGCGCGGGATCTCCTTGGCTGTCCTGCTGGGCCTACTGGGGATCAACCTGGCCGGGGTGAAGTGGATCATCAGGCTCCAGCTCTTGCTGCTCTTCCTGCTGGCTGTCTCAACGCTGGACTTTGTCATTGGATCCTTTACACACCTTGATCCAGGTAAAACTGGGAGTTCATGACTGGTGTCATGAGGCATTAATCCCTCGGGGTTTTCTCCTTAGTTGTCTTTGTGAAGTTACACATCTGGGCAGAGGTGGAGTTCAGTGCTTCCAAACATGTCCCTGCCCTTTGCCTTTTAGAGACAAGCCGTAATTTTGCAAGGAGTAAGTATTTCCAGAGCATGGCTGAAGATGCCTCATTGATTTGGGTGTTTAACCTCAGGAATCAAGCTCTTGCTGTACGCGCCTGTTATCCTTGTCTTACATTTGGAGATTTCTAACAAGAGAGCGGCTGCGTTTGTGGTTGCTGTTTGCAGCCTTCTGCTGTCTGATCCTGCATCATCATGCCCACGAAAACAGAGGATTGTATCTTGGAGGATATCTTCTCCCCAGAGACCCCTGAGGTCACTTAGACCCAGGCTGCGATGAGCTGTGTCACCAGCACTGGCCCTGGGCAGCACACTGCTGGATTTGCTGACCAGGGTCGTGTTGGGGAGACAAGAAAGGAGCTGGGTGAGCTGGGGCAGGTGGCTACTGGGGTTTCAAGGAACCATGGGTGCAAATATGCCCCATCAACCTTCCCCAGCCTTGACTTCAGTTTGCAGTGGCAGCTCCAGCTCACGCAAGGTGTAGATTCAGGGCTCCCACTTGCCCCCCAAACCTCCTTCCCCTCCCTCTGTCCTCATCCTGAGAAGTGTTTGCAGGGAAACACATCTCAAGACACAGGGAGTTGCGGTAGAAGTCCATGAGTTCTACAGCAATAATGAAGTGTAATTAACTGAGTAAACAGAAGGTGTCACCTTCTTCTTGGCTTCCCCTGTGTTGAGCAGCACCTTAGGGGGTTGCAAGGGACCTGCTAAAGTTGGTTTCAAGGAAAGATCTTCAGTTTTGATTTAATTAGGATTCAGCTGCCAAGTCAGGTGGCAGGAGGTAAGTCATGTAGGTGTTCATAGGGCTGATAGTGTTTGCACACTGCTGTGTTATTCTGTGCTGCTGGGTACCGTGCACAAGGACAGTGGGGTGGGGGCTGAAGCTGCTGCACCAGCACTTGCTCCCATCTTGGACAGAACCTTGTGGAAAGGCGTTTGCATTTCCTGTTTAGCTTGTAAGAAGTACCCCAAATGAAAGACAGTAAAAATCTCAGCAGACACTTGGAAATGAGGATGAAACGAGGACGGTTGTGCTCTGTGTGGCATGTTTTGCAGAGAAAGCAACTGACCTACTCCAAACAGCTGTGTTTCATAGGAAATTGTTTTCTAACGGAAACAGGGCTGGAGGGGGGGGTAGTTTGTATTTCTGTTGTGCTCAGAGGAGACCTTTAACATGGACCTAGAGACCTTTCTAACAGTAGAGAGAAAACAAATGCTTGTGGTGATTGTAGAAAAGTGAGCATGGGACCAGGAGGAGAGAGTAAGAGGAATACAAACGTCAGCAAAAAACATTCCCAAGTTGAGGTCAACATAGTCGTCTTTGATTTCCTCCACTGCCAAGCACTATCTCATTTTTTTCTAACAGAGAATAGAGAAAGGAAGGGAAACAACGTGGTTGAGCTTTGCAGATGCTGCAGTTTACCTGGGTCTGGCTAAAGAGAGGAGGGTTTCCAGGGCATGTGTTGGGCTGATGGTGGCCACATCCAAGCCCCAAGCACCAGTATCCCAGAGCACCGCTGCCCATGTGGTGGGACCTGTAGCCGTAAGGCTGGTTGGGGAGACCTATGAGTTTCTCTGCTTTTACAGACTGCTTTTGTGTGAGAGAATGGTTTTGAGCTCAGGCTGAATGGTTGGTTCCTCCCAAGTCCTGCATTTCCTCAGAAGGCCTCTGAGTGGTGTGTCAGCACCAACGGTGAGCGCCGGGCTTCAAGAAGGCTCCTCGCTCTGTCTTGCATGCTTTCTGCTGGGTATGGATGGATGCTTGTCTCTTGGGTGGGATGGTACCCATCAGCAAAGCATCCCTCTGGTGAGGCAGAGCAGGAGGCTGCAGATGGGACGTGCAGGTGTGGGTGATGCTCCATCCTTTGAGAGCTGGCTGATGGCAATGGTGGGGTGCTGTGAATTGGACCCCAGCATCCGAGGAAGCATTTGAGACTGCTTTGAGATGGGCAGTCCACTGAGAAATTAATTATCCTTGGCCTTGGGCAAAATATTGCACCTTCCAGAAGTTCTTCTGTTCTTGCTTGGGGTGTTTTAGCTTAGTGTTTTTCCCCTCACCCTGAACATTACACTGACAATGGCCGCAGAGAGCTATAGTTGGTTTGAATTTGGTTCAGTGACCAAGATGGGAAGGGCAGCATGCAGGAAGAAGTGATTTTGGAGGACAGACCTGTGATCTGGGAAGATTTTGGCTGACATCTTGCCTGGGTTGCTTCCTTGTTTATGACAGGTTTATGGGGCTTCAGTTCACAGCCTCAGGTCTTGGTCTCCGAACCTGTAAAACGGGCCTTGAGCGATGATCCTGCCTTTTCTGCTCCTACCATGGCAGCCTTTTCCCTCACTTAGCATTTCCAAGTGCTGCGCACATACCAGAGGACTGTGCATCTGCCAAGCAGCAGTTATTTGGATTTAAATAATCTCCAGGAATGCCTGTCCATCTTGAAGGTCTCAAACAGCTGCCTTTGTGTGGTTGCACTGGGTGGAGTCCCCTGCTCCTCTCCCCATTCCCTCAGCTCACACCCAGGCACACACCAAATCGGATATTGTCCAAGCACTCACTCCCTTCCTGTGGTTTGCCTTTATTTTTAGTCTGAGGACGGAGCATGTTTACACAAAAGGGGGCTTCTCAGCAGGGCTTCCCGCTGCTTTTTCTCCGTTTCTCTCTATTGCTGTGGCTCACCCCTGCTCCGAGATCCGGCCGGGCTCCTGCAGCCTGGAGCTGGGCTGGAGGAGCTCAGTGCTTCCAGTGGACAGGGAACACTTTGGGTGACTTCTCCAGATGCTGCTGACCCCGCTGAGACTGCCTGCCTGCTCCCTGCCAGGCTGCAGCATCCCTCTGCCTGGCCCCGAGAGCTTTTGCTCCTTTCCACAGGGTGGAGGGGGGACTGGTTGATTTGTTTTGGAGTTTGGCCCAAATCCTCCCTTTGGCTCCAGCTGGCATTTCCCCTGGGGATGGGTCGCCGTCGCAGGCTGGGATCTTGGCCAGGGGTGGGCAGTGAGGAGAGGGGCTCTCTGTGCTGTCTGCTCAGCCTCCTTGAGCTGTCTCTGGCCACTCACCTTCAAATTCAGTCCCACCTCTGGGAATGGAGACCCCCGTGCTCCTTCCTTGGGATGGGAAAAGATCCTCATTCTTTTTCTCTCTTGGCCCAGATTACTGACTTTACAGAAGCGAATGCAGGTGAATTGGAATCAGGCAGCTCTTGACTTCTCAACCTGTAACCAAGATTGCGGTAGCAGAGCAGGGGTGTTTAAGCTTGCCTATGTTTGCATTTTGGTTTTGGAGGTCTGTGCCTCAAAATCAGCCTGAATTATTTTTTGGGGGGAGAGCGGTGAATGTAAAAGGAGAGGATACTCCTTTCCGCCACCAGCTCCTCAGAACAGCATGTGAAACTTTTTGGCCTCTTCACGTCCCGAGCGTTAGAGTCATGGAAAAAGAAGATAAGCCCGCCGTTAATGACCACACTTGTATTTTCCTAGCATATCTCTGCTAATTTTTGTGCAGGGTGACTCCCAAATACTCCCTTTCAATTAGGCGCCTGCTTTCCTGTTTTGGCAGCAGCCCTCAGGTGCCCTGTTGGAGCAGAGCGCCTGGGGGGTGGTGGTGGTGGTGGTTCCTGGGGGGACAACTGGTGTTAATTTGATTGTGCTTTCTTGGGGAGATGAAAGGAATTGCAACAGGAATGAAAGGGGCCTGACAACAGCTTCTTAAGCACCTGGGGGTGGAAAAAAAAATTAATTATTTCATTGGGAATGCAATAATTGGGTCCCCTTGGGCTGGGACAGGCCCCCTGCCCCCTCCTGCAGCAGGCTGGGGTGAGCACGGAGCCTGGCTTTTGTGGGGCTGAGCCCCTTTCCTCCCAGCTGGGAAATCTGGGTAGTTCATTTTTCAGGGACATGGGGAGGCTTGAAAGGCATCTTGCTGTCAGGATGCTTCTGCTTGGGATTATTTTCCATGCAAACCACATCCTTCAGCTCACCCACTTGGGTTTTAGCTTCCCGAAGCCACTCACACAGAGCCCAGAAAAGACATTTATTATTCTCACTTCTTCCTCCGAGGATGAGTGCTTTGCAGCATTCATCCCCCTTGGGCGTCCTGTGGTGGAGCCAGGGGAGCTGATGCTCTCCTGTGGGTACCACTGGTGAGGAGCTGCAGGAGGGGAGCTTCACCTGGGGCTGCTCCAGCAGAAGGGGAGCCTGCAGTTGTTAAACTGATTTATATATGTAAATACTCTGGTGTTGCAAAGGTCCCTCAAATGGTGCTTTGGGGGCTTTGATAGATTTGAATGAATTAAATATATTTTCACGTATTTAATGTGAAAGTGATCAAAGAATCCTAATCAGGGGCTTTTGCTTGGCTCTGGTTGGCTTCATTGTATTTTTGGGCACAAGGGGTGTGCCCCATTTTCATAAGAGAGGGTGCAGGAAGGATGTGTGTGTCAGAAGATGATCTGCAGCTAATCCCAGAGGCTTTATCCAGGCTGATTGCTGGCTTCCTGGCCTGAGACACATCTGGAAACTGGCATCAAGTTCCAAGTAGAAATCACCGAGTGAGCGGCAGCAGAAAAAAACAGCTCCCACTTTGCTACTGAACAAGGTAGACACCGTAGTGAATAAAAGCAGGAGGCTGCTAATACGCTCTTTATTTATTAAAAAACACGGGATTTCTTTCCCCAGGTTTTTCCAATTATAGCGCATTGAATGGCCCTGACATCACTCTTGATCCGGGGCCAGCCTATTCAACAGTCTGGCGAAGACATTTATTAACTGGTTACCTGCCAATTGTCTGGGCTAGGAGCTGTGGGACAGATGTGTTTTGAAAAGTGATAACATTGTTAGGGGCCTTATTTAGATAGTGAGAGGAAAGCTACACCACTCCGTCCAGGCTCTCTGAAGTAGGTATTTAAAGCAGTTTATTTTAAAAAAAAAAAGAGAGAAAAAAAGAAAAAAGAGGTTGAGATGTAACTTTGCGTCATGGTTCCACTCTGCTGCCCTGTTTGTAGGTAGGTTTTCGTGGTGTTTCCTTGCTGGAGGACACCTGGGAGCAGGACTTTGTTGAGGAGCAGTGGTCTTGCCTGCTGGTGGATGCTTGGAGTGTTGTAGAAGCTTCTGCTCACCAGTGGCTGGGGCTGGCATCACTGTGCCCCAACTCTACTGAGGCCAGGTGGGATTTCTGAGCCCACCAGCCTGAAGCATGTCCCAAGAGGTGGGTAAGGAGGTGGGGAGGAATACTCAGGGCCTGTGGGTCCTTGCCTTCCTGCACCCACCAGGCTGTGCTGGGAATGCTGTGTGCACCTAAACTGCTCTGAAGTCTTTCCAGCAATGGATCCTTCGCTGCATCCCTAGGGACCCTGCTCCAGTCGCAGCTCTCCTGAGCTAACTATCCCTTCCTGCAGCTGAAACCCACCGCTTTAGGTCTTTTGAGGACTTGGGGACCAGCCCACATCCTTCCTTTCTGCGTTAAACCACCATGCTTGGAAGACTTTTGCTCTGTTTTGCCCTTCTCTTCTCCAGGCTGTGCCATCCGAGTGGCCACATCGGGCCTGGGAGCGAGCCACCCTCTGCCCTGTGTGCTGAGGAAGAGAAGGAGGAGGAGGAGGAGGGTCCTGGCCGCCCTCGGCACCCTAGAACGTGCTGTGGCACAGTACCTCCAGGGCAGGGCTGGCCCGGCTCCATCCCTGGAGCGGGAGAGGATTTTCTGAGGCTGTTACAGGTTTAAACTTGCTTAATAGATAATACTGCTCCTGATTTATACAGGGCATTTTGCACACTGTTGGTTTGACCTTTAATTTCTTCCTTGTCTCCCTGTGAGGCGACGCTAAGCTTGTCTTCCTAGGAGCTTGTAAATAAATCCTGAAATACCTCGGCTGGCTTTGTCCCCTGCTAGACGCTGCCTTCACGTGGGCTTTCCCCACCATCTCCCCCCATAAAACCTCCCGTGCAGGCTCTCCCTTTAGCGGCAACTTGTTTAATGCTAGAGACTTAATAAAACTGACTGGCTTGAGGAAGATATATATCATCCCATAATCTCTCCATCTCTCCCTGTTGCTTTGTTTAAACTGGACAGCTTTATTTAATTGCATTGATTTTTTTTTTTTTTTTTCCTGGTGCCACTACATAATTGTTTTCAAATGATGGGAGATACTTTACCTCCTCTTTTTTCATTCCCCTAGTGTTTAATTCCAGTCACAGTTCAGCTGTGCCCTGAATCAGTTTCCCTCATGTAAGAGTTTAATTTGTGAAGATAATTTCTAGATATTAGATTCTTTCTCCAGCTGCTTCACTTCTCATTCGTGTTCCTTCCCTAGGCTAGAGAGAAAGCTTTGTGTGGGACACGAGTCCTTATCTACTGATCATCATCTTCTCTGCTGACTTGTGTTAACAATTCTTGGGCTTTTTTGGCTATAGGTAAGAAATTTTAGCCTGGCTGTGCCTTCACTGGCCTGGATGGTGGCCCAGTGGTTCTTACTGGTTTGCTTTTCTACTCAAAAAGGGAAATGGATTCATCGAAAAATGTGATTTTGGTAGGGAAAGTGTATTGTCTGATTTAAAATGAATTCAATTAATAGTTTCAAACAAATAAAAATTTGTAGAATCATTAGAGTTGGAAGGGACCTTAAAGAGCATTGAGTTCCATGGGAAGGGACACCTCTCACTAGACCAGGTCATTCAAAATTCTTTTAGGCTACAATCTTGCTCAACCTTTCCAAAATCAAACACTGTTTGATTTCCAGTTTGATTTGCAGTCTGAAACTAGACTGGAAGCTGCAGCTGTGTGTGTTGTATAGAGGGTAATGGAAACCTCCCCAAAATAAAGCCAAATTGTCATTTTGGACAGAGAACCAAAAAGTCAACAAACGGAGTAGTTTCCTTTTGAAATGCCATTGTCATCTGCATAATATATCCATAACTTGGAAACAGTGGATGATCTAGTCATGAGTATGGCAGAAGATTTTGTAGACCATGGCAGAAGACTTTATAGACCATGGCAGGGTCCAGTGGATTATGTTACATTTTGATTAACTGCCCTCCTTTTAAAGATGGAGATTTGATCGACAGGGACTGGGCTTTGTCCCAAGCAATACAAGGAGTAGCTCCGGGTTAGAAAGGAGATCACTCCAACGAGCCCAAAGGATGTGTGTCATTGCTGCTGCCGCTCAAATGCTCTTCATTTTCCTCCAATTGTTGTGCCTTGACTCAGCCTAAATTCTGATTTCTCATTGGAGAAGTTCTGAGGAGCCTCCCACAAGCAGGAATTTTGGGCTTGACTTCCAAGGAATACCAGTCTATAATTAATAATAATATCCCATTGAGGCAAACTATTTTCCTAGAAAAAGGGTGAAGCAAGAAACATTTTACTTCTTGTCCTCTTTGTAATGAATAAAACCATTTCCTCTGGTTTGTTTGAATATCGCTGAACAAGCCAGGTAGCAGATACCACATCAAAAAATAAAAGAGAAGGGAAAGATTTTATATATTGAGGCAAGTCTGGTGTTTTGCATTAAATAATGTAAAGCATAAGTGGACTTTATAAAGGTGAAATTTGATTCCTAATCAAATTTCAGATTTTTCACTTGCAGAAAATACACTTTTTTGGGCTTTCTTTTAGAAAAAAAATTAAAATCCACCAACCTGTACAGGCAGAAGTGCCAAAGGGCTCTGCTAGCTACTGCCACAGGCACATTCCTGAGTTTTCCTTTATTTAAGCAGGGCTGAGGCATGGGGCTTTTATGGTGAGGAGCTGCCTGTGTGGGTGCTTTTGAGCTCCGTGTGTACTCTTGTATGTGTGTATGGCTCCTCCATCCTCTTGAGAAGCCAAGGTGGAGATAAAGCAGGCGCATGGGAATCAGGCAGAAATTAGTGTTTCCTCTCACCCAGCCCCATCCTGCAGGAGTCACAATGTGGCTGGGGAGAGCTCGTGGGGAGTGTAGGCTGCTTCACGATTTGAGAGAGGTGACAGCATCCTGGAGATGAAAATTGCCCCGTTAGCTAAATACAAATGTTAGAGACTGATTCAAGCAGCTCCCTTTGTTTATTCTGCTTTTTGTACTATTTTTAGCTGTTGGCCAGGACCCCTTGTAGCAGGTCAGTTGGCTTTAGGGAGAGAAGGATGCTTGCGACCTGATGGCTCTCACAGTTGGGATGCTCTGAGGACCCTGGACTATGAGGAGGTTGGTGTGGGGTGTGAGTGTATTTACCAGGGGTAATACCCTGGGTCTTGAGTCCCTTCCTTGGGGTCTCACAGAATGATCAGGGTTGGAAAGGACCTCTGAAGACCATCTAGTCGAACTCCCCTGACAGAGCAGGGTCACCTAGAAGCAGGTTGGACAGGAATGCATCCAGGTGGGTTTTGAATATCTCCAGAGAAGGAGACTCCACAACCTCTCTGGGCAGCCTGTTTCGGTGCTCTGTTACCCATAAAGTAAGGAAACTTTTCCTCATGTTGAGATGGAATTTCTTGTGTTTCAGTTTGTGCCTGTTGATCCTTGTCCTATCACCGGGCACCACTGAAGAGAGTCTGGCCCCATTTTCTTGGCACCCGCCCTTTAGTTATTGATAAGCATCAGTGAGGTTCCCTTTCAGTTTTCTTTTCCCCAGGCTAAACAGTCTCCAATCCTGATGAGACGGACAGAGGGTGAGGATGTGAATACTTGAGTTTGTCACATATGCAAAGGTCTAGTGGTCCCCAAGTGGATCTTTTTGGCAGGTTTCCTCAAACAGGTCACCCTCCAGTGCCTCTACTCTAAGCTTTCTTGCCTGCTCAGGGTGTTGCAGTGCACAGATCCCTTGCTTCTCCCTGCCTCCCGTAGCATGGCAGAACATTGCACTGGCCGGCATTAGACCTCTTTCCAAGAGCATCCTGTGGCAGCCTGGGCTGCAGGGCGTGCTGTCAGAGCCCTGAGCAACTTGAGATGAGGTCACCTGCTGCATCCGGAGACTGTGGAGAAGAGCAAGTCAGGAAAATAAGAGGGTGAGTGCTTCCCCTCAACAGTGCTGTCAGTCTCTGCTCATTTGTCTGCTCAACTGAGAAGTATTTATGCAGGGGGGGGGGGTGATTCATCACCCCGCAGCAAGGTTGCTCCCAGATGTTGGTGTGATGCCTGTCTCTGTGCTGATGCTTGAAGCCTGACCAAAATACCACCTTTTTTTGTCCCCGCTGCTGGTGGCCAGGAGGAGCAGGTGCGGTGGAGGGTGGTTTTTGGGAGAGGGTTAATGGTGGGATCCCTCGGAGCCTGTGGCAGCAGGAAACTGTATTGTGTGTTGACTTTAAACAGGAGGTTTGGGAGATCAGCTCTGGAGCAGAAAACAGGGGCTCGGGAGGAACAAACACTCGCTGCTTCAGAAGGGCGGCGATTTCCTTTCGGGTAAACACGTCATTAATCTCAGGGAGCACATTCTTTTCCATCAAAAGATAAGGGATTCGAGTTGCCTTTCTCAGGGCTTGGCCTTTTTAGATTGTTTTAACTGTGGCTTTCACTCCTTCAATTACAGACTTTACATAATCTCTCATTTTGGGTTTGACGGGCTAATTATGGGTACAGAGAAAGTCTTGGGCAAGGGAACTCCTTTCCTTCTTCCTTCAAAATTGCTCTGATCCTTCTCCCCTCCACTGCTGTCTTGCCAATTTTTTTCTTTCTTTTTTTTTTTTTTTCCACTAAAACCTGTCTGGTTTTTGCTACTTGCAGCTCTGACGAATTTGAAACGTAAGTGTGCTGTTTGTCCTGATTTATGAAACCATCTCCCTAGTGCTAACAATAAAATAGGAGCTTATTTGTGCACTGCAAGTGGAAAATCTGCAATGGGCTTCTCTCCCCACCCTGGGCTGTCTCTTGCTGCTCAGCTTGACTTTTTGAGGACACTGCTTGCCATGGCCAGTGGGGCACAGGGAGATGTTGGCCATGGCACCCAGCGTTTAATTTTCTACTGGCACCCTCCTGCTACGTGGGGAGACAACAGTCATTCCTGCTGCCTGTGGCTCAGACTCTGCAGTCGCTCTGAGCTCTTTTGATAGTAAATGTGTTTAACTGGGATTTAGTGATGAAATTACAGAGGGAATTTAGTCCCTTCCCCTTCTTACCTCCTCTTCTTCACGGTACTTTCTACTCAGGCCTGCCAGGAGCTCCCACATCCCCCAGCTCTCAGTACCCTGGCAGCTCCAGGAGATGCTCTGCAGTCTTTCTGCACTGGTCTGTCAGTGTGACCACGTGCCCTTGTGTTAATTGTGCAATAGATGCTTTTTTATCACGGCATAATCATTGGCCTGCCTGTATTCCAGACAAAAAATTTCCTCCCTCTTTCTCCCCCACCTAGTTTAAGGCTCCCAAAGCAGAAATACTCAGGCTGTGGGAGCTGTCAGCAGGTAGGAGGTGGCCCTGAGGACCGAGATGAACCGTGAAGCATGTTGTCATTTGTGACATATGGAGGGTGAATCTGCAGGGGCAGGTTTCAGAAGTCTTGTGTTTGCTCCTCTCCGTGGGGGCTGGGCTGCAAGTGCAGCACCTTCAGCTACAGAGCTGTGCTGCTTGCTGCCCAAGAGTCCTGCATGGAGCAGATGCACTCCTGGCTTGTCGGAGGCGTGCACTGATCCACTCTGACTAACGTGGCACACGTGTGTTGTGCTGGGGCTCCAGAAAAGGGCAACCCGGTTTTGGTGAATGTAACCCCCTGGTTGGTTGAGTCCAGCAGTAGCTTTCAGGAGACAGGGGACAGATCTCTTCAGTCCATCGCACCCTCCTCCAGCTCAGTCCCTCTGCAGATCTTCTCTTTTCCTTCTGGCTGGAAGACCGGGAAGAAACAGAACTTGTATATCCAAAGGTAGAGCAGGAGATGTCCTGGAAGATGTTAAAACATTTTTGTACGTCCATACAAGTTCAGCAGAGGTTATGTTTATTCTCTGTACCTGCCAGCACAGCTCTGTCTCTTAACGTGCTTTGCTTTCATGCCTCATCAGTTCTCTGTCTTTTAGAGGACTGGAGATGTTCTGGTGTAAATCTGTTCATGCATCTCATAGGCTGAGTGTCAGCCCACAGCAAGCTGAGCAGTGGACTAGTGGCATGGAAAAAAGGAGCATACCATTCTCTGTTGAACTCAGAGACCTACTTCCCTTTTACCCTTTTCCTTCCCTTCCTGTAATTCAATGATTTCCAAATTTTCTACATGTTTCTCATACATTCCTCCTCCGTCTGCCCTGTACCAGGCTGGTAGCAATAAGGTGACTCCTGGGAGCAGAGATGGTACTGTAGGACTTGTCGGGGGAAAAAAAGGTGGTGCGATCAACTTAAATACTTAAAGGGTGGGTGTCAGAAGGATGGGGCCAGTCTTTTTTCAGCGATGCCCAGTGAGGAAATGAGGCACAAGAGGAAATGGGCACAAACTTGTACATAAGAAGTTCCATCTAAATATGAGGAGGCGGAGCACTGGAACAGGCTGCCCAGAGAGGTGATGGAGTCACTGTCTCTAGAGACATTCAAAACCCGCCTGGACAAATTCCTGTGCAATCTACTTTAGGAGGACCTGCTTTGACAGGGAGGTTGGACTAGATGATCTCCAGAGGTCCCTTCCAACCCCATATGGTTCTGTGATTCATTCTGTGATTCTGTGGTTTCTGCTGACATGGCATTTCATGTGCTCCCCGCATGAGCAGGAGGTGGGAGGACCTCAGGAGCTGGAGCTGGGTGGTTGTGAAGGTTGCAGAAGCAGTCCAGCCTTGGAAGAGCATTGGAAATGTGAATCTTAATGTACTGACGGTGTCAAACAAGCCCAAACACAGGAAGCCGAGCGTGTGCAGGGAGGGATGCGGAGAGGTGGGGCTTCCACTGCACCGCTTTGATTTATTCGTGTTTTATTCTGTTGGGAAAGGTGATTAAAGCGTTATTTATGACCCAAGTGCCATCTTCATGCCTCCTTGATGATGCCAGTCTGCTGGAGAGACGCACTGTGACTTTCCTTGGGTCCTCTGCGTGGTGTTGCTGGGCTGGTTGTAGTCAGCGAAATCCATGCCATTCTCCAGCATGTGCGAGTAGCCCCTTGGCTGGGAAGCTGAGCTGTGAAGGGCACAGCTTTGGTGTTCAGAGTGGTTGTGACAGAAGATCTGGTGCTGCTTGTTGCCTCAAATTACATTTCAGCATTTGCATAATGTTGGGAGAAGGCAAAGATAAAAAGGCCGTGGGGTTTGGGTGACATTTATGGCTTTGCATCCATCTCTGCACATCTACAGTTTCTACATGGATGGCTAATCCTGTATATCTGCAAGTGCTCTCTGAGATGCTGAAAAAAAAATGTTGCTGGTGGTGTTTTGACGTCAAAATATTACTTTATTCAAGCCAGGCACACCTGACTTTCCTTTGGTGAGTGAAGATGCTGTTCTTGTGTGGTAGGCTATGACTGTTAAGTACATATATATGGTGACTTTGCTCACCACCATACCATTCATGGATGAGCAGACAGACAAAATTAGTATTGCAAAGGTTTTTGGAGGGAGAATTTCAGTCCCCTTTTGCTATAGTGGACTTCGACCTACGTAGATTTGTTAATTTAGTTTAGGTTACCCAAGAATCATCTGATAGACCACAGGTTCTGAGAGTTACCAACTTCACAGGGCTTGACTCACTCCCCAGGGATTTAGTAGCTCAGAAGAACCAGGCTTATACCTTGCTTTTGGCTAAGAGTTTGGAGAAAGAAAATACAAGCACGTGGCTGATGAGGAGTGAAACTTCATCATGCCATGAAGGTTTGTGTTCAGGTGAGGATGGCAGCTCTGGGACTGGGCTGCAGGGACTATTCTTGTTTCCTCCATGCTGGTGTGCCCACATACCTCCAGCACGTGCACTGGGACCTCACTCTGGGTGTGTGCTTACACTGGTGTCCAAGGGGAACAACTGGATTTCTGAGTTTATGCCACCAGGGGTTTGAAATGGAAGAAGAGGGGAAAGAGAGAGAGAGGAGATAATTATGCCAAGGATATATAATTACTTTTTGGCTCTCCACCTCTTACATCACACAGGATCCTGAAAACGCTGGGGTCAGACCTGGTAAATGTGCTGCAAGACAAACATTTCCAGCTGTTCCTCTGAAAGCAAATCTCAGCAAGTACGTGTGGGCCTACTTATTTAGGAAAAGAAAAAAATATCTCACCCCTTCAAGCCTTCAGCATCCACCTTCATAATTAAAATCTCTAATCACAAGCAGAGCGTAGTACGTGACCGTCTTCTGGGAGCTGTTTCTTAAGGTGGTTTTCCATTTTTGCATTATTTAGCCCCGGCCTTGGTGCCAGGGTTTACTTAACCTTAAGCTTGTGAACAGGCTTATTGAATTTGGCCAAGACTTGACTAATCCGTAATGAGCTCCAGGTTCCCTGGAACTTGGCAGCGCCCTCGTCCTCTGTGCCGTTGCATAATTGCCTGACCCCGCATAACCACTGCTTTGCCTCATGCCCCTTCACCAACCTCCTCAAACCTTGCTCCAAAACCCTGGGTTTCATGATGAGGCTAAGGTGGGTCCCAAGCATGGAAAACAGCTGCTTTCATCCTCTTCCATGGGGTGAGAGGTGGGAGAGGGTGGCAAGAAAAGCTTAAATGCGGAAACCAGCTGAGGCAGAGGGAGGGATGCAGTGATGGCAACCAGGCAAAGGTTGGTATCCCCTCCCAGGTGTCTGTAGTGGCCAGGGGTATGTGAGAATCCTGGCCACCTTTCTCCTCCTCCTCCTTCTTAGGATGATGTGCAGTCCCCTGTTGTCCCCCTGCGCTTGTAAATAGAGGATGCTCATCCTGGAAGCTTGAAACTTGCTCAGTTGCTTTTATTGTTTATTATATCATTTTAATAAGGGCAACTGGAAGGACTTAATTTGTCAAAAATTGCTGGAATGGTTCAGATGTTGCTCTATGTCAATTCCCCCCACCCCGTTGTTTATTTACTTCAGCTCAACCACTTGAGATATCCATTATTTGCCTGCTTCTTATTGAGTGTCTAATGATGGAAATAAATTGTTACCTCTCTTTATTGTGCATTTCCCATAAGGCTGATACGGCACAGAGAAGGAACCAGATTCTTTTCCTTTTAGTACGACACTGGGAAGGTTGTTTATAGTGCTTCAGCTCTAGCCCTCTGAGAGCCAACTGAGAGCAGGATCATTAAAGGCAGGATTTAGAGGCTGTGGGAATGCATAAATTAATTGAGAGCAAAATTTGTCAGACAAACATTTTGTAATGAGTGAGGAGGGAGGAATCTGGCTTGGGTCTGGTGTACCCAGCAGTTAGCTGGAGGAAAAGANAAAAGAAAAGAAAAAAAGAATAAACCAAAATGATCTTGCCTTGTTTGGAGATCAGAGAGCCAAATATAGACCCTATCGTGTTTCCTTCCCTCCTCCTTCCGAAGCTTGTCCTTTTGAAGTGCACTTTCAATGGGATGTGGATAATTGACTCTGTGAACAACCGACCGACGGCTCTGTTGGTTTAACCGATTGGTCTCAGTTGCTGATTCCTGTTTTGTTTTGGATGATTTTCAGCCCAATTTCCCTGTCAGCTACAATTAGTCCCATTAATATGACAGCTGAAAGGTCACAGATGACTCGCTCTGGTCTCAGGCACAAGGGCAGCCAGGAGATGCTCACAGCGAGTTCTTCTCAGCTCCGCAGTCGCGTGGCAATCACTTGCCTTAAATTGATGGCGATTGCAAATCTTGGCATAAAACCCACCAAGAGGGACATGAGATTTGCTTCACAGGAGGGTGATTGACTGAGAAATGAGGCTGCAATAACAAGTAACATTTGGATGAACTTTTCTTTAATTAGACTAGAAAGCTCCTGGTTCTGTTTAAAGGGGAAATGTGGAATGGCTGGGCTTCCTCTCGCCCGCTGGAGCCATGAGGAAAGGAAGCATAAGTGGGATAGAGTTATAGGTGCATCTGTTGGCTCTTTCAACAAATCCATGGTTGTCATTTTCTGTGGCTCCAGTGATATCTGCCATGGTTTTGGGCTGCATCTCTTTCACACAGGTTTTACACTTGGGAGAATAAAGTAGGAAAGGGAACAGTAGATGAAGGATGGGAGCACAAGGGATCATTTGGCTTTTTAAGATTAACAGGAGTCAAATGCACACAGGTACAGGTCAGACATTGGACTCATGGGTCTCATGGTCTCTCTTTGGCCATGGGGTGGCCAGAATGGTATCACAGAAAATGAAGTCTAGTTGTGTACTTGGCCCTTTGTACAAGAAAGGAAACATAAGGCAGTAAAAGTGCCTGGATGGGGTAATTGTTGAATTATACAGCCCTAAAACTTGGTTTGAAGACCCCATTTAGAGATGGTTCACTCACAAAGCAGGAGGCCATGTCTGGTGAGGTTCTGCGAGCGTCTGGGTTTGTTTTGGTGTTATTTGGTATCTTCCTTAACTGTTTGGATGATGGAAAAGAGAATATGCAGATCAAATTTGCAGATGAGCCCCAGCTGGGAAGGGCTCGCGTCTGCCTGGCTGAGAGGGTCAGACTTCAAGATGACCTTGCACAAGCTGGGGAAGGTGGTATGAAAAGGACTATTTGTGGTTTGATAAAGACAAGCATTAAGTTTTATAGCCTGGCAGAATCCATCAACTGTGCCAGTGCAGCATGGGCACTGTTTCTAGCAGGTGAAAGGATGGCATTAAAAAATGCAAATAACTTATGGATCGGGCAAGAAATAGCATCATGAACTTCAAACAGCGTGATTTTAGTTAGATAGTAGGGGAGTCTTAAATGATAAAGACAGGAAAATATGAGATTAAATCATCGAGAGGCTTGAGTGCACTTCACAGGAGTTAAGAATCAGTGGGGCAAACTTTTGTCAAGTGACAGATATATTTGATGCTGCTGCTGTGAAGCACAGGTTGGAGAAGGTCTGCAGATCTCCTTGGGAAAAGATTAATATTTTGCCCACCCCTTTTGTTTTACTTATGAATCATTAATATTTCTATAAGGAATGCATACTTTGTGAAAAATCAATTGGCCAGGGACCAAAATTTTCCTGGAGTAGTTTGGTGGGACTTTTGAAGCCAGCCTACGTGCCCTACATCGTGGGCATGAATTCCTGTTGAAGAAGCTCAGTCTTGTGGTCTTGTGGGAGTGTACAGCCTACACAAATCCCCCCTGTATTTCTCCAGAAGTTGTACTTTCTGCAGACATCCATGGGGTCGAGAGGTCAACGTGCTGTGCTGAGTTTATTCCCTTTAAATCTGGCCTGGGACTTGTTCCTAGGAAGATAGCTGGTGATTCTAAAAAGCCTAGCAGCAGGAGACCTTTTCTATCAGTGTGTTTCCATCCACATTTGGGCAACACAATGAATGCAGATGTAGTAGGAAACTTCTGATTATCTATAGGATTTTTCTGTGGCAACTTCAAAGCTCTGTGGTTAGTTATACTCTCAGACTTTAAATGGATGTCTTGCATTCAGAGCTCTGATTTAATTTTCCGGTTTAATCTATTGTCCAAACAACATTAATGTTGTCTTTGAGGCATGGAACAGCTTTGATGGAGACTTTTTTTAATTTCTGGCCATCACCCCATGCAGCCATAAACAACATCCTGCCTGCTAATGAGAAAATTCAACTTATTGCAGTCACATGTCTTGTGGAGATAGATTGTAGTGGCAGGAGGAAAAAAGGAACTGACTTTCTCACCTTCCACCCCAGCTGGCATGAGCATTTGGATTACTGATGGGGAGGACAAGTTTCCACAGATTAAGATACTCCATTAAAAAGCATTCTTGCCTGTTGAAAATGAAATTATTCATTTTATGGACACATCATTAATTCCTTAACCTGCTTTTCATGAGTTGGCTTTTCTACCTATAAACATCTAAAACGTGTCCTAAGAACAGCCCTGACAGCTTATCAGCTGGGCTTAACTATTGAGTTGGGCTCAACTATTCCAAGCAAATCCAGATTTGTGGGAGAATTTGGCCTGTCCTTCCAACATGAAGTAAGGGAGCAGGATCCTCCATTATATACCCAGTAAACCAGTTGCAGGACATTGATATCCTACCCATTGCTTTCCCCTCTTGCCCATCTTTTGTAAAACTTTTTCTTTGGAAGATAAAACCTATGTGTGTGACCTCGGAAAAGCTTGGCAGAAGTTGGTGTGGGGAGTGGGGCACAGCTCAAGGTCTCGGCATTTGGTCCTTGCTGCACTGTGATAAACACCTGCAGAAGATTTGAAAGAGGGGTGGCTGGTCGTGATGCACAGCCCCATGTTCAGCCTTGTTTTGGAGATGATAACGCAGGAGCAGGAGAGTGATGACATCAGGGGAGTAAGTCCACAACGTGGCATCAGGGCACTGGGCAGTTTTACAGCACCTTATTCCTTCTCCACTGGGAATCCCTGCAACAAACTGACTTTATTGGCTCTGGCCTCATTGGCAACCAGTGTATAAACTGGGTGTGTTCATAGTAGCTTCAGAGGATGGGCACATCTCAGGTCTTGTCTGTTCAGGAACTTGACTGGCAGAAAGAAAGAATTGGCGATATGGTGTGAGGGCTTGCTCAGGGATGCAGTCGTCTCATGGCAGCATAATTTTTCTCTATTTGGAAAGGGGATTAAAGTGGCATAGATAAATAAGTATAAATATTGGCTAATCCCTACATCTAGTTTTTCTCCATGGATGGGTTTTACGGGAAGATACTCTGCTTGCTTGCAGACAGGACTCGATGTGATCTCGGTTCTCGGTGAGAGCCAGCCAGCCTGGTGGTACCTCTTGATGTGCTGGCCTGCACTGCTGTACCTTTCCCTGGCATTTGCAGTCCTTGTAACCACGTTGACCTCTTCTCTGCCTTCTCCCCGCCCCAAATAAGTTCACATTCATCCTTTCAAACTACCCCTGGCAACAGCTGCTGCTGTTGCACATGTTTAGAGGACGGGTGGTTACCAAGAGCAGGCTGGAGGGTGTCCTGCAGTGCCTGTGGTTTCTGAGGTTCTTCTCTTCCCTCCATGTCTTCACAGAGCATGGCTTCGTCGGCTACTCAGAAGAGCTTATGTTCAACAACACGCTGCCAGACTACAGCCAGGGGGAGTCCTTCTTCACTGTTTTTGGAGTGTTTTTTCCAGCTGCTACAGGTACTGTAAGTTTTGTCTTCCCCCTCTTTCCCTCCACATTCATGTCTCAGAGATGAGTAGAAGCAAGGGGAGTTCCTCTGGGCTGCTCGCCAAGGTGAACAGGACTGTACATAGCCATAGCAGACTCATGTGGTGTATTCAAAATGTTCAAGCTTTCCTCCAGCATCTCAAATTTTTGCACACTCCTGTCCTGTTCACTTGATTGTGCTCTTCTGTCTGTCTGTCATTGGAAACTGCTGGTCAACACTAGGTTGATGTGGTGGTGTCCCTCCCTGCCAAGGACAAGGCTCAGGTACCAATCTTGGCCAACGCTGCCAGGCCACAAGGTATTAAGCCTTTTTAAAAGGGTTGATTGTGATTTATCTCATTAGATAAGCTTTACAACTTGATTGCACTGGGAGAGTGGCAAGAGTACATACAGGAGGGCTTTCCTTCCAGCCTTACTGCAGGTGGGTGGCCAAGTTGAGCTGAGGCTGACCCACCACTCTCTGCTTGGCATCACGGATGCATCGTTGCGTGTCAGCAGAGCTCATGCTTATGAGCTTAACTGGATGCTTTCATATTATTCATTCCCTTAGATTACCAGGAAGATCCATGCCCCCTTCCCAAAGCTGGCAATCTCCACTGGGAATGAAACAACTATCAATTGGAGTTACAATACCTTTTGTTGATGCTGGGGTTTTTTAAGCTATACAAAGTACCGATTATAAGCAGTTTCCATAGAGATGAATCCTTGGATTACCGAGTGAATTTTCAGAGAATTAGCTCTAAGCAACTTGCTGGAAGTTGTTCGCAGAACTCCTATGGTACAGGGAGACAAACTAAATGGTTTTGTGAAAGAGATGGAACTGGAGGAATGGTCTGGTGGCAGAAGGTGGCACTTTGAAGTCCTGCACCAGGTGTATTTGACAAATTTTCCTTTGAAATCCTCTCATCTTATCAGCTTGGCTATTGTCTCTCCTGGATAACTCAGCTGCCTGAATTATCGGCAATGTGGAGAAGTTGACTTCTTCCCTCTCTTTTTGTCGTTTCTGCCTGGCCTAAGCCAGCCCTGCAACCAAAAAAAGAGACCTTCCCTGTAAACCCTGCCTCTGACACATGAAAGCATTTTTTTTTCCATCTCCCTGGTTATAGAAGAAGGAATGGTTATGACAAAACTGTGCAGAAAATGACCATGATTAGCCATATTAAATGGTTCTTCATCACTCCTAATGCTTGGCTGCTAGGAAGAATGCCAAAGCTAATAGATATAATTTATTTAAAGCCCTGGCAGCCTGTTGCTTTGTTAGTTAGCAGTAGCAATACCAGTAGTAATGTTAAACATTCTCTGAAAATAGAGTTTGGGCTGCTGTATAATTACTTTGGTTGCTGCACAGCTTTTTCATGCGTTCTTTTTAATTGCTTGGTTATTTACAGGATTTAAATTAGTCCTTCGGAGCAGCAGCACCAGTGGTACCATAAAACATCTCTATTGCTTCTGTTATTGCTGTTTGTAGCACTGCGGAGTTCAGGAGCCTCATAAAACGTAGAGTTGTGTTCAGTGTTCTTGGAAGCACTTGTGATCTGATTAGGAAATTTTTTGGGTGGGAGTCAAGACTTCTCTGCTGGAGATCACAAGTGGGGAGCCCAGTGCAACTTCAGAAGTGCTGGGAATAAAGTTCACATCTCCTGGGGCTGGGGCAATGAGTGAAGGCTGGTTGCCCCCATCCCACCTGACCCAGGCTGCCTTAGCTCTCCTCCCTCCCAATGATGGAGGCCTGCTTCCCCCCACATTGCAGGTGCTGCCTGGATGCAGCCTGAGCCTGCCAGCAGGACAGGCGGTCCAGGAGATTGGAGATGGCATTTCAGGGATAGGTTTGGCAGTGGCATAAATAGCAGGCTGGAGAGATGAGAAAGGGTTGCCAGTGCATCTGATGCAGCGCAGGCAGCGTGATGCAGATGGGGAGCGGACAGCAGCGTCAGTCCCAGCACCTCCACATGAAAAGGCAGGGACACGTGAACATCACTCACAGGCTGTCACCTCCATCCTGTCCTCCTGCTCCTGCCCGAGTGACTCAGCTGAATCACTAGAAGCAAAATCCTTTGCGTTAGGATGCAACAGAAATTCACAGAGGGTTTCAGTGAAGCAATATGTTGTTTGGTTTTGAGAGGTTACTTTGAGCCAGTTTGAAACATTTCTTTGACCCAAAGTAATGTTCTGTTTATCTTTAATTTATTAAATGTTATGTTTACTCTTTTTAATTTTTAGCATATGCTAGTTCACAGTCTAAGATGCTGTTTTAATAACAAGGTTTTTTTAAAAAGTGTTTAGGAAACTGTGGAACAAGATGTTTGGGCCTTTATGACATGAGGTGTTCCTCTTTGAAGTGAAGCTATTGTGATCTCTTCAGGATAAGCTCTTTCCTCTCCCTCTGAAATGATTATCTGAATTCAACTGGTTTAAGTTTGGCCTCTGGGATGCACTGAAAAGTGGGTTTAAGTTGCCCATTTCCACCAGAAATAGCAGTGAAATGGACAATTCAGAAATACAGGCAGGTAGCTGTAAAAGCAAAGGGGGACAAGCCACACAGGGAAAGGTGAGAAGGGCCTATGGGGAGACCCTTACTGGACTGTATGGGCAGGAGGAACAACTGGGCTTGTGTTTCAGCTAGAAAGGATGTCCCAGCCTTCCATAGACCGGTAGCAACGTGCTGCCTCCTACTAGAATCCTCCTTGGATTGTTTTGCTTTGGGTCGGGTTGTTTTCTCTGTTTCTCTGTATTTTATTGGTACGACTCCAGCCATGTAAATGAAGTTATCCTGGTTTTACGTTTGAGCAGTGGTAAGCAGAGGCTGGTCCGTTTGCTTCCTGGGTAACAGCTGCTTAAACCATCTCAGCTGGATGTGCGGTGCAGCTGGCTTTATTCCCCCAAGTTTGTCATTTAATAGTAGAAAGCAGTGGAGCAATCCAAAACATACATCTACAGCTGGCTGAAATAGGAGTGCATGGGCATGGTGGACTCAGATTTGTTGGCTTCAATTAAAAAAAAAAAAAAAAGACTAATAAACTCGCTACAGAAGATGTGAACATACCCCTGTAGATATTTAGATATTCTGTGCATTAACCACATGTTTTTCTGTGTGTTTGTAAATACCTTCCCAATGCATGTGCTGTGCTGTGATAGTCAAACACTCAGCAGCCCAACTCATCTAACCTCTCCTTTTCATGGGGAAGGAGCCTTGGGAGCTGCCTGCCCACATTCACCTCCGAGCAGCAGCCACGCAGCCGTCAATGCATTTTAAAAATGAAGTTAAACATCAGTTCTGTTGTGCAGAGAATGTTTTTCTTTTCCTACCAAATCCCCAAGGTTTTCTATCTAATGAAAGAAGTGTGTTGTCATGTGATACAAGAAAGTAAGACGATGTTTGAAGCGGCCTTAGTGGAAAATATCATTGTACTGAAACCAGTTTTGAAATAAACCATATTTGGCACTTGCAAAATGACAGCAAATAGATTTAGAAGTTTTGGGCTAAGTTATCAGATGATGTAAACTGGCACAACTCCATTGAAGTCTATGGAGAGGTGCCAGCTTACATCAGTGGAGAATTTGACCCTTTAAAAAAAATTAGCTACAGTTCTTATCTAAGATTTTCCATTCTTCATCTCTTGGGCGAAGGAAAAAAATAACCTTTTATATTTTATAGTAAATTCACTGGGAAATGCAATAGGTGTTTGCAAACAGTCGTATCTGCAGGTATAAAACATAGCTGGTGGAGCCAGAAGCCAGAGCTGGTAGAGCTGAGCTGATGGTTGTCTAAGGTACAATGTAGGTGGTCCCTTCGTGCACGTATCCACTGCCTGGATGATGCCCAGGACAGGATTATGCTGCAAATAGCAGCAATGTACAGACTGTCTCAGCCATAATTTCCTGGCTGAGTTGACCATGTTTTCATGCTTCCTTGTCCAGAAGCTTTGTCATTATCTGCTGCTCTCTGAGATAATAGCCAGTGTGGAAAATCCAGCCTGCTATCTCGCTGAAACAGAGAGGTGGATAATTTTCTCCGTGGACAATCTGCAGATATGATTGCTTGAGTTCCGAAGGGATTGGCTGTTTCCCTAGGGGACAGGTCTGTGTCTGGAGGAAGGAACGTCCCAACTTCTCTACGTCATTGAATTTTACATGCAAGTGTAGGGTTTTTCTTCTGTCGAGTAGCTTGAGTCTCTGGAAAGGCTGTTTGTGGCTACTTGCAAGTCAGATCAGTTTTCTGGCAAGGAATGACTTGAGGTTATGGATGGTAGAGATTGTTTAGGCTTTTTTGAAAATTAATCGGGTTATCTTTTCATTGAAAAGTAGGATGGTTAGTCTGCTGCTTGCAAAAGACCTTTTCCAAACTACTTTTAGATAGCTGTCATCCTTCCTGGAAAATTACTTACTGGGTGGTGGTGCAGAGGTGGCTTTGGCATTGTCCATATGTCAAGATTGTCCATACTATTCCTAGTCAGGTCAGAGGCATACTTGGAGGAAATAGCTTTGGACTGAGTGCCTGAGAATACCTGTGTTGGTTCCCTTTGTAGTGCCTTGGCCTTTGTCAGTGGAAGCCATAAGACCTGGGTGGCCTCCTGGAGATCCTGACTGAAGCTGATGGTGTGTGCTGGCCTGGGTCTGACCCCTAGCTGCTGTCAGGCAGGAGGTCAATCGTTGATTTCAAGATCCCGTTGATGTGGACCTGGCAGGTCATCTCCTGGCTGCTCCTGAATATGCGTGGGTCTGTGGGAGGGAGGCAGTGAGGCACCCTGGGCTGTGCAGTCAGTCATCGCTGTGCCGATGACTCATGTATTCAACTTTTTTTTCATATTCAGTCCAGAAATCCACATTTTGGTCTTTCCCCAGTGCTTTGCTGAGGCAGGAGTTTGGATGGGGAAGAGGTGAGTCAAGCTCAAGCTGGAAGGTTTAGAGGTGGTGCCAGACATTTGGGAAACTTGGCCAAGAGGCACATGATATTAACAGCTGTCCTTCTGACAATGGGTTGCTCCCTTTGGAAGAAAAATTCAGAGTATTCTCAGCTTTCTACTTTGCCCCTGAAGTGCAAAGTAGCGTGTCACCAAAGACATCATCATAGAGGCTTCATTTAGCATGATGTTTGTGACCCTTTCCATGGACTCCTGTCTTCCTGACTTTTCTCACCTCCAGCTAAGTCTATTGTGTAGCTCTTTAAAAACAGCAGTGCTTAAACAGTGCTTGGAAGCTTTATCTGGGGAACAGTGCACCAGTTGATAGGCTTTTAGCAGTGCTGTTCGGAAGTATGTCCATGGAGCAGTCTTCCAGGAGAAAATTAAGAACTCATTTTGATTTGTAATGTTTTTGATATGGTGTCAAGGATTCAAATGTGGTCCAAATCTGGAAGACAGCTCTTCCAGGAGCTGAGGAATGCTAGGAGCCCATGGGGACTTAGGAAAGACTGTTGGGGCTCTGGCTCTGTGATGGAAAGGGTGACAGAAAAGGATGTCTGCCGGATGGGATGATCAAGGGGATAAAAGAAAAAGATCATCAAAGAAAAAATTTTAATAATGAGTAAAGCCCTGGATGCTTAGCTGATGTGTTTGGCAACGTGTTAGTGCCTTGTGCTCATTAACGTACTATCGTCACAGCAGAACAGCGAGGAAAGGAAGTGTTATGATTCCCATTTAGAAGACGGGTGAGATGGAGGCATGAAGATACCCAGCAAAGCCTGGGACAGAGTGGGAGATCAGCCCATTCCCTAATCAGCAACCCAGCCATTGCTCCCTGTTGGCAGTT
This sequence comes from Thinocorus orbignyianus, assembly GCA_013400375.1. Lineage (NCBI taxonomy): Eukaryota > Metazoa > Chordata > Aves > Ciconiiformes > Thinocoridae > Thinocorus > Thinocorus orbignyianus. Next base: position 93,293 of record VXBW01005459.1, on the reverse strand, counting down.
TGTGGGTGGCCACACAGGGTCTGTAGGGAAGGCATGCAGCAGCTAAGCAGCTGAGCCACGTTTGTCCCTTTTACCCTGGGATTTGTCCCACAGCTCCTGTCTACCCTTCATCTTGGGAGAAAAACCTCCCAAGGAGCAACCAGTGTTTGAGCTTTAAAATGCAATGGGTTGTTGTTGATTTAGAGCTGTAGACACTCAGATTTGCAGCCTCAGAGTCTGACTTTGTCATTCTGGTGCCCTCTGAAAATGAGGAATGGCTGCTGGACTTGGCAGCTGAGTGTCAAACCAATGTGTCGTTGGTCCCCTGCTGCCAGGGCTGGCAGATGCTGCAAGTGCTGTGGCGTTGGTGTCCTCCTCCTCAGTGTTTTTCTGTGGTAATCTCACCCCGGCTCCCAGGGACCATTCTGTGAGTGCTCCTGCCTGGCACCTGGCCCATGTGTCCTTGTGAAGACATGAGTCTGATATCCGAGGGCTGGGACAGCGATGGCCAGAAATCAGTCTTAAAGAGGTTCTTCTGCCTTGCCTTCAAATTGTCCATATCCTCATCAGGATTCTAAACCACAGGGGTTTTTTAATTTTTTTTTTTTTTTTTTTTAATTTATAGTAGGTATCTGAAGTCTTCTAGGAAAAGTTTTTGGATAATCTGACATGAAAAGTTGTGTTCTCTTGCCAAGTCTGGTATGATTCCTTCTTCAACTATGGTCAAAGTATATTAACCCAATGGTTCCTAGCCTCAATGTGGAGACTGAAATCCTTTGCTCTGTCCTGTTTCCCTTTCTTGCGTCTTTAGTTGATGATTTTTTAGGCTAAGGACTGTTCCTGATTGTACAGTACCCTGTACTCTGGCCTAAAATAACAGTTCAGTGCTTTATTCTTAGTCCTACTACGTGTTTTCTACGTGACGCTGGGACAATCACTTACCCTCTCAGCACTGCTGTTTTCCTATCTGCAAAGCAGTGATAATGCCTGCTGCCAAAGCAGATGCCCTTGGCTGGAAGGTGGCACCTACGTGCTGAACACTGTTATTCCCTCTGCTCAATGAGCATGTCATCATCATTAAGCACGGCCAGGACAGGCTGTTTTGTAACGGCAGTTGTCCCCTATGAATGCAGGGACCTGTAATGGATCTGGTCGGGGCGGGGGCAGTACCCCCTGCTGAATGCGCTGCCCTGATGAACGGGAGCATTTTTCTTTCCAACAGTTAGACAGCACTGTCTTCTGTGAGGTTTGCATTAAGATAAGATGGGTTTTGTTCAGATTTCTCCCTTCTTCTTTTTTTTTTTTCTTTTTTCTTTTTTCTTTTTTCTTTTTGTTTTCTCCCCCAGCATTGTTCAAACTGGACAAGTGGTTCTTTGTAGTGTTGGCTTGCTTCTCTTAAAAACATCAACACTTTCTTACCAAGCAATATTGGAAGCCAGTATTCATGTGCATGTGTATTAAAAGCAGTGAAATGATATAATCGCTGCTCTGAAGCAATCGATGAACTGATTGATTAAATTATATTAAATAGTATAATATGTATTATGAATGCTGTAACTTAGATTAACTCTAAATTGCATTTATGTCTACAAAATACAGGTGTGATGGCTGGGTTCAATATGAGCGGAGATCTCCAGAAGCCTGCTACCAACATCCCCCTGGGGTCTCTGGCTGCTATTGGCACCTCGTAAGTCATAGACTGGGGAAAATTTACTCTTTGGAGGCTGCCCTGGATGTGACCAATCCATTTCATATTCCCATCAACCTTTTATTACTCAGCCATCTGGAAAATTAAAGTCTGGCTGTCATTCAAATTATCATCGATTACCACCACCTACTCTGGGTGGGTTGGAGAAGAGGTTCATTAACGCGGATATAATCAGTGCTTCCTTTGGTGGGTGGGATGTGTGTTGGTGTGAGAGCGGTTGTGCTGCTGCTGCAGCCTGGCTGTCCCAGAGCAGGATGCAAAGCTCTTGAAGGCGTGGGATGCGTGATTTTGTCACTTCTTGCTGTTGATTTCAAAGTGCTTGCTTTTTTGTATATAAATTGGACATATAAAAAGTACAAAATATAAAAAAATTATAATTTTTATCATTGGGAAAATGGGGCCAAGACAGATGTGATGACCTACCCACCTGCAAGGCCAGAGGAATGCAGGGGACCTGCATTCCCAGGCAGTACTATCTCAAAGGAAATGCTGCTTTCCAGAAGTAAAATACTGCCATATATTTAAAGAAGAAACACCTCAGTAGACTTTCCTGCCTGTTTTCATTGCCACCTAAACTTTTTATGAAATAATTATGGTTAATTGCATATTAAAGTTCAGACAGGAAAGATCTTCTGAATTTGGAGGAATTCCTGCTTATGTTGGTGCTTGTTTTAAGTGAGGGATTCCACAGGGCACAAAAGTGTCACTGATCGGTGCACTGTGGTAATTCACATCTCTTCTGTCTGGGTTTTGCAGACAGAGTAGCTTGTCCCTCCATACGAGTAATGGAAGCACTAGAGAATACCAAAGGTTGAGTGAGGTTGTAGAGCAAGCTGGCTTTGGTGTCAGCCAGACAAGGGGATCTGCATACCTGAAGGATCATACAATAGTTTGGGTTGAAGGGACCTTTAAAGGCCATCTAATCCAACCCCTCTTCAACCAGATCAGATTGCTCAGAGCCCCGTTCAACCTGACCTTGAATGTTTCCAGGGATGGGGCATCTACCACCTCTCTGGGCAACCTGTGCCAGTGTTTCACCACCTGCTTTGTAGAAAAAGTCTTCCTTCTATCTAGTGTGAATCTTCTCTCTTTTAGTTTGAAGCCATTACCCCTTGTCCTTTCAGAATAGACCCTGTTAAAAAGCCTATCTCCAGGGCTGGGCTATTCCCCCCATGCACAGATCAAGAGTACCGTTAATTTCCCCTCAGGGGCACCACATACAGCCACACTGTAGCTGTTCCTGGTGCACTCTAGCTGGTAGAGTAACTTGGACCGGTGTTAAATGTTGCCATGAGGCTAAATCATGCAGGAACAGCCCATCCAGAGTGATTGAAGACCCACCTTGCAGGTACTTGACCTTCTCCTGGCTCTGCTAATGGGTGGAATTCTCCATGGTCTTCTCTTGCTGGAAAAAAAATCAGTTTCTTTTTATTGCTTGCAGGTGGTTTCTGTACATGGTCTTTGTTTTTTTGCTGGGAGCCATTTGTACGCGTCAGTCACTCCGCTATGACTTCATGATAGCAGAGAAGGTAACTCATCAGAAGGGTTTTATCTAATGGTGCTTTTGGGTTGCCATCTGCCTTACTGAAGGCTTGAACTTTTCCAAAAGCCTAAGGAATTTGGGTACCCATCCCTCATTGACATTCAGGGGGATTTCCCAATCACAAATTGCAGTGTACCATTGGTGTGAACAGCTTTGCATTACCCAGCATATCCCCTAATGCTGAATCTTGGCACAATCACCCAGCAATAGCTTTAGGAGCTAAAATATGCTAATGTGGTCTAATGATAAATGCTGTATTTTATTCAATGTATCCTTTCTTGTTGGTGAAAGCTTAGACCAAATTGAAATCTCTAAAGAACCCCGCTGCTTATCTTTACTAAGGCAAGCGAAGCTTACATTTCCATATCGAGCAGGCTGTAATTGCAGGCAGAGCAATAGGATTATTAAGCTCAAGGCATTCCACAGGGGTGTATGTGTACATGGGGGGAGGTTTGTGATGCTACAGACACTCAACCTGATCATTGTAGGCCTTTAAAAAGAGAGCAAAAGGTTTTGGGATGTGTGTCACCATCTTAGTTTAAATGAGATATTGGATATCATTTCCTATTATTCAGCATTATCCAAAATCATGGGTTCATCATAATTGACGGTACTTTTTGTGATTAATTTAATTAAATTTTTATTTGATTTGTAACATGGTTCTAATCTAAAACATCAATTTGAAATTCTGGCTTCATTTTCTCTCTAAGTAACTGTAACTCCAAGCTTCTTCCAGCCCCCCAAATAAACTCCAGATTATTGGTGGGGCTCCTGCTGCTTCCTGATAAAGTAAAATAATCATCTCTATTTCAGGGGAAAAAAGAATGATCTTACCTTCTTTAAGGCAACATCTTTGCATGTCAGTGTGACAGATCCACTGGGTGAAAAGCACAGTAACTAAAAAAATCAGCTTTAAACGAATCAGCTGAAGAGAAAGAGATCGATAAAGCTGTGTTTTAACTTCATAACCCTCTCGGGGGTGGGGGTGGGGAAATGAAACATTTCGTGGTGAAGAATGAAAATATTTAATAATGTTAGATATTTAAAAGAAAAGAAAACAAAGCAAGCAAAAGCAAAATTCAGTTTTTCTTAGTATGGAACAAAAAAAAAATATGGTGAAATCCCAATATTCATGTTGCTTCTTTGAGTTATAGCAATCTGCTTTAGATTTTAATGACTTTGTTTGAGGGGTGGCGGAGGAGAGATCATTACACATCCAACATGCAAACTCTCCCTTTCTGTCACTCATAGGTGAGCGAGTGCTTGGCTGCTTCTCTCCCTTACAACAGTTGTTTGGCTTTTCAAACATAAAAATGAGATTCAGTCATTTCACTTCTAATGAGCTCAAAGTGCCAATTTCTTACAATGTAGTCACGCTCTCCGTGCTCAACCCGCCCCCCCACAGCAAACCTTTTCATCAGCCTCGGTAAAAAGGACTCTTCCCCTCTAACCCTGATTTGAATGTTAAGTAGTACATTTAAATGCAAGTATTTTTGGCAGCTAAAATAATACATGATGTCTGGCACAAGTGATTGTTTCTTCCAAGTATTTCTTAGAGCAGGGCAGGATTAGAGAAGAGGGAAGGGAAGATTTTCACATCGAGTAGCTAGCTGTCTGTTGGAAGCTGGTATCTGCTTATCTTTGCCTCAAGTTTCTTCTGTCCCTTCATGGGGAAAAAGAATGTTGTGGTAGGAATTTTGTACAGTGCTGTACAGAATCGATTTCATACACCTTCCCCAAACAGCAATCATTGCATGGCTTTTTACCCAATCTCCTCTTCGCTGTGTGCGGATTTCATAGATGAGGAAAAGGCAGATGTAGTTTGCATCATCTTTAGACATGTCAATTTTTGTAATTCCTTCTAATAAAGTATGTGCCACATGACCTTAGCAGGGGCAGTAGCTGGGAGGACCCATGTTCATTTAGACCTCATTTTCCAGGAGGGGAGGAGTGGGAGCAAGGGACACATGGGACATGAGGGACCAGCATTTGGTGACATCCTCTGCTACAGGTGTCTGTGTGCACCTCCAGCAGCTCACTTCAGTGGAGTGTGGGCAGGAATCTGGAGTAAAATTGTCGGGTTTTCTCCCTGCCTGGCCTTTGTGCTGTTGTTACCCCTTGTGTTTTGCCTTTCTCTGTGTGGTCTTGCAAGACTTGGGGATGATGACGCTTCGTCTCCTTGGCTGTGTCTGCCCATGTCCTCACACCATGGTACTAGGAGCACTCCCATTTCAAAGTTTTCTTGCATAGCATTCATATTGTGGGGTTTTTTTAGAGCTGCTGCCTGTGCTTGCACCGCTTGACAGTGGGGACCTGCGCAGGGGCACCCCAGTCCTGTGTGATAGACCACGATCTGCCCTCCTTTCCTTCCTCCACACCTGCAGGAGATGCTCATTAGAAACCAGTAATAAACCCAAATTTATTAGCACTGTGGCTTTAAAGATTTGGGTTTTTTTAAGTTTCATGTTGGCCAAAGGAAATTCTTTTCTCATTGAAGACAGGAAAATAAGGTCATTGTATTATATCCTTCGGAGCATATTTTTTGAGATGCCATTTGTTTAAGTGGCAATTTTGATTTGGTTTTACTGTGGATTTTCTCTCAGGATTGGTTTTCCCCTCTGGGACGCAGGGGTTTGTCTTCCTGTTTTGGATGGTTGGAAGCCTGGGCAGCTTTTCCTGCATGATGTGCTCTGTATATAAGTGATCTCTCCTGAAATAAACTCACTTCCAGTTACTTAAGGGGAATCTAATAGCTGCTGGTTTGCTGCAATTGCTCCGAGTGACAAAGAATTTCTTGGATATGAGCTTGTCAAATGGCTCTGTCAGTACAGGATGTTCAGTATTAAATTACTTTTATGGGATAATTTTCCTATATTAATTGCTTGCACTTTATACCACAGACCAGTTAAATTGCTGCTTTCCCAGGGCTGGCTCTGTTCATTTAGCCATGTTACAAAATATATGTGCTCTCTGAAAATACATGTATTTCAGTCTGATTGGGGATCGTTAAAGAACAATATAATCAACTTTGTGTTCTCTCCACTTCCTCCAGGTATCCTTGGTGGGTGTCTTGTTTTTGCTAGGGCTGTACATCTCATCCCTGGCTTCCTGTATGGGAGGGTTGTATGGAGCACCCAGGATCCTGCAGTGCATCGCCCAGGAGAATGTCATCCCCATGCTCGCCTTCCTTGGACGTGGGGTTAGTCATCCTTCCTCTGAGATTGCTCTCCAACCTTCACTTGAAGGAAAACTGGCAATTTAAGGAGCCAGGATTTCTGTGTGTCTGTAGGGTGAGATGGAGGATGTATGAAAATCAAGGAGGAGACGGCTTGGGATCTGGTACCCTAGAGTAGGTAGAAAAGCCAAAAAGTCAGTGGTTTTATTAAAAACCCAAGAGCCCAGCTGCCTGTGGTCCTTTCCCTGCCTGTCCCCTGTGCTGCTTCAGCTCTGCCCTGAGCCCTCCCATGGGCCCAACACTCTGCAAGAAAATCCCTACTTCACCCCAGCATCTCCCTTGCCCACCTCTGCACACCAGGGCTGGCTGTCCTGTCCCCGCACACAGACAGCCCTTCCTGGGCTGCCGTCCATCCCCTCCCTCCTTCAAACCCACTTCTTTTGAGATGCTCCTGATAAAACAGCTGCTTCTTATGCAACTTTATCTGTGGGGTATTTTTGCAGAAGCCTTATCTACGCTGATGCTGATCCTAAACCCTGACTGAGGGAGGTACCGAGCTCTTCTCTGCCCTTCCAGCCAGGACAGAGATGTGAAGCTTTTGCCCAGGCATTTTGGTGCAATGGAGAGTCACTGCTTCTTTATTTTCTTTATATTTTTGCTTTTTCTTTCTTCTCCTTTCTTCTCCTTTCTTCTCCTTTCTTCTCTGTACTTTTTCTTTGAGTTCTTCCTATCTTCTAGCTGAGTACGTGACTAGTTGCGGTGCAGTGGTTTCAATCCACACGCAACGGAGGAGAGCACACTTCTTTGTAAGATAAGGTGCCTTTTGGACACTATAAAATAAAAACAAAGAATAGATTTGAAAGGTTAAGTTAGAGGGCTGCTAAGCTTTAGATATGCTTTGAAACAAAGCCTTGCTTTGAGCCTGACAAGAGGCTTTTTCCTTGTCCTCACAAATAATCCTCATTCACATGAGTCGTTCTGCTGAGATCAGTCAAAATACCAGTCACTCTATTCTTGGACTATATGTTCACAGCAAGCTACTTTTTATGGCTTTCTTCTAAACAGGCAGAAAATAATTCCCTCACTCTCAATAACCTTCAGCACCACACTGTCTGTGCCGAGGGCTGGAAAAAGTCTTATGATGTTTTGCTCCTTCAGAGCAGCTTGTAAATATAGACAGATATTTTACAATAATACAATTTATGAATTTTAAAATATTTAGTGGTTTTGTGAGTATACTAGTTTTCTATACTTTGTTTTATGTTCCTCAAAGTAATTTTCTAAAATAAAAGGAATAATAACAGCAATAATAATAATAAATGGTAATAATTGTAAGCGAAGTAGGAACAATGATGACAGCAAAATCTTCCAGCTCCTGGAGGCAGTTGTCAGGCAATCCCAGAGCAGGCTGTTCTGCACTTTGCAATCCTTTGCAAATTCTCAGTGATTTAGCAAATTTGACTGCAAAGCTGATCCCCTCTCTTCTCTGGTAGTTTTCTGTTGTTCTGTCAAATCTGCTCTGAACTCTGTCCGGGCAGAGTGCCACAATGGGACGGGCTCAAAAAGAGGTGTGAAATCAAAGGCAGATCACTTGTCTCCCATTCTTCTCTCTGCTGCCTTGAAAATTGCCTAGATTTGGTTTATGGAGAGTTAATAAATTTAATTTTCCCTTACCAATCTGTTCCATATCAGCTCTTGTTTTCCATGGCTGAAAAAAGTATTGTAGTCACCATAATCCCAGCTGATGGGAAGGACATGACTGTTCTCTGTAGCATTAAACCCAAGCCAGAGCATCCTGAGATCATCCCATCTGTTCCCTATCGCAGTACATCCTTCTGACACCATAGATGCTTTCTGAGAACCGTGATCCTTTATCCCCAAGATGTATTTCTGTTTCATTGTGAAAAGGCGTGAAGTCCAGAATGGGTCCCCTTTTCTATTAATGAATAAGAATGGAGGATATAGAAATAGTTTCCATTTGAGCTGTGTGTTTATTAAAGAAGCACATGCAGTAAGTGAAAACCTAAGATATTTTATTATATATCTTGTAAGATATTTTCCAGTGAGATATTTACACAGCTTCTTGAGTACTGAAACAGCGAGACAGTGCCTTGTCCAAGGAAGGGCACGTTAGACCTGGGATTAAAGTTCATGAGCTATGGCTCAAGTCTTTCCAGCCCCTGATGCCCTTTGCTTTGTCTGTCTCTTTCTCCTCCTCTCCCTGACTTCCCCCCACCCCAAAGAAGAGGAGTGTTTCTCCTGACTACCTGCCTTCCCGGTGCTCTCCCAGCAGCTGTGGCTGCCTCCTGCCCTCCAGCATCCTCGGCTGCCTGACCTCTCTGCTGCTTCCCTCCTGCTGCTGGGCAGACGTGGATTGGGTGGAAGAAAGGAGGGAAACCCTAAGTTCAGAGGCTCAGGCAACCATGGATTTAGCTCAGCCCCGTGTCAGGGCAGGACCAGAAGCTGCTGCTGTGAAGGCAGCACTGCTCCGTGCAGGCAGAGCTTCACCGGCTGTATCTGGCAGCCAAAGCCTTCCCAGCGGCAGCGAGTGGGAGCCTTCTGGGTAGGCAGCGATGTGGAGTCCTGTAGAGAAATTGGAGATGAACAGTTAACTCTAATTAATGCGTTTTATTGCCAGACTTCCCATAAGCCCCACAAATCTCTCTGAAGGTTTATTGCTGCTTTAATGACATTGTTTTACTGTGGAGATAGGGAGTGAGAGTGGATGAGATTTCCAAAGACAAAGCCTGAGTAAGGCTCAGAGCTGAGGTGGGAGCTCAGCAGCTTTTGGCTTCCAGCCTGTTCTTTAATTAAGCTGTTGAGCCTCTGCTTGTGCACGCCTGTGTGTATTTCATGGCTAAGGGCGTACTTGGCTGCCCAGATAACCACCCGTGGCAGCTGAGCAAATAGTGAATCCTCATGGTGAGGCTCACAGTTATTAATTTAAATGAAAATTTGTTTTATTTATCAACTAGAAAGGACCAAACAAGACTCCAGTGGCTGCAATTTGCTTAACAAGTCTCATCACCATGGCTTTTGTCTTCATTGGGCAAGTGAACGTTCTTGCTCCTATAGTCACCATCAACTTCATGTTAACGTATATTGCTGTAGACTATTCCTATTTCTCGATCTCCTTGAGCTACAGCATTCAGCAGAAACCTGATGAGACCCAGATGGGAAACACTAGGCCTGCTGACTCTTCCCAGCCTTTAATTTTCAACAAGCCCTCCAGCCATGCAGCAGATGGAGTAATTCAAAGTAGATCAAACGGCACCTTGCTGGAATTCACGAAAGACATGGACCAGCTTTTTAAACCATTTCGTAGTGAGCCGGATACTTGCAAAAAAGGAGGAGCCGAGAATTCAACCCCAAAAGTCAAACAAAAGAAGGCAAAGAAGCCAGCCAAGCAGACCTTACAGGACAGCTTTCTCCTGGATCTTCATCATGATGGTCCCCTGGCTCAGTACAGCTGTGATGAGACCATGGAGCCCCACAAGGGGAGACAGCAGGGCCTGGCTGAGCAGGGCTGTCGGCGTGACACAAGTCCATGCTCATCACTCACTGCAGATGCCCAGCGGACACCCAGGCTGCTGGAGGCTGGGGAGCAGCTCTGCAGCGAGGCCCCCACATTCCCCAGCCAGAGAGGAGAAGGTAAGGGCTGTAGGAGGTGGACATATCTGTGCGCACAATGCTTTCCTGGAGGAAGGTGTGAAACTGGCATTATATGGGGTTGTCACTTGATGATTCATAGCAATAATAGCTTTTATTGCAGGTGAGGGTAGGGTTCATTGCAACGCATCACAGGAGAAGTTCCAATGCAGTTTCCTATGGAAGATTGATGACAGGAAAGCAGGCAGGATTATATTTAGTGTAGGGTTGTTTACTCTATACTCATTATTCTACACACGCACCCTTAACGCTTTACATTAAAAAGGTTTTGAGTCTGTCTTGGGGTTTTCTTCATCCTGGTCTGGTGCAGGGTAGGAGGGATGGAGTTGCGCAAGTCTAAAACTCAGGCTGTCAAAATGCAGTGATCTCCATGCCACAGGTGGAGCCTGAAATTTCAACATCCACTGCTCTGAGTCTGAATTTGTTGTGTTGGCAATGTGGGTATTTGATACCTTGTGTTTGCTTGGAGTTTGTCATCTTAGTGTTGTCATGTTTTATCAGCATTATTCAATTAAGCTTTGTAAACCCTTCCAGTGGAGAAAAGCCTTATTCCTCTTCTTTCATGATAGGGAAACCAATGCAGAGATAGCAGGTGTGGTCTTCAAATGGACTCAGCACCAGAGTTGGCAATTTTCTTGTTCCTTGTACTTCTTTTTTGCTTTCATTTTAGAAGTTTTGGTTATACTCTGCCATACCCAGCTGTCAGCTAGAATTTCTGCTTTGGCTTTCTTAATCTGGTAATATAAAGTAGGAGGGGAAAAAACCCACTTTAGCCCCTTTCTAATTTATCACCATTTTTTTTTCTTTTTCTTTTTTTTTTTTTCTTGTCTCGTTTTTTTCTTTTTATTAGAATTGCCTATAAAGCAACAAAATCCAGTGCTGGGAATTCAGCAAATACCAGAATCCTTCTACTCCAAATTCTGCAACCACTGGGTTTCCTTTGCTGGTGTAAGTAACTTTCTTTTATTTTCAGCACTGGTTTGTGATTGTAGAAAGCAGATGGAAATTCATCACTTACTGCAGTGTAAGTACTCCAGTACTTTAAAATGGCTTTTTTTCCTACTGTTTCAGGTCACCTAAATTTAAGTACTCAAGGTTCCATGCATCCAGCAGTTCAAATTCAGAGCAAGATTGACATATATCAGACAACAACAACAGCAAAAAAAACCAACCCAACCCAAACCAAAAAGTTACAGATTCAAAACCTGGCATCTTAGGACTTTAGAGATGTGTAACTAGCTGGGAAAAAAACAGCGTCCCTCTTCTCACTGTATGCCAACCTGCTTTTTCTTGATGAGAGATGGAGTGAGACATCAGCTCCAAAGCTGTGTTGGTTTTATTTATGAGATGGTTTCTGCAAGCTCAGGGTGGGGTTTCATTAGTGCTGACCTCCTGATACCAGCAGACTAGTTGTAAAATTCAACCTTTTGAGGGAGGAAAGTGGAGCATTCCTCCGGAACATTACTTTAGAGACTAACTTTTAAATAGCTTCTGTCTCAAGCCGCTGAGGAGTTTAAGGCATTTAAATTCATCTTGGGAAGATGGATTAACGGGCAGGTGACAGGGAAAGGGTCAGATATGCATCATGAATAAACCATATGGCATTGTTGCATGGACGGGGGTTTCATAGCTGCATGTAAAATGTAACAAACCCACTCAAACAACACACTGAACCCTTTTAGTTTAATCCTCAGTGGAGTTTGACACCTGGTTTTCAGCTTCACTGCTGCAGCAGCAGCCAGCTCCTGATGAGGCGTCCTGCCGGACTGCGGTGCCAGGGGTGGGATGGATGTTGGAGGCTCCTCTATAGTGGTGACATCTTTAGGAGGCTGCATGCTGATTCTGTCTCTGGGCACAGCAACTAACGTGGCTCCCAAGCACGTGTCATCACGAAGCTGTCGGTTCTCTGCCTTTGTGGGGGAGTTTGCTTATAGAGGTGACTGACAGGTTCTTTAAAGCAGATTTGGTTTCCTGTCAATGGCCAGACTTGGGAGAAGGCTGCTGCAGAGCTGGGAAGGGATCAACAGTGCAAAATAAAATCACAGAAGCAAAAATCAGATGTGTCTATTCATCCTGACTCCTTTCCCCTCTGACTTCTCCCAGTCAGCTTCACCAATCGTGTCAGTCTGGAGTTTGGCTCTTTCATTGCATTCTGTCCCTTGCTGTTCCTAACCTCATTCCTGAAGATGCTACTCCTACAGTCTTTCATATACCCCTCGAGTCAAATCTGTCTCCTGAGCTGGTGAGCCTCTGGATGCTCATCTTGGAGTAGCCTGAGCAGGGACCTGAGGCCCATGCAGCCTCTAGGACTCAAAGTAGCTCTCTGAAAGCTACCTCCATGCTGCTGAAGATGACACGACACCTGTGCTGTCCTTCCTTTTAATGGTGAGACCAAACAAGGCTCCCTATAACATGGGAACTTCATTAATGAGAAACCTCAGCCACTCCATACACAAGTCTTTTCAGATGACACTGAATGGAAGTGTTCTATGTGTGGCCAAAAGTCACACACCATGGAGTGTTTTGCAGGCAGGAGATGATGTGGCTCCCCAAGGGCTCTGCTGCACCACCAGCCTCAGCCTTCAATGCCCAGGAGCACTCATCCACCCACCTAGTTGTATCTGGCATCATTCCTCCCACGGGCAGGACATGGGTTGTGCAGCAGGTCTTGTGCAAAAAGAGCTTCTGTTGTGTCCCCATCCTGGGATGTCGTTAGGAGGGAGACAAAAGGAAACACTTTTCAGGATAAAGCCAGGTGGCTGCATCCTTAGGTCCTGACTGCGCATGTCTCTTACACAACGCTCCCAAGAAGACTCTGAGAAAGATGAAGGTGCAGAGATGCCATCAAAACACCGGGTTTGCATGTGTTTTAAACCAAAATGCAGCATTTCTGATTTTAAAAAACAAGAAAAGAAAATCATTTACTGATACTCTTGTAAAAACTTGAAAGCCCCAGCACTGCCTCAGTTGTTGAAGAGTTTCCTTAGAGTTCCAGCTCATGCTCTGGGCTTTGCAGGAGAAGGAGTATTGGGTTGTCCTCAATGTATTATCTTACGGACTCTGGGGTAACCTCAAACCGTGTCTTTCCAACAGGCAATCGTGTCCCTCATCATAATGTTTGTCATTCAGTGGATCTACACCCTTGTCAGCCTGGGTGCAGCGGTTATTCTGTATTTCTACATTGGCCAAGTGAGCCCAGGACTCCCCCTTGGTGAGTTTTAGTGTTCATTTTTTTTTTCTGTATTATTAAATCTGTTTAAAAATTCATTAAGCTTTAATTTAATCTCTTAATTAGGATTGAGACTCTTGTGTTTAATATGCAGGTGACACAGTGAATGATGAGGTTTTATTTCTTTGCCAGTTTTAATACATTTTCTCTTTGAGTCTTTGATTTTATGTTGGATTCCAACTGCAACTAGCATGAATCTGATAGTTTGAACATTGTGCCTTATTGCTTTAATATATTGTACTTTAAATGGCAAAACCAGATACTAATACTAAGACTTAACAGGGATGGCATATTGTAAATGTGTCACAAGAATGAGAAAAATCTGCCATAAATGCATTTTAATAAACTTAATTAATCAACGTAAACCCACCTGAGAAAACTTTAATGAAAATGGGAATTATGACGAGTATCTCATTAAATCTCAGCATTCATAACTGTAGAACAAGAGAGCCTTTTGATTCCAGAACTAAACAGGTTGAATATGTTGGGAACATAATCTGGGAAAATACTCTTAGTCAGGGGGCATTAGAAAGGTCTGAGCATGTGATCGGCTTAAACAAGTTCAAAATTAAAACAGAGAAGCACATTCAGAAGGCAGCTCCTGAGAGCCTGTGGCTCCTTGGCATGGCTACAGGAGTGGTTTGTGCTTCTGAAGGGAGAGGGTGGCACATGCACGGTGTGCACAAACTCACGTACTGATGCATTAGATGCATATGTAGGTGCATATGTACATATATAGGTGCATGCGTGCATAAGTACCTGAACACATGGATGTGCGTTTTTTTTGGTCCCAGATGAGCCCAGAACTGGATGCAGTATTCCAGCTGTGGCTTCACCAGTGCTGAGTTGAGGGGGAGAATGACCTCCCTTGACCTACTGGCCACACTCTTCCCTATACAGACCAGAATTCCATTGGCCCTCTTGGTGACAAGGGCACATTGCTGGCTCATGGATAGTTACTATCTACCAGAACCCCCCAGATCCTTCTCCTCAGAAGTGCTTTCCAGCAGGTCTGCCCCTAACCTATACTGGTGCCCAGAATTCTTCCTCTCCAGGTGCAGGACCCTACAATTGCTCTTGTTGAACCTCATTGGGAGGTGTAGGGCAACAAAGATGATTAAGGGATTGGAGCATCTGCCTTATGAGGAAAGGCTGAGACAGCTGGGACTTTTCAGCCTGGAGAAGAGAAGGCTGAAAGGAGACCTTGTTAATGCTTACAAGTATCTAATGGATGGGTGGACGATAGGGACGGACTCTTTTCAGTGGTTCTCAGTGACAGGATGAAAGGCAATGGGCACAAGCTGGAACACAGGAAAAAATTAGTGTTAGTGTAATAAGTTAAGCCAGTTCTCCATGGGGTAAGACAGAGTGGAGAGAATGGTGGCACCACTGCCACCCTGGTTGAGGTCAGTTGAATTCTCCTCCCATCTCCCCATCTCCTCATCCCTGCAGTGGGAATGAGATTTGCAGTCCAGGGAGGAAAAGGTACGGCTTATGGTGTCCGTGCTTTACTTGCTCACAGCTTTACTGGGGTTTTCACAAGGTGTCAGTCTGGGAAAGGATAGCTGTGCTCCCTGGGAAATTTGGGTTCAGTTTCTTGACAATCACTTAAAAGCTGTGGTACGTGGGAAGACTGCAGGAGTGTTCTTACCACCGTGGAATCTTTGTGTTATGAAGGTTAGTAACAGGCCTGCTGGTTTGAGATTTTATGCAGAAGTTCAATGGTGTAATGCTATTAGGAGAGAATTTGCAACGTACTGACTTGTGGTGCCTTTTCTCTGTAGGAGCAGCAGCGAATTTCAGTTTCTTCAGCTGGATTAAGTCGGTTTTGATCACCTCGTGCAGGTTGGTACCAGTCATTTGGCAGTGACCAAGATGATGCTGCTTGTTCCTGCAACCCACTGATTTGCACAGTGAGGACTGCAGAGTTGTCTAGCTTATTACCTTGAACATACGTTTTGCATACTCAAAGTTATTCTTCATGGTAGAAATAACTGCTTGCTCCTATTAGCTGGCATATGGCTGTGTAAGTGGGACAGCTGGAGTGTGGGCACATCAGCTGATAACCATATTTCAGCACCTGAAGCTTCATCTTACCCCAAAGGTCTGTGCTCAACCTCCATGGCTCAGGTTGAACTGGAAAATCAGGAGACTCCATCTCTTTCACCCACCATCCACTCAAAGGGGATTACTATGGTAGCAGTGGAACAGGTACACGTGGCAGCTGTGCTTGAGTTTCAGAGATGAAATTTGAGGGGAAGCCATGATAACTGCAAGGCAGATACAATAAACTAGGTCTTTAATGAAGGAATCATTCAGTATTGAATGTGCATGGGACCGCAATAGCAAAGTCTTGGGGTTTTTCTTCCCAAGGCCTTAAGGGTTTTGTTTGATTGATCATTAACTAGTTTTGCTAATCTGTTTTGATCCTATTAATTATTAATTCCTCCTTTGGGGTTTCCCAGAGAGACTAGTGACCATCTCTGCTGCTGTAAAGTGCAGTGGGATTTAGAGATACTCAGTCTATTGGCTTGCTTTTGTGTTGTGGGTGAGTGAACACTGTAGTAAGGACTGCTCAACACAAGCTGCCATGCATTATGTGGGCAAATTTGGTGGCTCCTTTAAACTAAGTGAAAGTCCAGGCATTTAAGCACATTGGCACACACCCATGCCTGTCTTGCCAGCTCCTGCCTCTGCCTGCGGTCCCCTTAACATGGCTACATGTCTTTGGCAGCAAAGGTGGCTTGGGAGAGAAGCTGGGGGTGATGGGACCTCTCTTAGCTTGGTGCAGCGGTGGTAGAGCATGGTTTTCCTCCCTGTTGTCCCTTGGTGCATCTCAGCCCTGTCTCCTGCCCATGGGAGACTTGTTGAGATGTGAGGCTTCATGGAGAGTTACCATGTGTGGAAAAGAGAAGCTATCCCCCTGGAGAGGCAGTTCTGTTTCTCATGGATAGAGGTGTCATTGACTCCAGGGGATTTTCTCCTGTGGGTTACTGGACCAGCCCCATCCTTAGTACTTTGATCAGTGGAATCGATGAGCAAAGACTTTTCTGAGGAGGGTTTAGTGGAGAGCTGATGACTGCCCAAGGTAGATCCTGTTTCTCACTCCTCAAAAAGTGCAGTGTCTGGGTCAGCCAGCCAGCTTGGTTGCCTTGTGCTAGTACCAAAGACATTACAGCTCTGCTTGGGGGATAGGAGGGTCATTCTGATGCCCACCTTTGCTATGGTGTGAGAAACTGCATTGAAGTCATTTGCTGTTTTTCCCTAAGTTTTATTTTCTTGAAATACAATTCAAGACATTTTAATGAGTTGGAGGGAAAGAGGAAATCCCATTAGAGTGCAAGAGAGCTGGAGGCAACCAACAATCCTTGACACCTCTAAGGCTCTTTGGTGCCGAATGAGGTCTGAGTTGGTGCTATAAGCAATTCCTCTTTTGATTTGCAGATGTGCAATAAGGTTTTCTTAAAATCAGCCTCTAGGCTAAAGAGATTGCAAGAGTATCTCCTCTTTAATTTAAAAGAGTTGCAAAAATAATTGAAATGTACAATGAAGCTTAGGAAACTATAAGAAAGATATTTTTCATTAAAATAGTTGAATCTCCTTCTTTTCCTGCATGGTGTGGCAAGTGTTTGCCATAGCCAGTGTCCAAAGAGGCAACTTATTTGTTAAGAAAATGTGTATTTTCTAGTGTTTGCTGGAGGAAGGTGTATATTTGTTGTCTGCCTTCTAGGAAAAATATTTTCAGATAATCTCTATGCCTGCCAAAGGTAAGGAGAAGGATTTAGCCTCTTCTCAGCAGCAGTTCAGCTGATTTTGTTTTTGCCATTCATTGGCAGCTGCACAGAAGGGGTGGGTGATGCAGATGCCTCTGCTCCTCTGTTTGCAGGAGAAGGCCATCTCCCAAGGAGCAGATCGTGGTGACACCGTCTTTTGCAACAGTTGGCATGGAGACCACACAGCTCACTGAGGAGAACGCAGACTTCGCCTCGCGGGACCGCTATCACCAGTCCTCAGTTATCAGCAGAGAGGAGTTTGGGAACCGATTCCAGTAAAGAACACACACAAAAAAAGAATAATAATCAGGCCGTGACTTCAAAAAGCATTTAGAAATGCTAATGGCTGCCATGGTGCCTTGTGAAATACTTGAATAGATATGAAAAGGATGTGAATAGTTATTTGTATATTCGAGGGTTGTTTGTTTATGCAAACTACAATATTGCTGGGTTTCAAATATTACCAAAAATGGGGGGAAAAAATGCAAATGAAAGGGCCAGTCCAGGGAAGTGATGAGTTACTGAGGACAGTATAATCCTTTTAAGGAATTCAATTATAAGAGCTATTGAGCTCCAAAGGCCATCACTGCTTATAAAAGCTTAGAATACCCCATTTCAAACATCCTCTGGGTGACTAGGGATGCTTTGGGCTTGGGAGCCGTGATCTCAGCAGCAGGAGACAGGGCCTGGCTCCCAGCTGTGCCACGGATGGATGCGACCTTCCAGGTCAATTCACTTCTCCTCTCAGCATGAATCTGCCTGCTTCTAATACAGTAATTTTCTACCTCAGCATTTCCATTTCCAAGGTCTTAGAAAGTACTCTAAGGCATTAGACAACAGGCCAGAATCCGTGGCAAGTGCAAGAAGATTGTAAAATATATTCACAACTGGAATTGCACATTTTAATGCGGTGATGTGGTATAAGGACCTCTACTGCAAAACTGTGAAATGATGTCTTAGAAGTTATTCATAGTGATTTCCCACATCCTTTCTGACATAACATCTGGATCCTGACAACATAGCTTGGTCCAAATAGAGCATCTCCTGGCTGAAGGGACAGATGATTCAGAAGTGCCTTAACAAAATATGTTTAGCCTTATCTTTGCTAATTTTGCCTTAAGCCCATCCCATGGTGAACTCCCACAAGGGACCATTTCTCCTGCTGCCATGATTTGGCATGCAGGAGGTTCAGCTGGAGGTGCTGCAGGCTTTCTCATGCAGACCTTAGGGTTGGTGGGCAATGGCTGTGGGGTGGGATGAGGTCTTGCATGGATGCCCCTTCTTCTGCTCCCCAGGGAAAAACCCCTCCACTGAGCACTGTCCTTCCTGCGGGCAGTGGTCCTGGCAGAGACCCAGGGAAGTGTGAGGGAGGGGTTGGGGTTTGGGCAAGCCCCAGCAGCACAAACTCTTCTGATGCTAACAGGAGGGGAATATCACTGCTTTTCATCTCTGAGCATTTCAGCCTGTCGATTATTTATTTCTCCTTCTGTGCAATAAAATCTTGGGACACCACAAAACTCTTCTCCGTGATTGTATGGGCATGCTTGATGCCTTTGAGCATCGTTCTGCTTGCCAGCGCCTGATACCCTGGCATTACCAGCCGTGGGGGGGACTCCCTGTCCCATCTCATGGTCTGACCGGCTGCAGCTTTTGCACTTCCAATTTTCTTACAGAGGAGAGCAAAGAAGGCTTTCTACTGAGATGAAGAAAAGAGCAGTCCTGGCACACTGCATAAAGCATATTAATTTTCCAAGGTCACAGGTCTTTTACTAAGTGTTTTTAACCTTAATTATCTCAATAGAGGCAAGACCTCAAGTCAGTTGTTCTGTGTTGGAAATGCTCTTTCCAGGGTTTCTTCCTTCCGTTGCTTTTTGCCTTTGGTTTCCAAAGAGTCTGGAACTGTTGTGGAGATGTGGCTCCATGCTGAAGCTTCCTCTGGGTTCCCTGTGACCAGTGGCTCCAGAGAGCCCTTCCTGGGCTTGTAGCATCCTTGATGTTGGCAGCTACTGCTGCTGTGCAAACTTCAAACACTCCTTGGTGTTGATCCACCACTGGCAAGCTGCATGGTGCTCTGTTACCCCATTACAGCTTGAGACACAAACATAATGCTATTACTCTAAAATCTTATATTTCATAAAGGTCTGTTACATCAAAATATTGTGGGGTGCTTTCCCTCCCAAGACTGGTATTGCCCAACCCTGTGTTTCTCTGTAGCTTGAAGAAAAGAAAACCCCAGAGCACGGCCTGAAGTGATTAACGGGCAGAAATTCTCAAGTTAACTTCCCTGTCAGCTCCTGAGCAATTTAGTTCTCTTCTTAAAATGTGGCAGCAATCAGGCGATCCAGAGGGGGAGGATGATGAAGGTCTGTTGGCCGTATTGGGAAGGTGCCCCACAGTTTGCCTTCAGCCAAGTCTGCAGCAGTTGTCCCCTTCCCTTGCCACCACCGTCCTGCCCCTTTGGCTCCAGCTCCCTTTGCACGCAAACATCCTTTGGAACAATTTTGGCTGTGTTCACCTGCCGGTGAAGCCTTGGCTGGCTGCTGGAGGAAAGCACCATGCTGTAAAACAGTCTGAGGAGAGGCTGTCCAGAGGGCTCTGAGGTTCAGGGATGGGCCCTGGCTTGGTATTGCTGGAGAAAGGCAGTGGTGGGGCCTGACACCAGCACAGGATGGGCAATAGCAGTGATTGGGACCTGGCAGTGGAGGAGATGCTCTGCAGAGCACATCATGCTGGTGCTTTCTGGTTTTTGGGCTCCACATGCTGCTGCTGGAGGAACTTTTCCACCTCCTCTACTGGCACCACCACTCCAGCAGGAACCAGCTCCCTCCTTCCACCACCTGGTAAGTACAGGCACCTGGTCCTTTCCTCCCCACCTATCCACAAGGGAGGGAGGCATCACATAGGGCTGGGCACCTTACTGCTGTTACAGGTTACGAGTAGGGCAACTGTCCTGTTTAATGCTTGACAAGGGACATGCTGATCTTTCCCAGAGTGTTAGCTTTGGCGTAGTTAAAGGTAAGAGTGAAGGGACTTTGCACATCAAAGCTTTTCCAGTGAGAAAGAGTGAGCAGTTGCATTACCAAAGACTGGGGTGTTGTGTCAAAAATGTCTGTAACTTCTATAGCGCTCAAAAAACTGGGGTGAAATTAGGGGTAGGAATTCATCAGCTTCACGTTTATTGATTAATAGGAAGTTGTGCCAGTGGGGATTGCTGCTGTTAGTGGGGATGTGCTGCTTTCGCACACCCAGGAGCTGAACTGTGACTCTGGATGGATGCTGTGGCTTTCATGAAGCTTCATGTTCCCTGAAGGTTGGTTTGGGACCCAGGTCTGAGCATCATACGTCCCATATAGGTTGCGTCTTGATTAATCGCCATTATGAAAAGACCCTCGTATCTTCTAAACCATGTAAGCTTTGTTACGATCTCTAACTACTTTCCTTTCAGTTGGAAATTTGATTTTTTAAATTATTATTATGTGAGAAACAAGAGAGTTCTGCAATGGGTCAGGGCATGAGAACATTTGCTTTTGAGAGAGATGTGGACGTCAAAGCTTTGTTTTTCTTTCTTTTTGAAAGCTCTAACTGCAAATTGGTGGTTCCAGTTTTGACGGCTTCCTTTGCAGAGCATACAAGCACAGAAGACAGCGGAGGATAAATATTTTATGACCTGTCTTGCAGTATTGCCTGGAAGCTCATGCTGTGTTTGTGATCCCACAGCACTAAAAAAATCCAGAAATCAGTATTTTCTGCTTCAAAAAACTTGCATCGCAAATAGCCAAGACTAAAAATGGGCAGGTGAAAAGTGAAGTTTTATTGTGATATTGGCAGTAAGAGACAGATCCTCAGTTGGTATAAATTGTCATAATCCCTCTGAATCTGCCTGTGCATCCCGTTAGGAGTCTGCACAGAGAACCCAGCTCCTTAAATCCATAGCTTAGCTCAAATCCATCCTTTTTTTTTTTTTTTTTTTCCTGCCCTCACGGCTCTCCCTTGATCAGCTTTGAGTTTCCTTTGATGGTCACAGTTCCTTGTGTACAGTGGCCAAAAAAGTCACACACTGGCCACGGTCACTTACTCATAGAAGACTGTGGTGACCGCACTGTTGAAGTAGCAAAGGGTGAGGACAAAGTATGAAGTTATGCTGTTGTGCACGGCCGAATTTACTCATGAGGGGCTCTCTGTGTCCTGGGAGTGGGAGTTAATATGTCCTCACCTATGCACCTTGGGTTCAGACAGGCAGAGGTTCTGAAGCACCATCAGATTTACACCTGCAAGGCTGGGAGAGATTTGCAGAACCCCAGGAGCCAGCCTAGGATTAACATTTAGGCTAGTGGGAATCTGAGGTTATGTTTGAATTATTGCCCTTGCCTGCTGAATTTTAGAAAGGCAATTACTGGGATAAAAGAGAGAAAAATTTGTAGACAACCTATAAATTTGGTAACCTCGTATAAATGAGGTATATAATGGGCTTGCTTATATTCCTGACTTCACAATGATGTGAGAGCCAGATTTGGCATAGCATCTCTTAAACCTGAGATGAGGTGAGACCTCGATGGTAATAGCCTTAAAAGCTATGGACGTGAGGCTCTAGCAGCAAACTGCAGGCTAGAAATAAATAGCTTTAAAGTCTGTATGACATGAGAGGCTGCTTCCCTTTCTGCCTTCTGCTTCTCGAGACTTTTTTCATGTGATTTTCATGCACTTGTCTCCCACTACCCGGGATTTGCCCCCCTCGTGTGAGAGTAAACAGAAGCATGGGCACAGTCCTAGAAACGCAGTGGGCAAAGAGCACACCTGTAACTCTATCGGATCCAAAAGTTGCTCATAAACTTTGGCAGGGGCTTGGTTTTGGATTTCAAGGGCGCTGCTGTGCAGTGTTTTTCTCTGCTCTGAAATATCCAGGGTTTTCTCGGTGTGCTCCAAACCAGAGCAGGATCCTAAAAGAAATAAATCAGGAATTTAGAATTGCTTCTTCCCAGCAAGATCTAAATGGCTGATATTACTATTATTTTTCCCCCAGAAAAACTGGGGTTTTATTTCCATAACAGGATTCAAAATGCAATGTCATTTTAATTTGTTGTGCATTTTTCAGTGACGGATGAGAAGAGATCACAAGATCCATATCCATCCTGACCTCCAAATGTCAAGTATCTAGAAAAAGCAGCTTCCAAGGGAGGTACAAGGCAAGCAGTTCTTGTGAAAATAAATCAATAAAATACTACCATCCCCAAAATTTCAAGAAAAATGGTCAGGTACTAAGTGCCTTTTGGATGATTGGGATCCATTAATGGATGGCTTACGGCATCAGAGAGGAGATGGGGAAGGTAATTAATTACTCAGTTAGGAACTATCTGTCCGCTTCGGAAACTCAAGACTTTTAATAACAAATTCCAGGAGTAAAAAATACTCACTTTGTACCTTAATTCATCATCAGCTTAAAACTTGTCTGAGGTTTATGAGCCTGATCCAAGTTTTGGACAGATCTGGGCTGAGTTTCAACGGAGCTGCAGGAGTTTCATGACATTGGCCGGGGCTGCAAAAGGCTCCTACGGAACCGGAGAGAAGGGACTGGTCAGTGTAATCCTGACGAAGTGCTACAGAGATGCCTCTTCTGCAGAGGCCCCTGGGGGTTGGGGGGTTGCGTTGGTGATTTCAGACTGAAAAAATGCAGATCTGGGCAAATTCAGTCACGTCTCTCCAGCCCCTGAGGTCTGCAAAGTGGAAATCAAGGTGAAATAAAAGCAAACAATGTTTTTCCTGCCCCAAAACAGGGTGATGGGTGGGATTCAATTAGTCAATGTATGATACCAATCGTGTTTTATACAGTTAATGTTTTACGGCTTCCTGTGTTGCTGGTTTTTTGTTTGACTTTTCTTTTTTTTTAGTTCCTTTGTGTACTGAATGTGCCTGGTTGCTTTCAGACGGAAGCATCAAATGCATTTTAATATATAATTCGGGGGAGATGCTTGAGGTCACAGCCTCTTTCAGGAGGAGGTGGTGGCATTATTTTACACCGGGGTTTGCCTGGTCCATCCGGCTCCTCGGGCACGATTTCATGCATTTAAATCCCCTATTAGTTTTTGTGCTCTGAAGGAGGGAGAGGAGCAGCCCTCAGCCTGGAGCTGCCCTGTAACCATTATTAGCAGGATGCAGCAGCCAAGCGTGCAGTCCTGCCACGGGGATAAACAGCTCCGGGACCACGTGAGGAAAAGCCAAGTGGCCTTCGCTGGGCTCTCGTGCTCCAGGCAGCTGCCTTCATCCTGATGCAGTGCATCCTCCTCCTGCTGCCAAGGCTTCTTCCCCAAGCTTTGCAGGAGGGTGTCTAGTGTGTTGTGTGGGTGGAAGGGTTGGTATCCCCAACACACTACCTTCTGTAGCCCCATTCGATAAAAAAATCCACTTTTTAAAAAAAAAAAAAAGAAGGGGAAGGGGGGCAGATTTTTCATTTTTTTTCTGTGTTTTCATGTGGCTGTTGGAGCTGGAGCTCAAAAGTATCAGTCATAAATTGACTTCTTTGGTGCAGGGATATTCCTTATGAGGCAGTGAAGGTCGGAATAAAACAACATGGCAGGAAAAACACAGTAGCTTTAAATTTACAGCCACTAAACCTTGGCAAA
Organism: Thinocorus orbignyianus; assembly: GCA_013400375.1. Classification (NCBI taxonomy): domain Eukaryota; kingdom Metazoa; phylum Chordata; class Aves; order Ciconiiformes; family Thinocoridae; genus Thinocorus; species Thinocorus orbignyianus. The sequence goes on along the minus strand of VXBW01005459.1, from coordinate 69,600 downwards.
TTAAGCACCTCAATGGGGGGAAGGGATTACATTTGGGAAGTCTGAAACTGCCTAAATATCGGTGTTTCCTTCCAGGTGCTTGTGAATTATGTGCTGCTCATGACTGGAACCGTGACGGAGAGAGGAGAGAGATTATTTTCTCATGGTAAATACTGGTATCAATGCACAGGCTCACACTGTGGGGCTTTTGCCCCAGCTGGGGTGGGCACAGGCAACATCTTCACCACTGCTGTGTGTGTTGGAGGCTGCAATGGGCCATCCCAGGTGCCACTGGCCGGGTGGCCGATTGATTTTCCCATCTATATTAAGCCGTGCTGGGATGCGACTGATTCAAGAGCATCTCAGGGTTCTTCGGTCGGTGTATCTTGGTGCTGGTGGTGCATACAGGTGTACGGTCCTCATGGTCACCCTCCTGATGGTCATAAATGACCCATTTATTTCAGAAGTGCAGTCTTACAGCAGCTCGGGCCAGCTTAATGGCAATTTGGGAGTATTATCTGACCCCCACCCTACAGAGGGGGTTAATCAATGTCTTCACTGTTCACAGCTCTGTGGGTTGTGCTGTGGATGAACCACAAGGGCACGAAAAGATAGAGCTGTTTGATATAGAAGGTTTGTTCTGCATTTGCCTGGTTCTGATATTGCTCTCAATGCGCCTGTTGAGCAAAACAGTAGGAAGAATTTTTTGGGATTTTTTTTTTTTTTTTTTTTTTTTTGGAAAAGCATTCGATACCATGCTTCCTGCTGCTTGGATTTACAGCTTGGAAGGATGCAGTAAGAGTAGGGAGCTGCCATGTGGCTTAGACATTGGGGAAGTCTCTTGGAAGAGGCAGGCAGACAGGGAGGAGAGCTCCAGGCTCAGTGTTATGGCCCTCAAGCTTGCAGATGAGCGGATGCAAGAGTATCCATTTCACATCAGGGGTGGGTTTAGTTTTAATTTGCCCCACGCAGCCCTGATGGCATTATCGCTGACCTCAGAGAGGTTTCTCTGCCCCTGATGCCTCACCTGTATCACATAGTTAAAGGATGCAGGAATTTGTCAGATTTGCTTGTTGGCAAGACACTTGTTCCAGGCACTAATTAAATTTTCTGAAGAATTATAGTTAAAGTATAGTTTATTGCTCATACTATCTTAGAAATTGGAAATGTGGAGTCCTGCATTTCATGTATAAAGATCTCCCTGAGTATTTGAGCTGCTGTTCTACGCCCCCTGTGCCATCTCCCAAAGTATCAAAATACTTCACAGCTTTTCACCTGAGCTTTCATTTGATCCCGTGGTGGCATGTTACTTAGTTGTGTACTGGTCTCTCCATCTTATCGATATGGAGGCTTTTTTTACACAACCTGCTCCATAAAGAATGGATAAGAACGTTGACATAGGCTGAAGGAACCTAAAGATGTCTTGTGTGGATCATGGACCTTGGTGGTAACTACCAGTGGCTTCTGGGTCACTCAGGGGTTCTCATTTGCCAAGACTTGGATGTTTACTTGTATAATTAGAAGTGTTGTCATGATTTGTTTGTGCTTCACTTCCTAACGTGTAGTACTTCCCCAGCTGACAGCAGCGTGGCTGGTTCCTTGAGTTTAAGCAAATGTGAAGCAAGGTGATGCCAGAAGATGTAGGGAGTAGAACAGAGATAGGGTTGATAGAGGGATGCCTCAAAGGGCTGTCTTTTTCCAGGGCTTTCATCTATGATTATACAAGCATCAGAGTAAGGATTTCCAAGTGTGACTCATTGCAAAGCTCTGGGGGAAGGTGCAGAAAGAAAAGCAGGGAAGACCAAGCCCTGTGTCTGGGTGAAGCCAAGGTCGTTGGCGTGCTGGTGTGGGCTCATCAGTGCCACCTTTTGGCTGCAAAGAGGCTCTCAGGAGAGTTTGTGTTTGTCAGTCATAGACTTTTGCCGAGGGGAGAAATGGGGAGTAGGGACCTGTGGATAAGATGTTGGGTTTGCCCGAGGCTGCAGCTATCTGGATGTGGTGTGTTGTCACTTGTCACCCCCCTCTGAAGAGTCGGATGCTGCTTGACTTGTGGAAATTAAGCCTGATTCTGAAATAGCCCAAGGAAAAGCAAAGAGTCCAGGAGGATTTTGGAGAGAAAGAGGCTGCCCAGGGTGAATTTATTTTCCCTGGGGAGCAAAAGTTGGGCAGTGATGTTAAACCGGGCTCACTGGGGTGCCAGCAGCCTTGGCAGAGCCCGACCTGCTGCTCGGTGGCATGCTCCCTCACAGAACCAGCAGCATGAAGTTATGAAAGGGAATTTCAGAACAATGGAGGGAAATCCTTCTCCTCCCGTACAGCCCAGGCTGGGAAATTCACTCCCGCAAGAAGCTACAGCCTCAAACGCCGCTGCTGGCGTTTTTAAAAGAGAGCGGGATAGCTTTATCACCAAATAAAAGTTATTGGGCAAGGATTGGACTTTGATGGGAATTAAGTTTGGGGCTATCTGCTGCTCCTCTGAAAAAGAAACTTTTCCATTGTGCAGAGCAGTGCAGCAACCAGCCAGGTTCTCATCTGCTCCAGAAGCTGCCTTGGTCGCATCCGGAGAGGTGATACTGGCCTCGATTGATCGATCGATCGATGGCTTTGGTTCCCCAGAGGAGCTCAAACAGATTCCCGCCCGTAGCCCTGCGTGGGACGCCCAGCAGCCGGCTGGTTTTGTCCCACTCCCCCTGACCTCCGTGTCACCTAGGGCCTGGAAAAACGAAACGGTGTCACCCTGCCCTTAGGAGCAAAACGCCTTCGTGTGGCTGCGGGGCGATGCGCGGGGGGTGGCGGTGGCTGGAGACGGGGGTGGTGGCCCTGGTGGGTGACCA